>MUZC01003054.1:88062-115081 GCA_002072015.1 Radix auricularia
AGACAACTAATAAGACAACTAATGAGACAACTAAAGAGACAACTAATGAGACAACTAATGAGACAACTAATGAGACAACTAATGAGACAACTAATGAGACAACTAATAAGACAACTAATGAGATAACTAATGAGACAACTAATGATACAACTAATTAGACAACTAATAAGACAACTAATGAGACAACTAATAAGACAACTAATGAGACAACTAATAATACAACTAATAAGACAACTAACGAGACAACTAATAAGACAACTTATGAGACAACTAATAAGACAACTAATGAGAGAACTAATAAGACAACTTATAAGACAACTAATAAGACAACTAATGAGACAACTAATAAGACAACTAATGAGAAAAGTAATGAGAAAAGTAATGTAACATTAATAATACCATAAATAAATATGACGTCATTGCCGTCTGTATTTTCCAGTATAAGAATACGGTGATGTAGCTAGACCTTTTGCCGCCCAGGGCGGTCTCCAATTTGCCGCCCCTTTTAGAGGCCATCCATAAATGACGTCACGTGCCGGGGTCCACACATTTGTGACGGGGGGGGGGGTGTTTAATAAATGGTACGTCCCATCAAAAGCGGGAATTAAATAAAAATTCTTCATAAATATATGATTAATGACAATTTATTAAATGACCTTTAACATGGCTTCACGAGTGTTATGATATCAAAGTGCAGCCTTACACTAAAAACATACTAAATAATAAAAAAAATGATTAGAAATATGATCATTTTCAAATAGAAAATACTGTTTTTATAGGGGAGGGGAGGCGAAGTTTTGTGACGTCATATGGAAAAAGGAGTCTACGTTTTTTATGAGACGTGTAATGAGATGGAAGGGGTACAAAATTAGCCAAAAATGCATGAAGTTATTTTTGGATGGCCCCTTAAGTCAATCATATGATGGATTTTTTTAAAAAATTAACAAACATGAATAAATAATTTTAACTGAAGCAAAGTAAAGGTGGGAAATATTGCCTATTTCCGTTGCATGTTATATTTATGTAAGCAGTAATAAAAGAGGCCGCATAAAATGATATACCTATAAAACACACTCATTAGATAACGAGATATTTTTTTAAACTCAAAAAAAAATGTTACGGAGGTCGCAATTAATATGCTTTTATTTTGTATTTATAGTTAAATGATTTTTTTTTACAAATAAATTGTGTGTAAACATAATTATACATTTACTTTATTAACTTTCGTAGTAGAAAAATCGTGTAGATCTATTATGCTATCAAAATTTCAAATTTTTTGTAATATCTTGTTCTATGGATAATATTTCAAGACTTTATGGTCTTCAATAACTCATTGTGGAAAGAAGATATATTTTTTTATCAACTTTAGTTTGGAGAAGCTTCTTTCAAAACTAGCCACACTGATAGCAATTATTGAAAAAAATTATCATTTTACGTTGGGTAAATAATTTTCTAATCCATACTGTTGATTAAATTTTAATAGATAAAAGGGTCTCCCCCCCACTTTTTTTTTCGAACGTAATGCCTCTTCTTGTAGTGCGGTTATAACTATAAAAACCTTGACCATTTTTCTTTCAATATTGAAATTTTCTTTATCAATGTGAGCACAGTAATTTATTTGATCTTGAAATTCTTCATTTATTAGGTTACTTGGAATTATAAGGTGTTATACATGCACGAATATTTTATTGCAAAGATATGCACCTGATCAAAGCGTTCTTTTATTTTCTTTTAAAATCTATCCATTGATAAAAACAATTCTAGTTGAACTTCTTGTTCTAAAGATATAACCACGTCTTCTGAATTTTCACCATTCATATTTCTTCACAAATTGTTTTGGCTCATATAACAGCGTTTTGTATTAGCATAACGCTTTGTTCCATGAAATATGTTTGCATTAATTTTTTTTAAAAATATATTTAAAAAAATAAAAAATAGAAAAAAAAACGCGATCCCATAAATTTAGATAACATAGAAAAGAAAAAGATTACTTTGAATCAAGTAGAATTCCAACATCTGATCTCATTTTACTAGTTACTTCTTTGGATGCCAATTGTAATTATTTATGCCTATTTTGGTGTTAATTAACGGAGCCAGTTGAATATTTTCATAGTTTTGTCATAATTCAAATTATTTGCACACTGCTTTAATTGAATAATTAGACCTAACATTTTAATGAACAACCGTATTTTAATGTGTGCTACTTTAATGCAATGAAAACGAAATATTTTTTAAAAAATAATTCCCTTACAATACTTTTATCAAAACTGAAACAGTAAAATAAATTACTATTTGAAAGTTAAACACAATATTTGAGCCACCATGCCATGTAGGTATTTGTTCTCGAATCATTCTGCGCTTGTGAATATTCCACACAAAAACTGCGGTGACGATATTAATTTCGGCCTAGCGGTGACGTGTTTTTGTGTGTAGTTTTCATATAAAAGCGTCATCTGTGACGTATATCGTCTGATTTTTCAAACAAATGGGTACCTTTTTTGAGCGATCTTAATTTTTTTTAACGAGTTTGCGTTAGTTATAACAACCAATATGTAATCAAACAAATGTTGTGCGACCCGTTAATTAAGACTCAAAATTACGAATATTTTTGTTTCACATTGGTCTTACCCCTTCAAAAATTACAGGGCGGTTTTCGGAAATGGCTGTACTTTTCAACTGCTCACAAATGACACCCTCAAATGTGTGCCGCCCGGGGCGGACCGACCCCCTCTTGCTACGCCACTGTAAGAATATCTCAATGTTTCGCCAGTATAACCGGGTTGCGCTGTAAAAGGTATGATAATTATTACACTTTTTTTCATAAGGATAATATAGGATTATTTCTTAGCTAGAAATGAAACTTTTTGGGGGGTCTTTTATAAAAGAAAAATGTTTTACATTCTTACTAACAGTATTTGACTTGGCTATACAATTAGAGTCAGTCAATTAAATGTTCAGGAAATTATCTCAGAAAGTGTGACGTGAACTGTGACAAGACATGAATGTTTTACACATTTACAGATGTGACGATTTTATTTATTTTATTCGTCACCTTAGGAGATTGTAACATAATTATTATTGAAGAAGTTCAAGTCGGAAATAAAGGTTTTAGTCAGGGCCAGCGTTATTATTTAATGTTTATTTCAGTTAAAGATTTATATGTTTATATATATATATATTTAACAGTTAATTTTTGGAGCTAAATCTTCATATCACTCTTTTAAAGCTAAATGTGTCTGTCAAAGTCAATTTATTGCAGCTAGAGGCTTATTTCATGGTTAATTCATGGAGCGAAAGTTTATACTACTTCCTGTGAGATGACTTCCGGACAGTCACTTTCTTTGATTTAAAGGTTTATAACCACCATAGATTTGTTGGACCTACAGGTTTATACCACGATAAATTTGTTGGCCATACAGGTTTATACCCACCATAGATTTGTTTGACCTACAGGTCTATACCCACCATAGATTTGTAGGACCTACAGGTTTATACTGCCATAAATTTGTTGCACCTACAGGTTTGTACCCCCATAAATTTGTTTGCCATAGAGGTTTATACCCACCATATATTTGTAGGACCTACAGGTTTATACCCACCATAAATTTGTTTGACCTACAGGTTTATACCCACCATAAATTTGAAGGACCTACAGGCTTATACCCCCATAAAGTTGTCAGAACTACAGGTTTATAACCACCATAAATTTGTTTGACCTTCAGGTATATAACCACCATAAATTTGTTGGACCTACAAGTTTGTAACCACCATAAATTTGTTGGAGCTCAAGGATTCTATCACAGTCACTTTCAGTGTTCTCTTGCCTGAAATAACCTTGAGTTCCATTAAAAGACATGACAATTTCAAAATGGAAAGGTTCTCTCACAGTTAACAGACAAGTTGAGGAAGGATATCACGCATGATGTGTTATAAAAATAGCAATAAGAAATTTGCGTTTCTCTCTGACATAACCACTCATCTCGGTGACTTGAAGCATCCGCTCAAAGAATGTGGTAACAACACTTGTTACTTTGGAATGGTATCTATAGAGTGTGGAACATAGAGAGCCACAAAGACAAGGCTTATCATTGCAAGGACAGTAACTTAGTAATTATCCAAACACTCTACCAGTGACGACTCCCCTGAGGATTTACCTCAAAAGATCCGATGCTGTATCTTGTTAACATTTAGTTAGCCTGGATGTTTGAATTATTATTGTCCTTGAAAATTAACAGAAAAAATAATAATAAATAAGAATTGAATCAATTTGTGGAGATTTTTTAAATTTACATTTTTTTAAAATAATTAGTTTAACATTTAGAATTATTTTCTTAACTTAATTTAGGTTTTTATTTTATTTCAAGATTGTTCAGGAAATTATCTCAGAAAGTGTGACGTGAACTGTGACAAGACATGAATGTTTTACACATTTACAGATGTGACGGATTTTATTTATTTCATTCGTCGCTTCAGGAGATTGTAACATAAGTTGGAAGTTGTAATTACTTTTGCTTTCATAAGTGTATTTTCTTGATTTAAGTATAATAACAAATCCAATCATTTCGTGGTGGTTTTGTTTTGAGATAGTGACGTACGTATCTCAGGGGAAATAATTCTCTTTTGACTCCATCACGATGGCCGGTGTATTTGGTTTTTATGTTTGTCTGATGTTAATGTTGAAAACATTTTGCTTCCTAGAGACGTCTTTAAAGAGTGAAATTATCGATGTGACCAATGATGAAAAGATGTGTAACACAAGTTGTGTGTTGAACCAAAACTTTTCTTCTCATGAGCTGGTTAATAAAACTCACATGTCAAAGGGTAACATGATTTCAAATTTGTACTTAGTAGATGTACAGGGCTACAGACAACTACAGAAATCTAACGGAAGTGATGCGAATATTGGCCATGCACTTAACTCTCTTTCAGACGTGCGTTTTACGGTTTTTTCTAGAGTACAACACATCTGCAGCAACAGTTACATTCATAGAGTAGATCACGTGGGTAGTGGCACATAGAAATCACGTGAGGCAACAAAAGATTTCATATTGTATAACCACACTGAACCAGTGGATACTACACTGAATACTGACATCTTGACACTCAACGCTGACATTGTCACAGTGAAGGATGAACTGGTGACAGTGAATGGTGATGTGGTGACAGCGAATGGTGATATGGTGACAGTGAATGGTGATGTGGTGACAGCGAGTGGTGATGTTGTAACGGTTACTGACAAAACTGTGACATGGAATGGTGATGTAGTCAAAGTAAATAGTGACATGGGTACAGTGAGTGATGTCGTGGTTTCAGGTAGTGGTGACATTGTGATAGTGAATGGTAAAAAAGTGACAATGAATTATGAAGAGGTAACCGTGAAGGGGGAAAAGAGGTTATTTAGTCATGAGAGGAAAGAAGTGAAGAAAGTCTTGGACAAGATGGGGACAGAAGAAAATAATTCGTTGAAAGAAGTTGATGTCTACAACAGTTCAACTCAAGAAATACTACAACTTCAATGTTTTGGTTGTAATGGGGAATAGTTGGTAGAAGATGAGGGAGCTAATGTGAAGCAGATCATTAATGGCGTGGATCATGTAGAATTTAGAAAGACAGTAAGTCTTACAGCCGGTAAATTCACGCTTGTTCCATCAACTAACATCAATTTGACCGCATGGACCAGGTCTGGTTGTGAACAACAAGGTTCTTTGTGTACATATTGCAACACGTCAAACTGGTTTGTTTACCGTCCAGACGGTGTCTGTAGGAGGTTGTACATTTATGACATCGCCATGACCATAGATAACATTTCCATGGACTTTGATGACATGAACAAAATGTCACATTACATGTTTTGGTTTTTAAAAGATAATTTTGGTCATGACATATTAGAACAGTGGTGGCCGCCCCTTGTAGGGTTTGATGAACGTCTGACGTCACATCTTTATGTGGCCAGATTTCTGGTGTATGACGTTCATCGCGCCGCTGTTAGTGATGCCGTCAATCAAATCCATCAACTGTCATTAATAACGTATATGCTACGTCATCAGTGTCAAAACAGTTTGTTAGAGGCTAATGAGACAATAAATATCAATACTATCACATTGAAATCATATGACTTAAAAGAACGCATGAGAACAATACTAGAACAGTACAACTTGACATCCCAGACCAATAGAAGCACATGTGTTTGTAAAGTGGCGTTAGGAGCAGTCTTAAAATTTAAATTATTGAAAGATATCAAAAACCATTGTAGTATGGCTTGCTTTCCTGAGTCATTTTATCAAGTCGATATTAAACTAGAGGATCAATAAAAAGATTGTTCTAAACGTTATAACTCTTTCACTGTCAACAGTTTTGGTCATCAAGTCAAGGCATGGTGGCTATTTGACATAATCATAATAAACATGTCTGTTTGGCTCAAGTAACTTTTACATGGCCAGTTTGTACTGATAATTTCAGCGCCTAAAATGTTGTTTGTTTATAATGTAAATGTATTGTATGTTTGTCATTAATCTTTGACATAAATCATTGAGTTCATTCAATTTGATTTTTTACTGTTTTAGTCTAGTCTCTTCTATTATAAGCGCCATTATCTTTAAATGTATTATCGTAACACATTTCACATAGATATTTAATGTAAAGGAAGAATTGCCTTCCCCACTCCTATTTTGGGCCCATTTTTACATTCTCATGTTCGTTTCTTATTTTATTGTTTGCAATATCTCATGTCATATTATCTAATTTATTTGATTGCATTCATCAAATAAGGCGAGAGACGTCAATAACTTCAAACCACACCATTTCCAACACTTTCTTGTGGTTTTTCCTGTTTCTATTTCAAATTGTGATAATAATATAGCAAGTTTATTTGAATTGTTGTACTAAAAATATATATTTTTTATTTAAATTTTTGTTCATTAACTTGTGGTGTCTGAGCACTTGCCTGCTGAAAAAAATTTGGATCGATTTATAACCCAGGGAGCTGAAATTTTGCAGGCAGACTCGTGTCGGTGATAAAAAGGATGTATCAAAATTTGAGATCGATCGGATGTACTGTAATTGAAATAGAAATCTATTGAATTTTAAATTTATTTTATTTATCTCTATGTATCATGTTAATTTTTTAGATAGAGTGTCGTGGTGTGTATTGTGTTCAACAACCTTTCCTGTCACGCAATAAGGTGCGCATTATATTGACAATACTTTTAAAAAATCATGTTAAGCCTGGTCCCTTTTTGGACTCAGGACGTGTTAGCGCATTTTCGTATTATGTATCAGTACTTATGTTAGGTATCAGCATTATGTAGTTATCAGTAATTGTGTTTAGATTTTAGACATATATTTATGAATTTTCTTGTGTAATGAATATACCTGAAATTTTTTTTATTTAAAAGTCATTTCTTTACATTTTAAAAAATTTTATTTTCTCTTTAATCTAACTACAAGTGGTTTGTGGTCACTGAAATAGGACTCATAAATGAAATATTCTAAATTGTAATCAGCTAATCGCCCAAATACTCCGTCAATTGTTGTTTTATAGATCGTGGTTGCCAATCTTGTTGAAAGTAGTTGAATGTTGAAGCTTCTTTAGAAAAAGTTTTCAATTTCTGCCCCTGAGCCGCTAAGATCTTGATTGAAGTCACCACAAATGATGACGTAAAACTCTCTAAACTTTTACACATATTCTAATGACGTCAACAACAAAAAAAAAAACTAATACTTTTTGCACGCTATTCGACTTCCGGCAATGGCGGCCGTTGCCTGCGCCAGTGTTATCTCTCGATTCGCAATGTTTTTTGGTAGTTTTAACGGGGTATTTAACGGATCGAGTAACTGAGTGTTGATGCACAAATGGCAGGTCAGGACATACAAAAAACATATATACATCATGGGTCTAGGACTTATGGATGCTGAGATCTAGGGTGATGACAGACGGACGGACGGACAAAATGGGTGCAATAGCGCATTCGACTTCTCGAAAATGCGCTAAAAATATATTCACGAACGGTGCGCATTATTATAAACACTTTTACGAAACATAACTAGAATTTTGTATTTTCGGATTGTTTTTCCATGCGTATTATAATGAACATCTTTATATTTATATCTCGCATATAGACTCTAAAGGATTTACAGTAAAAAACGTGGTTTTTTACGTTAGTATAAAAACAAATATCGGTGGTGTATTAAACTAAAAGTAAGAAAGGGCATTAATATAATTTTTAAATGCAAATTTTAAACCTTTAATATAATATCACAAAAGTTTTGTAATGTAGAAATCTTAATACCAAGATCCCAAAGATATATAGATAGCTAGCAATTTACCCGCGCTTTGCAGCGTTAAATTAGTATCTTAGTTAGCATTGAGAACCCTCGTAACACCAATTCAAAACACTTATTGATTTTAATCTTAGCCATGATGGATATACAAAATATATTAACTTAAACCATATGGCCTGTCTCTCGTGGCCCACCGAAACACAAAAAGTTAAAAATTGCATACTTCCCGTGATCCTATTAAGCTGATATTTAAATATTTTTTCATCTTTTAAATTTTGCGGTAGGGTACTCAACATCTTCCTAAAGTTTCATGATCCTTCCTATACGGGAAAGTGGAGAATTAGTGATGAGTGATTGAGTGAGTGCGTAAGAAAAAGCTACATTCGCCCCCCCCCCAGTAAGGGATATTTAAAATATTATTTTACCTGTTACCATTATGAAAGTGTATTTAACAAAACACCAACGCTTTGATGCGTTTATCACTCGGGAAAAGGGATAATTACTTATTTTCAATTTTAAAATATAGCATATATAAGGGAAAAAATACATCTTTGCGGGCCCCGGCCCTCATGAGTGTGAATTTCAAAATTCCTTTCAGCCACTTATCATCGTGAGAGGATACCCAACAATTTCCAAAAGTTTCATGTTTTTAGTTGTACGTGAAATTTTAGAAATAGTGATGAGTTGGTATTTTTATTTAGCTAAAATGAGAAAAAAACGTTTTTTGGGGCCCCGGTCCCCATGAGTGTGAATTTCAAAACTCTTTTACACTAATTGTCATCGTGAGAGGGAACTTGATAACTTACCAAAGTTTCATGCTCCTACCTACCCGGAAAATTGGAGAATTAGTGATGAGACGATTTTAAATATAAGAAAAATTATATTAGGGCCCCCTGCCCCCATGAGAGGGAATTTTAACATTATTTTTTGCCAACTTTCGTCGAAAGCGTGTACTAAAAATGTGTCATAGTTTCATGTTTTTACCAATACGGAAAATAGAATAATTGGTGATTTTTTATATTTTTTATATGATCATATTAGGAAAAAAAGTTTCTGGGGCCCCGGCTCCTATGAGTGGGAAATTCAACATTCTTTTTTACTAGTTATCTTTGGGAGCATGTGCTCAAAAAATTTCCAAAGTTTTATGCTTCTATCTACACGGGAAATAGGCGAACCACTGATTTTCACTTTTCAAGTGTGAATTTCAAAATTCTTTTAAGCTAATTTCTGTCGGGAGAGGGTACTTAACAACTTCTCAAAGTTTCGTGCTCCTACCTACACGGAAAATTTGAGAATGAGTGATGAGTCGGTTTTTATTATAGGAAGAAACTATATTTGGGCGATCGGCCCCCAATGAGAAGGAATTTTAACATTCATTTTTGCCACTTTACGTCGGGAACGTGTACTCAACAAATTTCCAAAGTTTCATGCTTCTAACTACACGCTAAGACAGTCCTCCGCTGACCTGGAGAGGGATGGGCGCCGCCAGTGTCTGTCAAGCCCGAGAATGTTCTAATGGAAACATGAGAATCCCCTACGACCTCGAAGAAAAGAGGTTATTGAACTAAAAAAAAATCTACACGGGAAGTTGGAGAATTATAATTAATGAGTGATTTAGTCAGTGAGGGATTTGACTTTTATTAGTATACTCGCAATTTACCAGCTCTTTGCTGGTACACCAATTCTGAATCAAGATGGATATACTAAATATATTAACTTCAACAGTTCAGGCTCCTACATACACAAAAACTTGGAGATTTAAAGATGCGTCTTTTTTATATAACTCGGGAAAAAACCTATATTTCGGCAATCGTCCCCCTAGTGAGAGGTGATTTAATATTTTTTGCCTCTTACCATCGTGGGGGAGGGGGGTACTCAACATCTTCCCAAAGTTTCAAACTTCTACCTACACGGAAACTTGGAGAATTAGAGTTGATTCAGTTTTATATATCCTATTTTAGGTGACAAATAAAGGTTTTGGGTCACCGGCCACACATGAGTAGAAATTTTTTAAATTTATTTAATAATTTTCCTTGTCTCCCTACACAAGAAATAAGAGAATTATGTTGAGCCTTCTCGTCCATGAGGGACATCCACCGATCATCGTCGGCGTCTGCACTTCCTCCTAGGACATAGGCCACCTACAAGCGACCTCCAGACATCTCTCCTGGGCCATTTTCTCCAGGATCTTCCATTTATGGCCAATTCTCTTGATTTCTGCCTCCAATTCTCGGTGCCAAATGTTTCTTGGACGGCCTCTTTTCCGTTTACCCTGTTGGTTCCATTTCAGGGCTTGCCTTGTTATATTAGAAACAGGTTTCCTTAGTGAATTATAGATTTTCAAAAAACACACCGTTTTTGGGGGCCCGGCCTTCATGAGTGTGTATTTCAAAATTATTCTTTTACACCGACTTTCGTCGTGAGAGGGTAATTAACTATTTCACAAAGTTTCATGCTGCTACCTACATGGAAAATTGTAGGAATTAGAGATGAGTCGGTTTTTATTATAAGAAAAACTATATTTGGGCCCCCGGCCTCCCATGAGATTGAATTTTAACATTCATTTTTGTCAATTTTTTTCGGGAGCGTGTACTCAACAATTTCCCAAAGTTTCATGCTTCTACCTATACGGGGAATGGAAAAATTAGTGATTTTCAGTTTTTATATAGAATATATTTTGGCCCCCGGTCCCCAGTAAAGGATATTTGAAATAGCGTGTACTCAAAAAATTTCCAAAGTTTCATTGATCTACCTAGTCTATACGGGAAATAGGAGAATTAGTGATGTTCAATTTTTATATCGCTCATATAATGAAAAACCCGTTTTTGGGGCCCCGGCCCCCATGAGTGGGAAATTTAACTTTTTTTTTTATAAATATCGTCGGGAGCATGTACTTTAAAAAAATTAAAAAGTTTCATGCGTCTACCTACACGGAAAATAGGACAATTAGTGATTTTCAATTTTTACAGAGCCCAAATAAGAAAAAAAAATGTTTTTGAGCACCGGCCCCACATGAGCAAGATTTAAAAAAATTCTTTTTCACCAATTTTCGTAGTGAGAGGGTACCCAACAACTTCCCAAAATTTTATGTTTCTACCTACACTGGAAGTTGAAGAATTAGTCATGACTCAGCGAGTGAGTGATTCAGTCAGGGCTTTCGCTTTTATTAGTATAGATATGATGATAAAAAAAATAAAAGCAAGAGAGAGGAAAAATATAGGTGATATAAACATCATTATATTAAGATCTAAGTGATCTAGAGATCAACAATCCATAATCTAAGTATGTTATCTATTACAGACGATTCTTTCTACTCAGTTGATTATTGCCTCCTATGCTTATCCATGATTTATGTTTAGTCTTCCATTTTTTAAGTTATAAATAATTGTTTATTGAGTGTTAACTTTCCTGGTTTCTCGGGAAATTCATTCCATGTCCGATATCCGGACAGGAATAACGATTTTAATTTGTATGTGTTTGTTTATTCATACGAAATAAGACAATTATTGTTATAACTATGTCTATCTACTGGTTGTTTTAAATTATGTACGTTTTCTGTTTCAAAGGTAAAAATAAAGTACCGTATTTATTATTACAACTTTGCTCTATGTTCGTCTACCATTTGGTGCTTCTGGGTTTAACGATTAAACTAATGACTTTACTTTTGTCAAATTTGAATAGAGTAATGATTTTGGCTACTCGTTTTTATTTATTTTTTTAATTTAACAATATTTTCTTTGGTGGATGGTCCCATACAGAAAATACAAGTACAGATCTCACCAAAGTGAGGTAGCATTTTAGTCTTATAATTCTTATACGAGCTCATTACCCGTGCTATGCTACGGGTGAGCACAACAAAAATAACTATATTTCGTTTTTGAGTTGAAAATGCCCCTTAAAAGTTTAGTGATGAGTATAAACGCATCAGTAAACTTGCATGGTGATAAAGAAAATAACTTCTCCACAAAAATCACAATATAAGTGTCGATAAAATAGACAGTATGACAAAATTAAAATTTACCCTACCAATGTTTTTTTTTTAATTTCAGCTTTAATAACATATGCTTTTCTCTGTATACTCTACCACAATAAC
Source organism: Radix auricularia (assembly GCA_002072015.1). NCBI lineage: Eukaryota > Metazoa > Mollusca > Gastropoda > Lymnaeidae > Radix > Radix auricularia. The sequence goes on from MUZC01003054.1 coordinate 100,436, forward strand.
AAAGGTTCTTAACAGTTACAAAACTCTAATGGGCAAGCCTTATTTTTTTTTAAACGAATCATAAAATGAACTTTCCAATAACTTTCCATATGATTCCTTTGGTTCTAGGTAAAAGCTCTTCAAAAACACATATTCTTTTTTATAGTCTAAGCATGAAATTAGTTCAAGACAAATACAATATTGTTTGAGCTAGATAATATTTGTGAATATTTAGGCTTGGGGAGCGTGGAAAATATTGTTTATTTGTTTAAAAGAAACAATTTCTTTTTGACATGAATAATAACATAAAAACAATGTTGCTTTTTAAAAAAATTAATGAGAGATTGATCTTCTATTAAATTATATTAATATTAATAAGTTAATTAACAAATATATAAACAATAAAAAAATTTTTAAAAATTAAAAAAAAAACAACAGAAATGAGCGGTACGCGCTGGGATTTAAGTGCCAAAAACATTTTTACAAATTAGAAGTAAATGGAAGGTTGCGCATTTATAATGATTCCAGCGCATGGAAGTGCGTTGTTCAGCATATCAAAACCTTTTTTTTTAAAAACAAAATCATTTGTTATGTTTTTGTTATCACACTGAAATCTTTGAACGACTTAAATATAGTTCTATACATTTTAAAAACCCAATGATAAATTTTGTCCTTTTTAAGTGTGTTTGGGATAGGAAAGGAGATTCTGTTTTTATTTTTTAATTCATAATATTCCAAAAATAATTTTAAACAATAACAGTTATAAAATAACAAAGAATAAATAATTAATATTTCACGATGTAGAAACAAAAGGGTCGAAACGTCCTGGGTCGAAACACCCTGGGGTTTGAAACGTCCGGGGTCGAAACACCTTGGGGTCTAAACGTCCTGGGGTCCAACTCTCCGTGGTTAAAACGTCCGGGGTCGAACCGTCCGTTGTCGAAACGAATGGGTGCGAAACTTCCTGGAGTCAAAATGTCCTGTGGTCGAGCTGGAAGGGTCGAACCATCCGGAGTCGAATTGCCCGGGTCGAAGTGTCCGACCACCGAAAAAAAAGATAGTTGTTTCTTTAATTGTATCATTAGTTGTCTCATTATCTCATGTATTGTCTCATTAGCTGTCTTATTACATGTCTCATTACATGTCTCATTACATGTCTCATTACATGTCTCATTACATGTCTCATTACATGTCTCATTACATGTTTTATTACATGTCTCATTACATGTCTCAATACATGTCTCATTAGTTGTTTCATTAATTGTCTTATTAGTTGTCACACTAGTTCTTTTTTTCCTAATATTACAATCTTGTCTTAAAATAGACATACTAATGCAAACTAAGAAAATTATTATGTTGCATGATAGAGAGTTGGTGTGATGGGCAGCTAACGACACCTCTTGTCTTATTTCGTGAATGCTAGAAAATAATTCAACGTGAAAACTAGAGAGAAAAAAAGAAAGTAAAGAAAAGTGCTTGATAATGGACAACAAACAATGATTTTTGTTGGACTCTAAACACTTCCGTATGAAATGGGTACAAGCCTTTTAACAAAATAGAGGTGACTCATCAGACACCATCAGTCACCATTAGACACAATCAGACACCATCAGACACCATCAGTCACCATCAGATACCATCAGACACCATCAGTCACCATCAGATACCATCAGACACCATCAGACACCATCAGATACCATCAGACACCATCAGACACCATCAGATACCATCAGACGCCATCAGACACCATCGGACACCATCAGACTTCATCAGACAACATCAGACACCATCAGTCACCATTAGACACGATCAGACACCATCAGTCACCATTAGACACGATCAGACACCATCAGACTTCATCAGACAACATCAGACACCATCAGACTCAATCAAGCGTTGATTCATGTCAACGCCTAGAAACAAACAATAAAACATTAACGAGATTAACACGGAATAATTCTTATGCACTTAATAAATTGTCTCTATAGCACAGACCGGTCTTGTAAAAGTCACTTGAGCAAAACAGACAGGTTTATTATGATTATGTCAAATAGCCACCATGTCTGGATTTGACGACCAGAACTGTTGACAGTGAAAGTGTTATAACGTTTAAAACAATCGTTTAAATTATCCTTTAGTTTAATTTCAACTTGAGAAAACGACTCAGGAAAGCAAGCCAAGCTACACTTGTTTTTGACAAAGTCCAAGAAATGAAATTTTAAAACTGCCCCGAACACAACTTAACAAACACATGTGCTTCTATTGTTCTGTGATGTCAAGTTGTACTGCTCTTGTTTTGTTCTCATGGGTTCTTTTAAGTCATATGATTTCACTGAGATAGTATTGATATTTATTGTCTCATTAGCCTCTAACAAATTGTTTTGACACTGATGACGTAGCATATACGCCATTAATGACAGTTGATGGATTTGATTGACGGCATCACGAACAGCGGCGTGATGAACGTCATACACCAGAAATCTCGCCACATAAATATGTGACGTCAGACGTTTATCAAACCCAATCAGGGGCGGCCACCACTCTTCTAATACGTCATAACCAAAAGTATATTTTAAAAACCAAAACATGAAATGTGACATTTTGTTCATGTCATTAAAGTCCATGTAAATGTCATCTATGGTCATGGCAATGTAATAAATGTACAACCTCTTACAGACACCGTCTGGGCGGTAAACAAACCAGTTTGATCTGTTGCAATAATTAATACAATAATAATCTTGATGTTCACAGTCAGAACTGGTCCATTCGGTCAAAGTGCTGTCATTTGCATGGAATAGTTTAAACATACCGGCTTTAAATTGGACAGGGCTTTCTATATCTAAAATGAGTACATGTATATCATTATTATTTATAGGTAGCATTAAATTAACTATCAAATATTCCAGCATCAATTCCCCATTGCAGCCAAAACATTGAAGTTGTAGTATTTCTTGAGTTGAATAGTTGGAAACATCAATTTCTATCAACGCAATGTTTTCATCTGATGTCACTTTGTCATCGTCTGTTATATTCACCTTGTCATATTCTGTTATGTTCACTTTGTCATCGTCTGTTATGTTCATCTTGTCATCGTCTGTTAAGTTCATCTTGTCATAGTCTGTTATGTTCACCTTGTCATAGTCTGTTATGTTCACCTTGTCATAGTCTGTTATGTTCATCTTGTCATAGTCTGTTATGTTCATCTTGTCATAGTCTGTTATGTTCACCTTGTCATAGTCTGTTATGTTCACCTTGTCATAGTCTGTCATGTTCACCTTGTCATTGTCTGTTATGTTCACCTTGTCATCGTCTGTTATGTTTACCTTGTCATAGTATGTTATGTTCACCTTGTCATAGTCTGTTATGTTCACCTTGTCATCGTCTGTTATTTTCACCTTGTCATAGTCTGTTATGTTCACCTTGTCATTGTCTGTTATGTTCACCTTGTCTTTGTCTGTTATGTTCACCTTGTCATAATCTGTTATGTTCACATTGTCATTGTCTGTATCTCCCACCTCAATATATACTGTCCTAATTTCTTTCATTACATCACTTAAGATCCTAACCTCCTCCTTTGATGCAACCACTTCCCGTGTCACAGCCATCATGTCACCATTCAGTGTTGTATCTTCTAGTGCAGTGTGAGTGTACAATATGAAATCTGTTTTTGCCTAACGTGATTTCAATGGAACCCTACCCACGTGACCGTCATGGGGGCTGTAGTTTTGTTGATCGCTTGTGAAGACACTAGTGGCGGAGTCTGAATGAGAATTAAGGTTATGGCCGTTGTTTACATCACTTCCGTTAGATTTTAATGGATGTATGTAGCCCAATTCATCTTCTAATTTAAACATTGGAATCTTGTTTCCTTTGGACATGTCAGTTTTGTTAACCATCCCATGAGAAGAAAAGTTTTGGTTCAACGCACAACTTGTGTTACACATCTTTTCATCATTGGTCACAGCGATAATTTCACTCTTTAAAGATGTCTCTAGGCAGTAAAATGTTTTCAACATTAACATTAGACAAACATAAATACCAAATACACCGGCCATCGTGATGGAGTCAAAAGAGAATTATTTCCTCTTAGGGAGAATGAGCTTCAAATTTTGAAATTTTGAAAATAAATAACTTAATCGTTGGAGTTATCTAAATGTTTTAGAAAAAACCATCAACGGATCTTTGGGGTGGACCTCATGATTCTCTCGGTTTATTGCAGTCTCTGTGTTTCTCTATTTTAATAGTCTCAGAACACAAGGTTTTATTTCAGCTGGAGAGAAAAATATTCATAAAATAATCATTTCAATCGTTCTTTATGTAAAGTGCAAAACTATTTTTAAAATCAATCGCTTGATATTAAATATTAGGTAGATCTATTAAGTTATAAAATTCGAACATAAAGAAATATTACAACATTTTGAAAAAACTTAAAACATAGGAACGAATAGTAAAGATTTGAGATCATGTTTCGCTGAAACATTCTCTGTAGAGAAACTCAGCCTCACATCTTTAATGTCCACACATTAACAGAAACTGAGCAATGGAAACAAAATAATTTTAAAATTATTCGTCTGTCCATTGTCACTCAATTATCAGATCTTGATATTTGTAATCTTGTCTGTTCTACAAGTTCATTGATACTAAAGAATTGTTCAGTGTGATTTATACTATTAAAATGGATTTCAAATTTCAGTCAGTGATAAGATTCATGTCTGATGTTCTGATAGCCTTCATCACATACAGCAGGTGTATTACAGATATTTGCTTTCAAAGATATTCAGTCTCAAGCCGCATGTAGACGAAGCTGGGACATTCTTTCAGAAATGAAGCGAGTGAAATGTTTAAGCCCAAAAGCGACGAGCTTTGACTTTTGTGGATGTCCATATCCATACTCCATAGTTCTATCTCAAAGTCACACGATTAGTTCCCATGTTCCTTGAGCTGCTGGTTTAAGTTGGGATGAGCTGTGATGAGAGAAAATGGGAGAGAGAGAGAAAGAGAGAGAAAGAGGGAGGGAGGAAGAAAGAGGGAGGGAATGAGAAAAGGTGAGGGAGGGAGAAAGCGGGAGTGAAAGAGAGAGAAGGGGGAGAGAGAAAGGGGAGAGGAAGAGGGAGGGAGAAATAAAGAGGGAAAGAGAGAAAGAGGGAGAGAAAGAGGTAGAGAGAGAAAGAGAGAGAATTTACTGTGTAGTACTCTACTGTAAGTCAACTGAAGGAAAGTTTTTTTCTTCATAAATTTGACATCGCTCTTCCTCTTAATCGAGTTTGTTTTTTTCATGCAAGACAAACCTAAAAGCGACATGAAACTTTAGCTCCAATAATGTGTCAAACCTTTAACTCCAAGAAAATGACGATTATAGAATGTTTATCCCCAACAGGAGGGGTTAAAAAAAACTTGAGCTCCTAAAAAAGAAGTGATACAACTTTTAGCTGAAGTAAAGTGACATCAAAATAAACATTTACCTCAAGTAAATGGACATTAAAATAAACATTTACCTCAAGTAAATGGACATTAAAATATGCATTTAGCTCCAGTAAATGGACATTAAAATAAACATGTACCTCAAGTAAATGGACATTAAAATATGCATTTAGCTCCAGTAAATGGACATTAAAATAAACATTTAGCTCCAGTAAATGGACATTAAAATAAACATTTTGCTCCAGTGAAGGGACATGAAAATAAACATTTAGCTCAAGTAAAGGGACATTAAAATAAACATTTAGCTCCAGAAAGTAAAGTTAATGAAACAAATCTTTACCTCCAGTAACGTGCCGACGATATAAATCTTTTGCTCAAATAAATTGACAGTCAAGTAAACAGCTATCACCGTAGGTGGTGATGTTATTTTTCTTTAGCTCCAATAAAGTAACGATCACATATGCCTTTAGCTCTACTAAAGCGTGCGCCCTTACTAAATTAAGAAAATGCTTCAAGTTTATTTTTAAAAATCATAAAAGGTTCGTTAAAAAGCGACTAGAAAAATCAACAATTACAGTAATATATAAACTTCTTGTCATAAAGAAAAGTCACAGCTAAGAGTAATTATTCTTATATCAATGTCTAGCTTCTGAGAGACCCTCCTGAACAAATAATTCACGGAGTCTTAATTTTAAAAAGCAATTTAAAAATTTCTAGTTGCATTTAGAGACAATTTTTAAAAAATATATTCTAAGGTTAAAATAAAGCTTTAATTTAAACTAAGCAGACATCATAAATTATAATAATGGTTAGAAAAACCAATCATTGTCTGATATTACAAAACGTGACAATGGTGTACTGGCGACATATTGGAATGTACATTTACAAGACAACAAATATACCGATGACGTCATCTTTATTTGTGGTCTGTTCAAGTTACAGAAAACATTCGTTGCTCAGCTGATTAGTTGTCTCATTAGTTGTCTCATTAGTTGTCTTATTAGTTGTCTTATTAGTTGTCTCATTAGTTGTCTCATTAGTTGTCTCATTAGTTGTCTCATTAGTTGTCTCATTAGTTGTCTTGTTAGTTGTCACATTACTTGTGTCATGGGCGTGGCATAATAACTGATTATCTTTTTTTTTTTTAATCCTTTATTTTATCTTGCGGTGTCTTTTTGATTTGCTGATGAAAACCCCGTGTATACTAACTAATAAGGATACTGAAGTTATCGAAGTAAATGTCCGTTAATATTTAGAAATGTTGCATTTTCTGTGGAATGAATATAAACCAATCCACACAAAAAAAAAAGAATTCATTACAAGAGCTGCCATGCTACATCTTACTTTCTAACAAAGCAAATAAATATGGCAAATATCAAGTTCAAATGTAATTTCATCGATTCGTCCTCAGTTATTTTAATATAGAACAACTAATCTGTTGTTTTTTATTGATCAAATGTGTGACGATACGTTGAAGAGTTTCCGGTGCCAACAAGTGCACATGTACCACACAAGATGGCTGTAGGTGACATTCAGAGGGAATGTCTTCAAGGTGATTACAGAGCATGAGGCGATGCCGTATACAAAGTGCAGTGTTTTTCTTGGAGAGTCAGGAAATATCCCATGTTTGGGGTTGCTTTAGAGCATATCGTATAGACTCTGTCTTATTTTTTATGTCTGATATTTAATGACTTATCTGTCTTACAATTCATATCTCATAATTCATTTATTTATTTGTTGAAGTATGATATTTCATTTCTTAATTATCTATTATTGAATGCATTTTTTTAACCTTTATTTCAAGTCTTATATGTTTTTAATGCCTGATATTACATACCTAACTTATATTTTAAGTCTTATTTTGCATTTTAAATAAATGCAAAAAAAATTCTATATCATATATTCTATTATAAGACATATTTTATAACTCTTAGCTGCTTACTATGATATATATCATTCTGCTAATTAAATAGTCGTCTGTTTTTTTTTGTTGTTGTTTTTTTTTTGTTTTTTTTTTAATTTTCTTGACAGACAATGAAATTAATATAATTGTTTACAATCAGATTTATTTAATAACAAATCAGCTTCAGAATGGCTTTAAGTCTGTTGATGAAAATGCTGTTCATATTTTGTGTTGCCTATTTCTAGATCTCTTGTCTGATCTTATCTATACAGACTCTCCTTCTATGCAGAAGATAATTTCGTCTACAGACAATGAAGGATGATCTGAAGGCAAGTGAATCAGCTTTCACAGGCCACGGCTATTAGGTTTCCACGCATTACCCAACCACCTAACTAGTGTTAGGTTCCCATTCGGAGCTGGGTGGACTTAAGGATTCCCTAGGCCCCAGGTACAATTCTTTGCCTTCAAGTGGATTCAAACTCGTGACAATCGGTACGCAAGTCGAGCGTGCTGCCACTCGACCACCGTGTAAATTTTATCTTTGAATAGATAACGGAATTCTGAATAAAATACTTATTTTAGAAATGCTTTAGATTACTCCATTAAATCTTTGACTAACACCTTCGAAACCTCCAACTGCTTGGACACCTCCGACTGCTGGGACATCTCCGACTGCTGGGACACCTCCAACTGCTGGGACACCTCCAACTGCTGGGACACCTCCGACTGCTGGGACACCTCCAACTGCTGGGACACCTCCAACTGCTGGGACACCTCCAACTGCTGGGACACCTCCAACTACTAAATCTTTGTCAACTTTTTATTAGCACTACCCAGTCGCCTAACTAGTGTTAGGAACCCATTCGGAGCTGCCAATCGACCACCATGTAAATTTTATCTTTGAATAGATAACTGAATACTGACTGAAATGCTTATTTTAGAAAAGCTTCAGATTACTCTATTAAATCTTTGTCTAACACCTTCGAAACCTCCAACTGCTTGGACACCTTCAACTGCTGGGACACCTCCAACTGCTGATACACCTCCAACTGCTTGGAAACCTCCACTTGCTTGGACACCTCCAACTGCTGGTACACCTCCAACTGCTGGGAAACCTCCAATTGCTGCGAAACCTCCAACTGCTGGGAAACCTGCAATTGGTGGGAAACCTCCAACTGCTGGTACACCTCCAACTGCTGGGAAACTTCCAATTGCTGGGACACCTTCAACTGCTGGGACACCTCCAACTGCTGGTACACCTTCAACTGCTTGGAAACCTCCACTTGCTTGGACACCTCCAACTGCTGGTACACCTCCAACTGCTGGGAAACCTCCAACTGCTGCGAAACCTCCAACTGCTGGGAAACCTGCAATTGGTGGGAAACCTCCAACTGCTGGTACACCTCCAACTGCTGGGAAACTTCCAATTTCTGGGACAACTTCAATTGCTGGGACACCTCCAAGTGCTGGGACACCTCCAACTGCTGGGACACCTCCAACTGCTGGGACACCTCCAACTGCTGGGACACCTCCAACTGCTGGGAAACTTCCAATTNTACTCCCCGGCCAAAACGGCAAATCATAGCGGGCGATTATGCTTTCCTCGGGTCGCCGCCGCATTTGCACCTCCAACTGCTGGGACACCTCCAACTGCTGGGACACCTCCAACTACTAAATCTTTGTCAACTTTTTATTAGCACTACCCAGTCGCCTAACTAGTGTTAGGAACCCATTCGGAGCTGCCAATCGACCACCATGTAAATTTTATCTTTGAATAGATAACTGAATACTGACTGAAATGCTTATTTTAGAAAAGCTTCAGATTACTCTATTAAATCTTTGTCTAACACCTTCGAAACCTCCAACTGCTTGGACACCTCCAACTGCTGGGACACCTCCAACTGCTGGTACACCTTCAACTGCTGGTACACCTCCAACTGCTGGTACACCTCCAACTGCTTGGAAACCTCCAACTGCTGGGACAACTCCAACTGCTGGGACACCTTCAACTGCTGGGACACCTCCAACTGCTGGTACACCTCCAACTGCTGGGAAACCTCCAACTGCTGCGAAACCTCCAACTGCTGGGAAACCTGCAATTGGTGGGAAACCTCCAACTGCTGGTACACCTCCAACTGCTGGGAAACTTCCAATTGCTGGGACAACTTCAATTGCTGGGACACCTCCAACTGCTGGGACACCTCCAACTGCTGGGACACCTCCAACTGCTGGGACACCTCCAACTGCTGGGACACCTCCAAGTGCTGGGACACCTCCAAATGCTGGGAAACTTCCAATTTCTGGGACAACTTCAATTGCTGGGACACCTCCAACTGCTGGGACACCTCCAACTGCTAGGACACCTCCAACTGCTGGGACACCTCCAACTGCTGGGACACCTCCAACTGCTGGGACACCTCCAAGTGCTGGGACACCTCCAACTGCTGGGAAACTTCCAATTTCTGGGACAACTTCAATTGCTGGGACACCTCCAACTGCTAGGACACCTCCAACTGCTGGGACACCTCCAACTGCTGGGACACCTCCAAGTGCTGGGACACCTCCAAGTGCTGGGACACCTCCAAATGCGAGATCTTTGTCAACTCTTAGCCCTTTTAATTATCCTTCTAAAATATCCTTTACAGTTGCGTGAAATATTTATTCAGCACTCTAATAGATCTTTGACAATCCTTGTTCGTTAGACCTTTTTTAAATATTTTAATAGATCCCATGAAATTTTTTCAGAAAAGCGAACGCAATACTCCAATACATCTTTGCTAACCGACTTGTAAACTTTATTCAACGTTCTGAGACATTATGTAAGATTTGTGTTTGAAACAGTTTTAAAATTTCATTTCTGGGATTATGTCAAAAACACTTGTACTATTTGTACTATTTGTAGTTTGGCTCGCTTTCGCTTTATGGTCTTTTTATAACAATCCTTTTTTTTTCGACGCTTCTTCGACGTTTGCTTAAATATGATCAAAATGGAGCACAATCAAACTTAAAATGTCTGTATATGTTTACTTCATCTCTGGAGGGGGTTAATTTAACACCTTTCACGTAAAACTGAGTTTTTTAAAATTCATTCAATTGTTTTCATTTAAGAAAATCACAAATTAAAATGTACAGAATATTCTGTACATATCATGTTGAGAAATATCAACATGGACAGGTTATGTCAGCCCAATGTACATTTCTGTTGTTTATCTCAGTGTACACTTCTATTGTTTATCTCTATGTTTATCTCGTTCCCGGAGCCAAGGGCGTCCCCGAGTTCCACCCAGCTCCAAATGGGGGAAAAGTGGCGGGGTAATGCGTGGAACCCTTAGCCGTGGCATGTGAAAGCTGCATCACTTGCCAAAATAAAACAACTCCTGCCTTGCAGATGGTCTTGGCTGACCAATATGGAGAACGAAGAAGAAAAAGAATTGCCTGGCCCAAAAGTACAATTTTATCTACCTCAACTTCTGTTCTTGTGTATTCTAATTCAATTCCCTTTAAAAACTTCTCATTAAGTCTATGAGTGTCTTCCATTTATTTTTCCAAACTCATACATCAACGAAACACACCGAAATTTTGACGTATTTTAGAGTCCTACCATATTTAATTAGATGATCTTTCAGACGACTGTCACAACAATGAAAACTTTATCTTTTCAGACATGAATTGTCTTTACTCTCCAAGTGACATACAGTGACAGCCGAAAACATTAGACGATAGCTTTAATGATGTTGTCTTGATAGTCGATAAATGGCCAACAATGCGCTGGTTTTGAATTATTATCATTATTTTTTTTATTTTTTTTAATTTTTTTTTTGATGCTATTGTTGAATCATGTTTTAAAATGTAATTTGAGAATTGCAAGTAAAATGTTGAACTTCTAGAATGTCGAAATTAAATCTGTAATTAACTTTCTGGTCGTCATTGTTTTAACACGACTCTAGCGGTCATAATGCGAGCTTCATGGAGGGGAGATAGGGGCTATGACGTGAGATGACGAGCTGGGAAGATGGGAAATGGGTTATTTGATGTGAGGATGGATAATGCGAAGGGGTGTCATAATAGAGTGGGGTGATGGGAGGATTACTTGGAATGATATTACGAGAGGATGGGATGATGGGCGGATTACTTGGAATGATTGGACGAGAGGATACGATGATGGGCGGATTACTTGGAATGATTGGACGAGAGGATGGATTGATTGGAGGATTACTTGGAATGATTGGACGAGAGGTTGGATTGATTGGAGGATTACTTGGAATGATTGGACGAGAGGTTGGGATGATGGGAGGATTACTTGGAATGATTGGATGAGAGGATGTGATGATGGGAGGATTACTTGGAATGATTGGATGAGAGGTTGGGATGATGGGAGGATTACTTGGAATGATTGGACGAGAGGATGGATTGATTGGAGGATTACTTGGAATGATTGGACGAGAGGATGGATTGATTGGAGGATTACTTGGAATGATTGGACGAGAGGACGGATTGATGGGAGGATTACTTGGAATGATTGGACGAGAAGATGGATTGATTGGAGGATTACTTGGAATGATTGGACGAGAGGATGGATTGATTGGAGGATTACTTGGAATGATTGGACGAGAGGATGTGATGATGGGCGGATTACTTGGAATGATTGGACGAGAGGATGTGATGATGGGAGGATTACTTGGAATGATTGGATGAGAGGATGGGATGATGAGACGATTGCTTGGAATAATGGGACGAGAGGATGGGATGATGGGAGGATTACTTGGAATAATTGGATGAGAGGATGACGTATGGGAGAACATGTATTGGGATGAGGGAATATACTTCTTCATCTACTTCACTGGATGATTGCTTCCATTCGGAGTGCATGCAGTCATAATGTTAATTGTAAGCCGATGTTTACGTTTGCCGGGCGCCATGCGCGCGACTTAGGTACCAAAAAACGCGGGTTCGATTCTCTATAAAGATAGAGACTTGTTCCCGTTGCTAATGGATGCTCTGGGTCCAATCAGCTCTGATGGATACCCTAAATTATTTGGGGGTAAATTAATGTGACTTTTCATGTTGCTAGCCTCTCGATTCCCCCAAAAGCCCTGAATGTACTTACTGGTGTAGGATGCCTCACTTGCCCCATAGACCATCAAAGGGAACCTTAATTTAGTTTTAAGCCGCATGTCATGTCATTCAACGATAACATTTACGATTAACCACAAGAAATATAGGACACCTATTCCATTTAATGGCATATAAGATTTTAATATTTTTAAGGGTAAAAAGGATTTTGTTTAAACACGCACTAAAAACGACAAAATAATTTTTTTACACGTCTACAAAAATAAAAACGTAGGCGACAGGCATATCGGTTGTCGAAATTAAAATCCTGCATGTTTTCATGATTTTTAAGTGAAATTTCATCTCTCTAAAAATGTGTCGTGTAATAAGTAACATTTGCTCGTGTGCTCTCATTAAGTGTGCATCGGATACAAAATGTATATGCTTTGCGCATCGTTTTGTTGACAAGGATGAACACATAGATCTTATTATTATGAGTCCAAATAGTGTTTCTTAATTATTACCTATACTATCATTTTCTATGCTTGGCGCCCACGTTTTTTTTAAACATGAGAAAATGTTGTCCTTTTATTACATTATTATATCATTGTTCAAAATTCTTTATTTACCCTTTAAAAAAAAATAATGTAACTATAACACCTCTGTCTTTGCCGTTTGTAATGCAAGTATTACAATTTGTAATGAAAGCTCAATCTTCAAAGACAAATATTTTTTAAGTATTTATTATTTCCCTTTGATTACATCGAAGACATTGTTGAGTATAAATTAAAACAAAATTGCACTAAAAAAAAGCAAAAGATTTTACTGCCGACTTTGCAAATTTGATAAAATTTTAGAATGTTTTATCACCAAAAACAGAGTTCTCGGATAAAATTTCAGCTCAATCGAATAATGGTAAGTGTGTAAAATTGAAGTTGCCAGATTTGACGCTAACAGAGACAGGAAATGTGCAAGCTAAATAAAATCGTATCAAAAAAGGTTATAGATCTAAGTAAAAATGAAACTCTAGTTATGCACTTCATTGGACATTAATTGATATCACTTAACAATCCCATGTGCGAAAATATTTCTCTTTTCAGACGAATTCCTGTCACTGCTTAGGGGCCGTCCATAAATGACGTCACGCATCTAGGGGGGGGAGGGGGGTCCCACTTTTGTGACGATGCGTGACGTGGGGGAGGGAGGGGGGTTGAAGAAATGTGACGTCACATCGAAAGGGTAACTTTAAATAAAACTTCCACTGAAATATTTGGTCACTTAAAATTTATTAATGACTTTTTAAAAAAAAAAGTCAATGCTTCTAAAAGTGCCGGTCAATAGGCTACCAGACACCGGTTGGCGTAAGTTAACAAGACACGAAAATATAATTATAATTCTTAAGTTTGAGAATTCACAAGAGAACACAGGAAATTGTAACCCTGCGTCGTTTTATGTTGACATCAAAGCTTTTTTGATGTAACCGCAGTTTCGTTCACTCGCGGCAGGAGTCTGCGAACTTTTTTTCCCGTTATCCCCCCCCCCCCCCCCCCCCCCNATTTGATACAATAATAAACGTTTTAAGTTTGCTATAGTTTTTCGATTGGTTTTTGGTCAAACGCCTCTGGCCATTCTAAATATAATAATAAATGTGTCCATTTAAAATTAGTTAAAAGTATTCACTAACTTTATTGAATGCATCAAATTCTCGAAATCGCAATTCGAGAGGAGCACAAAACAACTTTCTTATGAACTCAGTTTTTAAGGCATTTATTTTAAATTTGACAGAAAGGATACTTGATACAGTCAAGTCATGTTGATTAAGATTATTGTCACTTTTGTCAATATAAATGAAAGTAGGTTGGATTTAGATGCTTTCGTATAGTACGTAAATAAGAAATCTGCATAGATAACAAATTTAACAAATGCATCTTCTTGAAGCAACCGGTTCAATAGTGGCCATATGTTCCAAGCGTACACGTACACATGACGTATTTGAATATATCTAGTGGAGTGTAGTGGATGTTATATGTCCCAAATGAGTCTGCATTACCCCCAAATATTCCCTTTTGACCCCAGATGTTATCTTAAAAAAGTTATATTTAAAAATAATAACTTTTTTTTAATAAACAAAGAAGTTACAAGTAATGATTTATAGTCTATGCTTAATTTGTATGCATTAAAATAAAATATAATCTAAGGATGTTAAAACATTTTTTTTTTAATTTTTTTTTTTTTTATTTTAATTTTTTTTTTGAAGGCCGGTTAAAAAAGTTAAACGGTTTGAAAAAAAA
>MUZC01003054.1:125380-137471 GCA_002072015.1 Radix auricularia
ATCTCATGGGCTGACAGAGGATGAGAATCTCATGGGCTGACAGAGGATGAGAATCTCATGGGCTGACAGAGGATGAGAATCTCATGGGCTGACAGAGGATGAGAATCTCATGGGCTGACAGAGGATGAGAATCTCATGGGCTGACAAAGAATCTCATGGGCTGACAGAGGATGAGAATCTCATGGGCTGACAGAGGATGAGAATCTCATGGGCTGACAGAGGATGATGATCTTATGGGCTGACAGATGATGAGGATCTTATGGGCTGACAGAGGATGAGGATCTCATGGGCTGACAGAGGATGAGAATCTCATGGGCTGACAGAGGATGAGGATCTCATGGGATTAACTGACAATTAAGTCTAGCGTATTTGCCTCATGCATGGGATTGAAGGATTGACTGACGATCCATTGGATGGCTGTTGAATGCACCATGAGTGACGAATTTGGTCATAAATGATCGAATGTGAATGCATGTATCATAGTCTTTAAATAACCGATTAAAAAAAAAAATTCTGGTCAGTATTTTTAAGGCTGGTACTGATTAATTTTTTTGTTGGAAAAATCGTGAAAAATTTTAATCGATTAATTTCTATTAATTATATTTTAATAACGGATATATAGATCGCGTTATGTTGCGATTTCATTATTTCGCGAAATTGTTAAGTCGCGGTAATTCCTCTGCAGCATAACACATCTACTTCACAGCAAATTCGTTCTGCTATGCAGGAAATAGGGAAGAAAACCCTATTTGATTACGTATGCACGTCTAAATAAATAATAATAATACGTGGGAAAATTATATAAATAACAAAAAATATAAATTATTAATAAACTGGAATATTTTCTTAAATGTCAATCGATTTAAAATGTTAACGATTAATCGATTAATTAATCATTAAATTTCGACAGCCCTGATATTTTTTGTAAATTGTTTCCCATGGAGGAATGAACTGGTATGTGATTTATTTATCTTCTATTCTATTCCAAGGAGAATGGCGTCGGCAGACACGAGTTTCAAAACGAGGCGTCCGTAGAATAACATCAAGGTATGAGGAGGTTAATTAGTGATGGCTTGTTGTTGGGCTTCACATGTTGTTGTAACACTTTTGAGATGACATTTGTTGACCCCCACCACCGTCCCAGCCCTTCCCTAGTTCATTAAATCACGGTCAACTTTAATTAAAGAATTTTTGGACTTGGCCATCGATCTGATTCTGTTGGTCAGTTACTCGCATGGTGCCGACAAAATGACCGAGTAAGAATTAATTAACAAAGATTATAATAGTAGTTGGCGGCACCTTAGTGCGTGCGGGGGAAAAGCAATCGTTGATAACCCTAAGATTTTTTAAAGGGATTTGAAAAAAGTGCACGTGCAAAGATGATATAACGCTCGTGCAAAGATGATATAACGCTCGTGCAAAGATGATATAACGCTCGTGCAAAGATGATATAACGCTCGTGCAAAGAAGATATAGAGCTTGTGCAATGATGATATAGCGCTTGTGCAATGATGATATAGCGCTTGTGTAATGATGATATAGCGCTCGTGCAAAGATGATATAGCGCTCGTGCAAAGATGATATAGCGCTTGTGCAATGATGATATAACGCTCGTGCAATGATGATATAGCGCTCGTACAAAGATGATATAGCGCTCGTGCAAAGATGATATAGCGCTTGTGCAATGATGATGTAGTGCTCGTGAAATGATGATGATATAGCGCTCGTACAAAGATGATATAGCGCTCGCGCAATGATATGACGCTCGTGAAATGATGATGATATAGCGCTCGTACAAAGATGATATAGCGCTCGTGCAATGATGATATAGCACTCGTGAAATGATGATGATATAGCGCTCGTGCAATGATGATTTAGCTCTCGTGCAATGATGATATAGCGCTCGTGCAATGATGATTTAGCTCTCGTGCAATGATGATGATATAGCGCTCGTACAAAGATGATATAGCGCTCGTGCAATGATGATTTAGCGCTCGAGCAATGATGATATAGCGCTCGTGCAATGATGATGATACAGCGCTCGTGCAATGATGATTTAGCTCTCGTGCAATGATGATATAGCGCTCGTGCAATGATGATGATATAGCGCTCGCACAAAGATGATATAGCGCTCGTGCAATGATGATTTAGCGCTCGTGCAATGATGATATAGCGCTTGTGCAATGATGATATAGCGTTTGTGCAATGATGAAATAGCGCTCGTGCAATGATGATATAGCGCTCGTACAAAGATGATATGGCGCTCGTGCAAAGATGATATAGCGCTTGTGCAATGATGATATAGCGCTCGTACAAAGATGATATAGCGCTCGTGCAAAGATGATATAGCGCTTGTGCAATGATGATATATTGCTCGTGCATGATGATACAGCGCTCGTACAAAGATGATATAGCGCTCGTGCAAAGATGATATAGGGCTCGTGTAATGATAATATAGCGCTCGTGCAATGATAACATATCGATCTAGCATTGATAATATAGCGCTCTAGCAATGGTAATATAGCGTTGGTGTAATGATAATAAAGCGCGGGTGTAATGATAATATAGCGCTCGTGTAATGATAATATAGCGCTGGTGTAATGATAATATAGCGCTCGTGTAATGATAATATAGCGCTGGTGAAATGATAATATAGCGCTCGTGTAATAATTATATAGCGCTGGTGTAATAATGATAATATAGCGCTCGTGCAATGATAATATAGCGCTCGTGTAATGATGATATAGCGCTCGTGTAATGATACTATAGGGCTCTAGTAATGATAATATAGCGCTGGTGTAATGATGATATAGTGCTCGTGTAATGATAATATAGCGCTCGTTTAATGATACTATAGCGCTCTTGCAATGATAATATAGCGCTCGTGTAATGATGATATAGCTCAACACTTTTTGATATACTGCATGAAAGCTAATCATAAAATCATATACGGCTATTGGAAGTACAACACAATGTGAGGACATGTTCACCTAAACTGACCAGTTGTTGAAGTACATTACAGGGGAGTGTACCAGTCACAATTCACCATGGCATGCCGGAGTCACAGTTCATGAATAATATGATAGTAGAGCACCGGTGCCCCAGTGCCCGCTGGTTGAGTCGTGAATGGTGCCCGTGCCACCCATTCTTCTCGCCCCTCTGTGGTTACGAGATACCCCACGATGACGCTGATCACCGCCCGGAAGCACAGGTGGTTGCCGTCTGCTGCGATGAGTACACGTCACAGGTTAGGGAGTTTCGGCACCTGATGGAGCTCGTTAAACACTTAATGTCTACTGAAACAAGGCTGGCAGCGTGTGTGTGTGGGGGGGAGGGGTCATAACTGGACGTGCAGGGGTGGGGTGATGGGTCCACATGTGTTAGGATAAACTGCACACAGAGCATTGTGGTGTGTGGTGTGGGGTGTATTGTATATCAGTGGATCTTAAACTGGGTTTTAATCGAACCCCAGGGGTTCGGCGAGTCAGTCTCAGGAGTTCGACTGAGGTCAAGTCACACATCTGACGTATATGATTCGTCATGACAAGCTCCACTCGGCCATCATTAAGACATCCCTGGTGAATGTGCATATGAAACTGGCGGAGTTCAGTACCTGTAAGACGGTTTAAAATCATTGTGCTACATATTGAGAGATAAATTGCTGTTTGCACCAAACGTAGTACTGATAGCACTGATGGTAAGTAACTCAGTACAGTTTAGTGGATGGTTTCTTAATGACAATAGTTCAGTGGCGTAGCTAGGGGTGACGGAGGGGGCGGTCCGCCCCTGGCGGCACGCATTCAAAGGGCGGCATTTGTGGGCATTTGAAAAATAAACCCAGCCATTTTCGAAAACCGCCCCTTTTATTTTGAAGGGGAAAACCATAGTGAAACAAAAAGAATCTCAAGTTTGAGTTTGAATTAGCGGATTCGTGCAACATTTGTTTGATTACATATTGGTTGTTATAACTAACGCAGAACTATTTGTTTGCAGAATTAAGAGATTTACGTCACAGATGGCACTTTTATGAGAAAACTGCACAAAAACAACAACACATCACCGCTGGTCCGAATATATGTAGTATTAATATCGCACGACAGTTTTAGCGTGGAATTTTGACATTCGCAGAATGATGCGCTAACAAGTACCTACATGACATAGTGGTTCAACTATTCTGTTTAAATTACAACTATTAAATTATATTACAGTTTCAGGTTTTATGAAATTATTATAAGGTAACATATTAAAAATTAAATTTACATTTTTATTTACTTTTTTATTTTTTTGCATTTAAGTAACACAAATAGTTTGTATTTTTCATTCTTAATATACGGTTATTCATAAATAATGAACGATTATTCATTTCTCCGTTAATAAACACCACAATAACATAAAGTATGATAAATAATTCCGAAAAAGACATGCTTAAAAATTTCAAGCTTCTTGGAAAATTGACATCTGAGGTAATTAGTAAAACGAGATCAGATGCTGGAATTTTTCTCAGTTCATGGCAATCTTTTACTTTTCTATGGTGTCTCAATTTATGGGAACCCGTCTTTTTTAAATATATGCAAAATGTGCAAACCCATTTGATGAAACAAAGATATGTGCTAATACAGAACGATGTTACAGAGAGTTGGAAATAACGACTAGATACCAAGTTAAAAGGAGAAAAATATGAGTGGGGAAAATTAAAAAGACGTGGTTCTATCTTTAAAGCAATAAGTACATGAGAAATGTTTTTATCCATAGATGTAATTATAAAAAAAAATAAAAGAATGAGGTGATGAGTTACATGTCCTTGCAAGAAAATATTCGTGTATAATACTATACCATCTAGGATTCTAAATGAAGAATTTGAACATCAATTAAATTTCTTTATTTACATTGATAAAGAAATGTTCGAGATTGAAAGAGAAAGGATCCAGATTTTTATGGCAGTACACGGGGCCGGTCTTAGCAATTGCGGGCCCCTATGCAGCTTAGTATGCGAAACTGATTGTGTGGGCCCCAGTTTGGGTAGGGATAAGATAATAAGGATAATAAGTGAAAATTAAGATAGGTTGGGCCTATGAAAGAGCTGGGCCCACTGCGACCGCATAGGTTGCAGGAGCCTAAGACCAGCCCTGGCTGTACCTACACTACAAGAAGAGGCATTACGTTTTTAAAAAAGAGGGGAAATACCCCCTTGATCCATTAAAATATATTTAACAGTTAATATTGGAAAATTCATTATCCAACATTACAATTTTGCTAAGAATTTTTTTTCTACAATTGCTATCAGTGTATCTTGTTGTGAAAGGAGCTTCTCCAAACTGAAGTTGAAAAAAAATATTTTCGCTCCACAATAAGTGATTTAAGACTACAAAATCTTGCAATATTGTCCATAGAACATGATATTACAAATAATATAAATTTTGATAACATAATACACGATTTTTCGGCTATTAAAGTTAGGTAAGTAACATTATAAATAATTTTAAAAATATGTTTACATACTGATGTATACAATTTCAATTTTTATTTTTTTTAAAATCATATATTTATAAGTAAAAAATAAAAGCATATTAATTGTTAATGTTTTTGGGTGTAAATTTGGAATATCTTTTGTCTCATTTTTTTTTTGGGGGGGGGGGTGGCCTGTGACCCTATAACTGTGGCCTTCAAAACAATTATCTTGTATTTTTATGAATGTGTATTTATATGTATATCATCTTATGCGGCCTCTTTTATTACTGCTTACATAAATAGGGCATGGAATGGTAAAATTGTTCCCCACCTTTTACAATGCACTTCGTTTCAATTACAATTATTTATTCATGCTTCTTAATTTATAAAAAACCATCATATGATTAACTTAATTAAGAGGCCGTCCATAAATGACGTCACTTGATTTTTCATCTCCTGCCCCCTCGTCACGAAACGAAAACTTAGACCCATTCTTCAATGTGACGTGACAAAGTCAACCCCCCCTCATACAAGCGGTATTTTGTATTCGAAAATGAGCATGTTTAAAATCATTTTTTTTTGGTTGGTCATTTCAATATGTTTTTAGTTTAAGGTTGCACTCTAACATCGTAACACGCGTGAAACCACGTCAAACGTCATTGAAAAAGTTTGGGTAATCATATATTTCAGTGCAGCTTTTATTTAAAGTTGCGCGTTTTGAATGACATCAAATGTGTGACCCCCCCTCCCCCCTGTGCGTGACGTCATTTATGGGCGGCCCTTAAAAGGGCGGAACATTGGAGACCGCCCCGGGCGGCAAAAGCTCTAGCTACGCCACTGCAATAGTTATAGAATAGTGAGGTCATGCTGTAAATCAGTAGAGATCTATAGATCGGTGACCCGTCAAAACGGCCCCGACAAAACGGCCCCAGTCAAATTGTTTACATTTTTAAAAAAAAATTAACTGTTTTTTAAAAATCATTTCAAGCTTTTGTCAACTTTTTTACCCTTAAACAAAGTGATAAAATTGTAACATTATTTTATGTGATGTTATATTATTTCTTGTCAACAAACAACCGTGACTTTGTAACATATAGAGTAAAGGCTATTAAATTTAATCTTGTGACGTCATTATTATTGTTTCCTTTGAGCTAAACCCGACACTGAATCGGTAGGTTAAAAAACAAAACAAACGAATATGACATTTGATTGAACTTTATACTATTAGCCCATCTATTAGTCCAGGGCCGTTTTGTCGGTGAACCAAATGGATTTTATGAACGGTAATCGAGTGGCATGCGCGCCAGGTTGGTGTACCGAGGGTTGCGGGTTCGAATCTCCGTGAAGAGATGGCACCACCTATTTGTTCCCGGGGCCAAGGATGCCCATGAGCCCAACTAGCTCTGACACTAGTTAGGGAAACAAAGGCGGCTGGGAATAACGTGGTCCCTCATAGCCGTGGCATCACTTGCCAATACGTTCTTACCAGAACATAGGACGCAAGTATTTTCTGTATAGAAGGAGCGTCGGCTACAGATACGCCTAAGACTCAGGCACATAAGTTCGGCATGCGTTGATTTTTATTTTTTCCAGGTTTTTCCAATCCTGTCTTTTACTATAAAGACACCCCCCAAACACACACACACACACACACAAATCATCTGTGGTGACAATCACCTCCTTAGGAACCAACCATGGGACATGGATCGCCTGACACGCCACTGGTTTGCCCTTGTCCAAGCAACATCTATAAACCGTACATAAATAAACAAGCCAGTAAATGAGTCAGCAATTTAGGCAATTGAGCCATAATTGAAAAAATATATATATATATTGCCCTTTAACTGTAACTGCGTGTAAATTTCATCTACTAAAATGAAAACATGAAAACTATTCATAATTTTAAAATTATAGGGAGTTTTCCTATATAATGTTAACCAACTCTTACCCGCCTCACCCCTCCCCTAAAAATCCTTCTGACCTCTTTGTATACCCAAGCAGCCAGCTCACACTTCCACTTCGCATCAACTCAAGTTTAAGCATCCATCGATATAAGGGTCTGAGCACCCCACCCCGCATACACCCCCACCCCTCTCCCCACCACGGTGGCGTTACCTTATATCTACTGTTTACGTGTAACTCTCCCCAACAAAAGTGAAGTTAAATTATACAGAACGGAGCTTATAAAGGCGGATTGTTGCGCACATTAAAGCCGGTAGGACACAGCAAGCCGGGGCAGATAACTCTATCTCTTTAAACTCATTGGCAGGGGAGGCAATTATTTACATTTATTTTATTTCATCTATCTCATCCCAACACTTGTGAAGTTTGTGAAAGGGAAGTCACTGGAATTTCCTAATAGAAATGAGTTTTCTCCCCTCTACTTCTACCCCTCCCCCCCAAACCACCCCAAACTCACACGAATCTTTTTGATCCCTAATC
Source organism: Radix auricularia (assembly GCA_002072015.1). NCBI lineage: Eukaryota > Metazoa > Mollusca > Gastropoda > Lymnaeidae > Radix > Radix auricularia. Next base: position 133,271 of record MUZC01003054.1, read on the forward strand.
AGTGTAATTCTTGGGAGAGCAAAAAGTGTAATTATTGACATTGTTAGCGAGACCACAAAACACGCATCCATGTTTGTTTATTCTCGTACTTATAAAAAGATATCTAGGTGGGAATGGGCCAGAGACTAGAGGTAAGGGAGTGGGGGGGGGGGCGCTTGGTAAGAGTTATAGCACCCAGGGAGGAACGGACATAATCAACTTTGTTGAGTTGTTTTTTCTTTCTTTCCCAGCTATGAGTGTTTTGATTGGCTGACAAACTAGAGATGATCTGATGCCAACTGTTTACTTCTTCCATCTGCGTCTCGCGGTGATGACAACACAACAAAGGATTCCAACAAACTTGCAGAATCTCCCCCCCCCCCACACCCATGTTTTATATGTGAACATTTGAACACTTCAGATTTAATCAACATTGAGGGTAGGGGGGCTACCTAGGCGCTAGGCCAGGGAGGGAGAGGGGGAATTAGTTAGGGTCACTAGACTTGGAGAACAGATGAGTGAACCACACGGCACACGGGGGACCAGGGCTCACGTTTAAAAAAAAACTCGCGCGTCACCCACCCAACCATAGGGCTACTCACCCAGAGATTTTATTGGAAGACTTGGAGAGAACGACTCCACGTCGGTTTTCGACATGGCTCCGCCCAGTAGGAGAAAGAAAAAAAGTAATAAGCCCCGCCTACTTGGAGAGCCTCCATCGCTGGCGAAAGACGGATACTTCCGGCAGTTTGCTGGTGGTACCGTACATGATTGCAGTGAGATGAACACGATCCCGCTAAATGTGATGGATATAACACCGAGGCTTCGATACGTGAGATCCCATTAGTACCGGCCCGTTGTTGGCGTCATTTCTAACGGATTTATTCATGAAGTGAACTCTGTTGTTGATATCCCACCTAGATATACCTGGGGAGTTCTAGAAACGGCAACAGACTCCCTTTTGAAGGTACGTTAGCCCGTGGTTTTAATATTACACATTTGGTTGTTGTTGCGAGGATTTAATTGTAGTTTTAGTGGTGCAGAGAGGAAATCTGTCATATCTACTTGGCGTGAAGTGTAGCAACAGACCTGTCGTGAGTATGAGATTAATAATAGAGAAAAAAAAACAATAAATTGTGGCTGTGGTTTGAATAATAAGGAAATGATTTTTGCGTTTCTGAGAAAATCTCTGAAGATTGATGGCATAGCGAGGATTTAAAGATACTGCGACAATATTAACCTGACATGAAATATAAAGGCAGTTCAGGATGCAAATTTTATTGATTTGTGTCGAAAATAAAATCGTATGCTTACTATTCGCCCCCCCCCCTCTTCTCCCACCCGGCCACTAAAATATCCAGGGTTAAATAATCCAGCCCCTAGCATGCTAACTTCCATATTCAATGAAAATAATTCTCTGATTGAAAAAAAAAATCCAACGTTTATTTTGTGGAAAACAAACCTCAAAATAATTTAACAATGATTTATTGATAATGCTATACTATAAATGGTTACTAATGGTTGTGGTAAGTCGTAATTATTCAATCAAATCTTTAAATCTCCGATACCATCATGTCACGAAATCTCCAATACCATCATGTCACGAAATCTTATTTAATCAATTGACTTGTTCTGAGACTATGCCATCAAGTGCCGGACACTACAGTTTTACAGGTTTTATATATTTGAAAAGAACGTCGTCATGGGTCCAAATAAGAAACAATTAATGACAAACTCTTGGTTATTGTTCTGACCACAGACTCCGACTTCTGGGCCAGGGGCCATACATATGATATTGTGCTGCTTACTGCCGACCACTGGTCTCCTTGTTAGCGCTGACCACTTGAAAATTGTAATGTTTGCGGCGTGACCGTCGAGTGACCTATCGCTGACTGTCCATTGACCTTATTGACTCACAATCATAAACGTCAAACACGTGTGCACCATGGCTAGAATATTCCGTAATGATATCAAAGTCAGTAGTGTAGAATGTTAAATAATGATAACAAAGTCAGTAGTAGGGTGTTCTGTAATGATAACAAAGTCAGTAGTAGGGTGTTCTGTAATGATAACAAAGTCAGTAGTAGGGTGTTCTGTAATGATAACAAAGTCACTAGTAGGTTGTTCTTTAAAGATAACACAGTCAGTAGTATAATGTCTTGTAATGTGAGCAGAGTAGTATAATGTTCTGTAATGTGAGCAGAGTAGTATAATGTTCTGTAATGTGAGCAGAGTAGTATAATGTTCTGTAATGTTAACACAGTAGTATAATGATCTATAATGTTAACACAGTCAGTAGTATAATGATCTATAATGTTAACACAGTAGTATAATGATCTATAATGTTAACACAGTAGTATAATGTTCTGTAATGTTAACACAGTCAATAGTTGAATGTTCTGTAATGTTAACACAGTAGTTGAATGTTCTGTAATGTTAACACAGTAGTTGAATGTTCTGTAATGTTAACACAGATGTTAACACAGTAGTTGAATGTTCTGTAATGTTAACACAGTAGTTGAATGTTCTGTAATGTTAACACAGTAGTTGAATGTTTCTGCCAGTCATTAACACCAGCTGATGGGTCGAGTCATGTTGGACTGTGTCATTCATTGAGTCAGATGACGTCAGCTCAGTGGTCAAACAACAAACCATTCGACGTGTTGTGGTGTTGTTTACAATCCCACCCGTGAGGGGACGGTGGTGTTTTGGGGGAGGTGTGGATCTAGAGGGTTGGGGAAGGTGTGAATCTAGAGGGTTGGGGAAGGTGTGGATCTAGAGGGTTGGGGAAGGTGTGGAACTAGAAGGTTGGGGAAGGTGTGGATCTAGAGGGTTGGGGAAGGTGTGGATCTAGAGGGTTTTACAAAAAAAGGTTTCGGGGTTGGGTGGAATACCCTGGGGCAGGGTGTTGGGGGTGTGGGTGGGGCGGGGCTGGAGGTGTATGAAGTTATTCCCTGCGTCAATCCTGAAACTAAGTTACTAAATACTTCTACAGTGCTCATCATAACGGGATTTTGGATATTGCATGTTATGACTGTCATTTAATATGCGAGCAATATATCCGATAGTATCCATATGGAAAGTAGCACAATAGAAACATTACTTACGCTGATCCGCAGGCAGGGCCGTCTTAACGCATAGACCCGTTGGGCATATGCCCAAGTGCCCACGAGCATAGGGCCCCATTGGAATATGTTTTTTAAAATATATATATATATATCATGAATATTTTTAAAAATTCCTTTTTTATTTAAACTGGAGGTGGGCGCACTATTTCTTTGCCCAGGGGCCCAACACTATTTTTTGCCCTGGGGCCCCAAATGTTGTAATGACGACTCTGTCCGCATGGTTTGACTTAAGTTCACAATTTTGCGTAATTGTAAAACATACCTTCTAGTCTTGGTTTTTATCTGTTAGTTTTGATACTTGCCTCTTCCATGTCATTTGTTTTTTTGTTAAGCTCGTTAGACCTTAATTAGTTGTCTTTGGTATAGTAGATAATATTTCATGTAGTGCATTTAATTTAAATGTGTTTATTTAGTTGCACTGATGAAATGTTTACAGACGTATTTTGTCTAGTAATAAATCTTCAATTTTATTGTTTTCATCCTACAATTCGCTTGTGTGTCTTATAGTATTTTATTTGTAAGCTTCATCACACAACTCGTCTGTAATACAGACAAGCTATAGCCGCTACGGCTAAAGAGATGACATTATACGTTTTCCATTTAGAATTGTTTGATGCTACTCATTTCATGTCATTTCGTTGACATAAGCCCCATTAAATGTCAATCATTAGACGCCCCGGACATGTCTCATCAAATACACTCATGACAGTGTCAATCATTTCAAATATAATAAACCAAAAGAAAAAATAATGAAAAAGTTATAGATGTATAAAAAATAAAGCATCTCAAACTATCACTTAAGTTACTAAATGGCGATAGGAGTCAAGTAACGACAGGTAAAGTGAGATAGAATTAACAAAATGGGTCTAGGGAGACTAGAGATAATAGACAAAAACTATTTGACGAATGTCTATAGACATTCTACTGCAGCAGTGATGGTCAAACTACAAAAGTTTTTTGGAGAAATTAACAATACAAGCTTTTGAAAAGATGGCGCCAACTGCCCATCCACAAATTACACGCCATCAATAGTTGACAGAAATGAACAAAACACATCAGTTGACAGAAATGAACAAAACACATCAGTTGACAGA
>MUZC01003054.1:140046-153144 GCA_002072015.1 Radix auricularia
AACAAAACACATCAGTTGACAGAGATGAACAAAACACATCAGTTGACAGAAATAAACAAAACACACACGTTGCAGAGATAATGAATAATCGTGGGCTGAAAGTGGATATTATGAATAAATACTTCCGGAGTGTGGGTTATATGAATAACAATCAATTTGTTAACAGATATGAATAAAAAATATAGCATTGTGTACAGAGTAATAGATAAACAATAAACATGTATCATAAAGGACAAGCATGCAGGGTCCAATTACATTTTATACGACAATAATGCAATTGAAAAATTACAACAATTTTAGTCAGAATAGAAAAAGCCGTTATGGTATGGTTTTTGTTTTTATTTTATTTGTTTGTTGTTGTTTTAAAAAAAATAAAAATAAAACACAATGTGTAGACCAACTGACCTGGTGATCACATATTTCTTATGGGGAGTTCATCCAATAAAATAACACAAAATCTGTAGACCAACTGACCACATACTTTTTATGGAGAGTTCATCCAGTAAAAATTCCTCAGTACCAATTATTACAGCTGTAGGCTATCAATCGTCATTAAAGTAGGTAATTGTTGACATTTCTAACTGTGTTTACAAACCAAGGCCTCTTCCTGACCTCGAGGGTGTGGCATGGGAGACCACTTTATCTCTGGACGAGTCCATTTAATTTACCTAATGGTATCTGCCCGAGATTGCATGCTTCCCTAATTATTCGTGTTTTCCCAATAACCACGGCGGGGAAATCCCTGTTTCCAATAAGGCCCTTATTTGTATCCAAAGTTTTTAAAAATTTCAACAAAAAATAATTTTAAAAATAAACAAACAAAACATGGATTACTTCGATAAAATTTAAAAAAAAAAAAGTAAATTACGAAAATAGCAACAATTAAATGATTGTTATAATGCTCAGTTTGGCGTTATTTTCAGCTAAAAATTGCCAGGATTTTGGTTTGACGCCTTTTCCTCAAATGAATGCACACTGCCGCACACTGCCGCACACCATCAATCATTTGGAATTTCTGTTTTGGCGTGACAAGTCTCATGGGTAGAATGCATACGTGCACTTGATCTCACTTTTAATGTTCCAAGTTTCCTGTCTGTGTCAATGGTTTGATCTGAACGAAGAAAACTGCCAAAAAGCTAAAATTTAAAAAAAACCGTTGGGCAAAATTAAAATTTTTAGGAAAAAAAAGGCAAAAAACAATCCTTACTGTCTAAAGTCTAAGGACAAAGTTTTACTAACAATTATCTCAAATTTTGCAACAAAAATGTAATTTAAAAAAAAAAAATCTGCGGTATCTATTCTTAATTTCTAATTTACATGTTAGTTTGTTTAATCCTTCACAAATATAGTTAACAGTTAGTATATAAATAAATTACTTCAAGTAACATAAATAAACACTGTTGTTCCAGTTCATAACGGAAATCATTGTCTTTTTTAAAACAACTGCCATAGAGTCCACAGTTTGAGATGGACCAAATTTTCTTTTCTATTGATATCCGCTGTCATGACGAGTTTCACAAAATATGGTTTTAGCACCCACACTTCCACATAATCAAAATATGGTTTTAGCACCCACACTTCCACATAATCAAAACATGGTTTTAGCACCCACACTTCCACATAATCAAAATACGGTTTTAGCGCCCACACTTCCACATAATCAAAATATGGTTTTAGCACTCACACTTCCACATAATTTAATTCTTACAGATTTAGAATGAAGGTTTAAAAAATATTCTCTGACAACTTTCATAACTACTGGGGTCTATTGAATAACAGTCTTTGGTTTAAGTCCAGAGTCCAATGTTTTTAATGCTACATAACTATAAATAACTATAAAGTAAGTAAAAATGTGGTTACCGCTGTTGTCACTTGAGGCCTTTGAAATTTTACCTATTCAAGTTCCCTCTCCCAATACAAACGAATTGTGAAAACGTTTTGTAACATTATTGTGTAAATATAGAATGAAAGTTTGTTAAAAATCATATAATACAATCGAGTATGAAAATAATAGCCTTACAATATATCAGAATAATGGTCTTAAAATATATCAGAATAATGGTCTTAAAATATATCAGAATAATGGTCTTAAAATATATCAGAATAATGGTCTTAACTTAAAATTCATTAGAAAGTGATCTTCAAATATATCATCATAATAATTAATGGTCTTAAATATGTACGATAATACTAAATGGTCTAAATGTATCAGAATAAACTTATTAATATAAATCGTAATAGTAATAAATTTTCTTTAAATACATCACAATAATGTTAAATAGTCATAAAAATGTATCAAAGAATCCGTTTTACAAGGAATCTTAATAATATTCTTGAAGACATAACATTAAGTCATATAAAGCATCAGTTGTAAGGAATTAAAGAAAACAGATGATCACTACTGATAAGACAAATACTCGGGTGTTTCTATATTTCATGACGTTAACATTTGGCCGAGTATTGACCCGAGCAAACAAACACGAAATAAAAACTCAAATAAGTATTTAAACGCAATTTTAAAAAAATTAAAAAAATGGAATTTCCGTTTTTTTTAAAATTCAAGTGAAATCATTTCAAGATTAGATCCAAATTAAAAGTCATTTCAAATCATTAATTTTGAATCTACACAAAACTTTTGATATCTACTATTTGCTGCTAAAATTACGGGAGTCGAACGAAAAGAGATTTTTCAAAAATCCTTTCCCCAAAATTGTTCTAAATATTATTAGCTACCGTTTGGCGTTTGTTTCAACCTTATAGATGTTATAGTTGGAGAGAAATTAACAAAATACTGATATTTTTCTGTTTTTTTTAAAAAAAAATTCCAGCAAATCCAGTAAATCTTTTCTGTATTTTTTTGGCCCGTGCACATCCTTGGGACCCCCTTAATATATTTGCAAAAGACCCCAACCCTCTATCTGGTATGGTGCAGGAGAAGTTGCTGTGAAAACCCGAAAAGACTGGCCAGACATTTCAAATATATACAGGCAACTCCCACGGAAAATAGTGTTAAAAATAAAAATAATAAAATAAAAGTCCATGAACCAATGCTGGATTAACTTATTTGCTAACCAAGCTATAGCTTAAGGCCCCCCGCATTCTTGCCCCACCCCCCACCCCGGATTTTTTTCCTTCATATTTGGCACTGGCGTTGAATTTCTGGACTTTAAAAGTGCCCCCATATCTTAAATATCTTAGGGCCCTATCAAGTCTAATCCGGGCCTGTATTGGACGGTTAATTTTTACATTATTTAATGAAATTAAACATGCTAATTATGAGTTAGTAACAGTTTCTGGACACTATCAACATTTTTTAATGTAAAAAAGAAAATGCAAGACTAGAATTATACCATGGATAAGCATAGAATGCAATAACCATCTGTTTAGAATGAGTGACTGTAATAGATGATATGCGTTTTATTGGTCCCGTCACTGACAATGTAAAAATTTTAATGTGGAAATAAAAAAAAAATATGCATGCAAGTCAATTTGAAATAATTTATTTTGAAATTTAGAATCAGTCAAACAGACACAGAAATAACGGTAAAGACATGAAGCAAATGAATCTTACAAATAAAGAGATTACGCTAGTTCCTGATGTGTACACATTTCCCGCATAAATATCTAAAATATGTTAAGTCGTTTTGTTAATTGACTTTCACACCACGCCATTGAGAATAACCAACTTTCAACTAGCCTAATATTTATGTACAGTCAATGACGGTTTCTATCAACGCATTTTATCAAATTTTAGGCAAGAACATCTCAAAACGTCATAATAATTGCGCCCATGATAATTTGCGCCCATGGACAAGCTAAACAGTGTGCGCTCTGTCCCGCGTTTAATTATTTTATTGTGACCTTGCAAACCTCGCTTTGGCGCCCCTGTAACTTGGCGCCCGTGGCCTTAAGTATCCTGTGCCCCGCCCTCGCTACGCCGCTGTTATAACAAAAACACTTAATAATTTTAAGGAAACCAAAATGATATGACATGAAGAAATCACATAAACAAAGAAAAGAGGAAACGGAAAAAATGTTTTTCTGTATCTTTTATTTCATTTACAAGCGCTCCACCCGCCCAACTATTAGTGAATACTTGAAACAGATTTGATCAAAGTATTTTTTACAGTTAAAAGATCAAATGTAAATCAAGAAGCTACTAGAGATCCTTTATAATAGGAAGCTGCTTATTCGAACTTTGACTACTTTGAGCGAACCTTTAAATATACCCACGTCTGATTGCAGTATAATTGTTGTACGCGTTTACTGCTTTGTGAAATCTTTTAAAATCCATAACTTGTTTCTTCAAAACGGAACAAAAAACTGCTTAAGAAATTAGGGCTTTACGAATTAATATCCTATTATTTGAAAGCGTGTTTAAATGCCGCTGGGATTAGCGGCAGATTCTTCGAGCCATGTGGTATTTGAGACGAGATCTCCCGAGATTAAATGAACCAATGAGAAATCCCGTTATTCTAATCGCGCGTACATCAAGTATGACGTGACGAGATCTCGGGGAAAGACACAAGACGAACATCGCCTCGGGATATCGGCTTGTCATGCTTTGATGAAAACATCAATTTGGGGAGCGTGTGTGCTGTACTACAAGATATATGTGCATATAGACGGAGTGAGGGATGGGGAGAGGATGAGAAGGAGGGAGAGAATATTCCTAACAGACCGTATCTCAAAGGAACATGTTTTAGTTTGTACATCTTAGAGCTAAACGTTTGTTTGGCTGAGCGCCATCGCTGTCCACGTGTTTTCTGCTCAGTTAAAGAAATTTTATTTACATTTTTTTTTTAAAAATACTTTTTTCAGTGGGTCGCTGGTAATAATTTTGAGTTTGGGTCCTCAGCTTGAACTTTGGGTAGATGCACCTCAAACATTTCTCCTTGACTTATGACATAAAGTCTCTTTCTAACCCCACTTCGCAGTGTACAGTATGGCGTACTTGCTCTCAGTTTGTTGTATAGATGCCCCCATGCATTTTTTATGCCCTCTGACAGTTTATGCTAAAGTTGCCTTCAGGCAGTTTATGGTACATTTGCCACAGGCATTTTTATATGTACAGTTGCCCTCAGAAAGTTTAGGATACAGTTCCCTCAGATATGGTGCAGTTCCCCAGCGCAGTTCCCCCTCTCCAATTTTATGTTGCAATTTCCCCATATAAATAAGGGTAATTTTCCCCGCGCATATAATAATAGGGTATATGCTTCCATACATTGTATGATACAGTCTCCCCTCCCCACCACTCCACCGGAAGTTATAGTACAGAAAGCTTTTACTAAATAGTTGAATCGAGTTGGATGCTCTCAAACAATGCTACTCAAACGGGTGCCGGTCTTTAGGCCCTCCGCCGCCGGTCTGTGCTACTAACCGGGTGCCGGTCTTAAGGCCATCCGCCGCCGGTCACTGCTACTCAAAGGTTTACCAGTCTCTAGGCCATCCACCGTCGGTCAGTGCTACTCAAAGGTTTACCAGTCTCTAGGCCATCCACCGTCGGTCAGTGCTACTCAAAGGTTTACGTCTCTAGGCCATCCACCATCGGTCCGCAAAACATATCAAGTAAGGATAGAAGTAAACTAGTTATACTCCTCCATTTGAAACCATTTATATTAACCATATAAAATATATATAGAAAATGTCAATTTTTCGACATTAAGCACATAAAATGAAACAAATAAAATGACATCCACTACACGTCAAGGCCACGTCAGTGAAGGGAAAATAGTTCACTGGTCCCTGGTGCAATGGACAAATTCCCGCCGGACCGCTTTACTAAAAGTTGTAGCCCCATACTAAAAGTTTGAGAAGCACTGCAATAAATTTCATCAAAATATCATTTCAAAATAATTATTGTAGAGCATTACCAGCAATGCATATTAATTACACGGGGCACTGGTGATACAATTAAATATGGTAGGCTTCTTTTCTACCACTTACACGCTCACAGCTTTTAAATCTTCCACGCAATTAGCCATTCATAAAGTAAACCGCGTGTTTTGTTAGGAGAAATAGCTTCGCACAATAGCCGTCATTGATATCTGCGAGTAATACGTCATTTGAGATGGGTCTATTGCGTCATTCAACGAACCGGCGCGCGTCGGTTATCTTAAATTTCCAGGTAAAAATAAACAAATAATACCTCCGGCTCATATCAAATGTAAATAATATTGTTTTATTTGTTTAATTGCAATTCTATCCTAAAAGGAACTGTTGAAAATGATTATTTTTAATGAACATCTGATGTTGGATTGCGCATTAAGTCGTTACTAAAATGTTTATAGATTGTGAAATTAACACTGATTCACTGATCCAAATATATTAAAACTTTCTTCTTCAGAGCAAACTGGATACACAATAGGGGGAATAAAAACATTTGGGAAAAAAATGAATATCTATGGCTGTATTCCAACTTCCTACTTCCCATCTCATTCGGCCTTGACCTATTGGGCCCAAGCGGCCTCACTGGCGGGGCTCCCCACGTCCGACTCGGCGCTGACGTCAGCGAGCCTCGCCCTGGGCCTCAAGAAATCCCAGCTGGCGTTCAACATCAATGACGTCATACAAAAGAGCCGGAGCGCCGCGTCGCTGCGCACGAACGATGACGTACCGTCCTCCTTCCGGGTGGCAACTCGACTCACGCCCCCTGGCGGCAATACTGAACTGAACCACCACGGACATCTCCAGCTGCGGCTACAGCAACAGCAGCAACAACAACAGCAGCAGCAACACAGACAGCAGCAAAACCAACACCACCATCTACACCATCGTTCTTTCTCCACCCCACCCCCAGTTGGCAATGGGTTGGCGCCACTGCAGGCCCTGTGCGACTCGGACGTCTCCGCCTTTACGGCGAAGTCGACGTCGACTTCCGGCAGTTCACTGAGCAGCTCGGACGGCAAGGGTGGCCTGACCTTCGGCATGAGTCGTATCTTGTCGGAGGACTTCGGAAAGACAAAAACAGAAAAAGGTAATTTTAACAAAATTAAATTGAATTTCAGTGTCTCTACTTTTTTAGATTGCCACATTTCTAACTGCACGTCCATCCAACTATTACAGGGGTCGGGAAACTTTTTTTTCCGAGAGAGCCATAAACACCAAATATTTAGAAAAGTTAATTCTGTAAGAGCCATACATTATGTTTAAAACTAAAATTCAAGTAAATGTAAAAATTTAGTGTAATTTAAACACTAATTGTACAATAATTATGTCTCTGAAATCTATTTAATAACATCAAAATGCTGTTTTTATAGGCAATTAATATATAGATAAAAGTAGACTGAATAAAAGTTTTTTTTTCGTAATTGAATATTTGTCTGAGAGCCAGATGTAGCCATCAATAGAGCCACATCTGGCTCGCGTGCCGTGATTCCCGACTACCTATCTATTAGGTCACCGGGATATCTTATTCGTAGAGATATGTCCAAATATCAAAACGATCTAATTATCCATATTTTAGTACATATATTAACGCCCATTCTCGTGCGCCTATATATCTTCTATATGGTCACATGCCTGCATGCCCTATTATCTATTTTCCAAAATACATATAAATAAATAAATATATATTTATATAGTCGCAATAACGTTAGTACGCTACGGGGTCGGCATAATAAGAATATCAATATTTTCATATTCTCCTTTTTACCCAGATTGAGCGATGACCTGCCGCTACCAATGAAAAGTAACTTTTAAAACTTCACAAAGGTGCCCCTCTACATAAAAAGAATAGTGCCACCAATTAGCCTCAATCTTAACCTTTTTTTTTTTTTTATATTTCAATCGTTTCCTTTTCACAAATTATTTTAAGCTCAAACAATGAGGCCATGTCATAATATATTTTATGGCGAGAAACACAACGCGCTCATTTAACCTCGACACTAACATTATTATGATTTTACGTCTATATTTGCACTGCAAAAAAACTAAGTTTCCCCGCATAGGGGCTTCACACTGAGTTTCTGACGGGCGTACTTAGGCCCAATATATATAAGATGTATATAATATCCGCATATATTTCTTTAACACCCATATTTCTATTTGACGACAAATGAGCTATAAACCTACACATTAGCCTATTGACCAGAATGTCGTGTTTCAAATTGTCCTGACTTTAACTTCCACTAATCGCACACTAAACGAACAATTAAATAAACGCATAGATTCCAAAACAGTTTGTAAGTACGAATATACACACAAATAACCACGAGTCTTACACATTTTTTTTTTGGGGGGGGGGATGTTTACTAAGATTACTAAGTAGTTATTGATAATATACCTTGCCCTGCACTTTCTTTACATGTGAGAAGGCTCCAAATCTTTTTTAAAAGTTCAGTTTACTTTGTGTTTCGATAATATAGTTTAATATTATAGAATGAATGTTTGTATCTGTAGATTTCACAAATCAGTGGGGATAAAACACCTTTTAAATCAAGTCGAGATGCGTGTATAAATTGTGTCCATGATAGCATGTCTCATGATATCTGCTATAGTTTCAATCTGAGAAAGTCCCATCAAAGGCGGTTGAGTATCTGTACATGGTCCTATCAAATGCTGTTCAGATATTTGCATTACGGCATATTAAATGCTGCAATTACTATAACACACAGTCAGATAACTGCATCCAGTCCTATCAAATGCCATGTTCAGATATTTGCATTACGTCATATTAAATGCTGTTCCGATATCTACATCAATTACTATAACACACAGTCAGATAACTGCATCCAGCCCTATCAAATGCCATGTTCAGATACATTGATAAAGTCTAATCAGTCTTTACAAAGCATTCCATTAACATAATATTATGATAGCTAATGAGTACCGGTGACGTGACAGCTGCTGTTAATTGCTGTGCGAGAACAACTTGACATAGTTCCTTGTATAGAGTTGAATACAATATCTGCGGCTTTTCATTCAATCTGTTTTAGAAACTGTTATGTGTGCGCACACCAGCTTGTCTCCCTTTAGATTTTAATAAGGATTAAAGATTGTAAAAAAAATATTTTTTAAATTTAAACAAATCTCAAAAACAACAAACGAACGGAGTTGTCGTTTATCTTCCCTTTTAGTGGTTCTCAAAAAGTTGTCTGTTTAATGCTTCTGGGGAAAGTAACGGCTAAATGGTGCCGTTATACGACTATGTTTTTTCTTTTAAACATGTAAATGTGCCACTTAACATTTATTTATTACATTGTTCCTAATATTTTGGTTTTTTAAATTAGAAAGATACATCTACGGCACATAGTGAAACTGTAATACCGTGTAGTGGTCGTTTTAGTGGGGATCGGAATAGGTAGCAAATAACACAAACCAAAAGTCGTAAATTGACGGTTCCCATGTTATACGAGATCAAATATATATANTATATATATATATATATATATATAAATTAAAAAAATACACACGATAAAATAAATTTCAAATTCACAAAATAAAAATGATTAATAAATAACAATAATCAAATGAAGCAAAATAAATATAGCCTACGAAAGGCCACCAATTAGTTGTAACATTAATTGTAACATTAGTTGTAACATTAGTTGTAACATTTGTTGACTGCCAAGAAATAAAAACTTATGACATGATGTTGCGTCCAATATTTTGGTCCATATCTAACTTTAAATAAACAAAACTTCGGGCATTTTCTGAAAGTCTTATGAAATCCCACCACCCCCACCCCACACCAAAACCCCAACACCGTTTGGCCAGCACTTTATAAAAAATAAATGGTAATAATTTAAATATATTTAAATATAACAAACGATTACATTCATTTGACAAGCATAGTAGGATACTTATTGACAAGTCTTGGACTTCTCATGTCTTCAGTCATCAGTTTCCGAATTCCGACTTTCTATAGGCTTCGAACAGGTTAGAGCATTTGTTCAATTACCTCACTCAAAGCTTCATTTAACGGTGGCCACACAAAAACACAGTGGCGTTTCCCTCATCGTGGGTGGTAGAGGTCATTTGATTGGACCTCCACAGTGGCGTCTCTCTCATCGTGGGCGGTAGAGGTCATTTGATTGGACCTCCACAGTGGCGTCTCTCTCATCGTGGGCGGTAGAGGTCATTTGATTGGACCTCCACAGTGGCGTCTCTCTCATCGTGGGCGGTAGAGGTCATTTGATTGGACCTCCATCTCCAGCCATGGCGAACATTTTTTAATTACACATTTGATATTTTTATGTCCATCTTCAATTGAATGCGATGTTGTGATGTTGCGCGCCATGTTACAAACTAAAAATAAGAGAACGTTATCTTATCACTTAAAAAAAGATCAAACTTAATTTTATTGCGGACATTTTAGTACGTGGTGAATCTCAGTAAAAACAAAGATTCAAAGAGTCATATGAGACATCAACCACCCAAACAGAATATTCATTTCACTAAGAAAACTACTTATATAGATGTAATGTGTTCAGCTTTACCTGTAGCTAAACCACTAAGAGCTGTGCGACTCTTGGGGAAGACTTTTCTCAACATTGTTCATGAGGAGGTTCAGTTTCATTCTACGGTCTGTCGTACTGAACGATCATAACAGTAACAGCTCGCAATTAGTGGAAGATTTTAAATCACAAAGATTTATCTTAACCAATAGAAATCCGATTTGGAACGTGCGAATGAAGATCACTGGCGCTGCTTTAAATCATTTCAGTTAAAAGAGAATTTTAAAGAGATTTTATAATTACTAACATTAATTTATTTTTCCCGTTCAAAAGTATTTTTAAAAAAATTATTTGTCTTTTTTAATTTTGATTTTTCCACCTTACTTTTTTAAACCATTAAGAACACCTGACTAGTCAAATATCGACTGGATACACAAATGTTATTTCAAGGTTTTATAAAAAAAAGTGTTTCTTTGACAATCATTTAATTTTTTAATAATAAACATTCACTTTTAATCATTAAAAAGAACTTATAATTGGTAATTATAACTATCAATATTTAATTTTAGAGTGTTTTTAGTTTTGCCACGCGCATACCTGAATATTAAAATATGTAATGGTATTAGTGAAAGGTCGTGAATCAGTTACTCTTTTATATGTGAAAATTGCTTGGATCACATCTCAAATAAATAAAAATATTATAATTGAGGCTTACTGAAAAAATAAAACTGAGTTTATGGAAAAATCTCTAAAATGTAAACCCATTAATTAAAACAATTGTGACTGACCAATTTCAAGGAATGTGTTTAATGCTAAATACGTCGTGGATTTAGTTCTAATTTCTGCTGCTGTTGTTGTTGCAGTTCTTGTTGTTGCTGTTGTTTTTACGGCTGTCGTTGTGGGTGTTATTACAAAACTAATAAACGTAAGAGGAAAATAAAATTGCAACCTATAGCTGATACCCCTGCCCCCCCCACCGTAAGGTGATAGCTCCGCCCCCTCCTAATACACTTTCCATGACTTGGATATCACTCAGATAGATGATATTGTTAACCTAAAACATTCACATGTTTGTACGGTTCGACATAACTTGGATATCACCCAGATAGATGATATTGTTTACCTAAAACATTCACATGTTTGTACGGTTCGACATGACTTGGATATCACTCAGATAGATGATATTGTTTACCTAAAACATTCACATGTTTGTACGGTTCGACATAACTTGGAAATCACTCAGATAGATGATATTTTTAACCTAAAACATTCACATGTTTGTACGGTTCGACATGTCACGAGTCAATTATAATCACGAGATTTTTGTTATTACACACACACACACACACAGGGTTTCTCACCTGACAATCACGTGATCCACATACCATTCTATCACAAGGTAATCAAAGTATTTTTCTTGGCAGTAACTTTTAATTAGCCTATTATCTCCCTTATTTCTACTTCCGGGCGTCAAAAGTGAAACCAGGACACCGTGGTCAACTTGGTGTCTTGATGTAATCTAGCGGGTTTAACATGGGGTACCCTGGGGGGGGTATTGGTTTAACATGCAGTACTCTAGTGGGATTAATATTCTGTTTTCTCTAGTGGGATATCGGTTTAACATGGTGAACCCTAGGGGGATATGGGTTTAACCTGAAGAAGTCTAGTTAGGGCTGGTTAAATCGACGACACATTTGATTTAACCAATGTTTTAAATCTCGATGTAAAATAACCCAAAGCCATGTTTACAACAATGCTTGAATCCCTGTCATATCTGCCCAAGTACTAGTGAAATATATATATAAACCATTATTGTCGCTATGTGAAAATATTATTTAACAGAAAGAGAAAAAAAGAGATATTAAATTAAGAGGTTTAGGAACAAATTATACTGGAATAATTTCATGTAACGATCAAAATTGGTATCCCGCCCCCCCCCACCCACCTAAAAATTGACAGGATTACACTTCCAGATCTTGTATTATTTTTAGAAACACATCAGAATTTCAATGTATTTGAAAAGTATTTTAAACTTGTTGTCTTGGTAGAAGTAGAAGGCTTTTTTGACACATGCTTTGTTTGTGTTCCCTTCATGTTTCCATCTACCTTCCCCGATACTTATCTTAAGTTTCCTGTGAAATTCTTCTCTATATTTTTACCTCTATTTGCCCCCATATTTATGTTCCCATTATTTTCACTCTTTTTATTTGTAAAAGTTTATGTTCCAGGAGGCAGATCATGTTAATGTTAAACAAAAATGTTGTGATTGATATAATCGCATACACGTTTATCTCTGTAATGATATACAATGGTCTGAATGGTCTGGTGTTTTTTTTTTTAAATAAAAAAGGCTGATTTGTAAAACATGAAATATGACCTTGTTATGTCACATTTATAGACGACTATATGTGTGCCGGTATTCATGTATGATATATGACCTTGTTATGTCACATGTATAGACGACTATGTGTGTGCCGGTATTCATGTATGAAATATGACCACAATTGTTATGTCACATTTATAGACGACTATGTGTGTGCCGGTATAGACGACTATGGGTGTGCCGGTATAGACGACTATGTGTGTGCCGGTATAGACGACTATGTGTGTGCCGGTATAGACGACTATGTGTGTGCCGGTATAGACGACTATGGGTGTGCCGGTATAGACGACTATGTGTGTGCCGGTATAGACGACTATG
>MUZC01003054.1:153364-207796 GCA_002072015.1 Radix auricularia
GTGTGCCGGTATAGACGACTATGTGTGTGCCGGTATAGACGACTATGTGTGTGCCGGTATAGACGACTATGGGTGTGCCGGTATAGACAACTATGTGTGTGCCGGTATAGACAACTATGGGTGTGCCGGTATAGACGACTATGGGTGTGCCGGTATAGACGACTATGGGTGTGCCGATATAGACAACTATGGGTGTGCCGGTATAGACGACTATGGGTGTGTCGGTATAGACGACTATGGGTGTGCCGGTATAGACGACTATGGGTGTGCCGGTATTCATTACTTGTTATTTCATTGTTGTTCCAGAAAACAGTTTCCTGTTGAGCAGTGTTCCCGAGTCCTGCAGGTCACTTCCTTTGTGTCCATGTAACTCAGCCTCGTGTCCAGCGTACACCAGACCCCAGTCGCCCTACCCCAGGGGGTCACTCCCCTCACTTTCAGCTGTCCACGCCCTCCAGCCCCCCAACTACCCCCTCAGTAACTCTGCGGACGCCCTGCCAGGTAAGTAATGGTTGTAATGGGAGGCACGGGGATGGCATGGTTGTCATGGTAGACACGGGGATGGCGTGGTTGTCATGGTAGACACGGGGATGGCGTGGTTGTCATGGTAGACACGGGGATGGCATGGTTCAGTAACTAATAATCAATTGTTAATAATTAAGAAATAAATAGTTCAGCTACGAATAATTCATTTTCACATATTTCAGTTAAAAGTTACAAATTTTAATCAAAATTGTCTTCAAACTGCATGACAAAGAATGCAGACAAAAATAATTACATGTTTTGTCCAAACGCGACACCATTTCTATGTCAATTAATTATAGATTTTGACGTTTTTGTTAACTTTTGTCCAGTAAATAAGTCTAAAGTCCATTTATTTCGTGCCTACCCCTCCACCCCCAATTCAAATTAATATAAGAGTAAAACGAAATCGGGGCAATAAAAATTTTTAAACCCCACTGTAACTGAAAGTAGAATACTTATTATAATAGCCTAAGGTAACACACACACGGTGAACACCTTAAAAGTCAAATAGGACGTTATTTTTTTTTTTAATCTGCCATGGTTGGTGATAATAAAAAATAAAATGAGCGTCATTCACCAACACAGATGTGCAAATGTAGCGTTATTTACTCAACACAGATGTGCTAATGTAGCGTTATTTACTCAACACAGATGTGCCAATGTAGCGTTATTTACTCAACACAGATGTGCCAATGTAGCGTTATTTACTCAACACAGATGTGCTAATGTAGCGTCATTCACCAACACAGATGTGCTAATGTAGCGTTATTTACTCAACACAGATGTGCTAATGTAACGTCATTTACCAACACAGATGTGCTAATGTAGCGTTATTTACTCAACACAGATGTGCTAATGTAGCGTTATTTACTCAACACAGATGTGCTAATGTAGCGTCATTCACCAACACATATGTGCTAATGTAGTGTTATTTACTCAACACAGATGTGCTAATGTAGCGTCATCCACCAACACAGATGTGCTAATGTAGCGTCATTCACCAACACAGATGTGCTAATTTAGCGTTATTTACTCAACACAGATGTGCTAATGTAGCGTCATTCACCAACACAGATGTGCTAATGTAGCGTCATTCACCAACACAGATGTGCTAATGTAGCGTTATTTACTCAACACAGATGTGCTAATGTAGCGTTATTTACTCAACACAGATGTGCTAATGTAACGTCATTTACCAACACAGTAAAGTTCTAATGTAGCGTCATTCACCAACAGTCATGTTCTAATGTAGCGTCATTCACCAACAGTCATGTTCTAATGTAGCGTCATTCACTTCACCAACAGTCATGTTCTAATGTAGCGTCATTCACCAACAGTCATGTTCTAATGTAGCGTCATTCACCGACAGTCAACTTCTAATATATCGTCATTCACCAACAGTCATGTTCTAATGTAGCGTCATTCATTCTCAGGTCCCTACTCCATCCTGAGCACCGACGGCTCGTCCTCCAATCAGCCCAAGAGGAAGAGGTCGTGGTCACGTGCCGTGTTCTCCAATCTTCAACGCAAAGGCTTAGAGAAAAGGTTCGAAGTGCAGAAGTACGTCACCAAGCCCGACAGACGACAGTTGGCAGCCATGTTGGGGCTAACAGACGCGCAAGTAAGAGCAAAGCTCAGATACGTTCATGATGAGTTAAAAAATATGATATTTTTCATAGCAACAGTTTTTGGTTATAATCTTAATACAAATTATAGTATTTCCCACCATAAAGAAAACAAAGTTCAAAGCTTAAATGTAACATTATTATAAATTACGAGCAACAAAGCCCGCCCAAGGACTTTCCACTGTCGTTTCTTTGGCATGTTGTCCAGGAGTAATAGTAGTGATTAGCAGTATTTAGCTGGCGTGACACACTTCAAGATGAGAATACAGTAATCAATGATGACAAGAATACTGCACCAAAAATAACTCGTTTTGAACGTCCGCGTAAATTATTTCAATATGGAAATGAGATTTAATTTTTCTTTGCTAGTTATTGGTTGTAGGAGTCTGTAGCAGTTTGAGGGACCAATCGCTATCGAGGACCGGACAGACAACTGCCTTTTATTGAATACGATGACAACAACACATAACATTACCATTCAAATATCACAGACGCGTCCAGTTTCAGCTAACATCTCGTACCGGGGTGTTAACCTCAGCTAAGACCGTTCCATACTTTGATTGGAATCATCCGTTAACTATTTTAGCTTACTTTTCTCCTGATTAAAAAAAAATCTATGAATAAATCAACCAGCATCTTTGCATAAATTACTGATGCATTAAACGTTTTTGACATGACGAAGTCACGAGTCCCTTGACCTTACAAAAACCGGGGAGTGGTAAGGGAAGAAGAGTTTTTATTCATGTATGTAACAAATTTACTCAAGCTAAAGCATCCATAGTTTTCTCAAAGATAAATACACGTTTGTCCTCATTTTTTGGGGAATTAGAAACAGCCTGACTGAAATTGGTGGATTGAAACATTACAGCAATTTATTTTCCACCAAAACAAACAAACAAAAAGTCAATTATAACGCACCAAGAGCTCTAGTGTTATTTCAAATACCCTAACTACCTGCCGTCCCCAGCCAATACCCTAACTACCTGCCAACCCCAACCAATACCCTAACTACCTGCCAACCCCAGCCAATACCCTAACTATCTGCCGACCCCAGCCAATACCCTAACTACCTGCCGACCCCAGCCAAAACCCTAACTACCTGCCAACCCCAGCCAATACCCTAACTACCTGACAACCCAAGCCAATGCCTTAACCTGCTGCCAACCCCATCCAATACCTTAACTTCCAGCCAATTGTCAGCCTCGAAGGAAAGGAGATTAAAAATTCAATGTACTATATTATATTAACTTGGACCACCGAGTTTATTAACCTCCAGCCCACCCCATTCCCAATACAAAACTCCAGCCCACCCCATTCCCAATACGAACCTCCAGCCCACCCCATTCCCAATACAAACCTCCAGCCCACCCCATTCCCAATACGAACCTCCAGTCCACTCCCTTCCCAATCCTAACCTACAGGTCACCCCCTTCCCAATCCTAACCTCCAACCCATCGCCAGCCACAACATTTTTCAGGTGCACTAAACAATTTGTATTAAAACGGCACTGGCAAAACGTCCCAGACAAAACGGCTCTGACAAAACGTCCCAGACAAAATGGCCTTGACAAAACGTCCCAGACAAAATGGCCCTGACAAAACGTCCCAGACAAAACGGCCCAGACAAAACGGCCCTGACAAAACGTCCCAGACAAAATGGCCCTGACAAAACGTCCCAGACAAAATGGCCCTGACAAAACGTCCCAGACAAAACGGCCCTGACAAAACGTCCCAGACAAAATGTCCCAGACAAAACGGCCCTGGACTAATAGATGGACTAAAAGTAAAAAATACAATCAAATATATTCGTATTTTTAATCACCGTTTCAGTGTCAGCTTTAGTTCAAAGAAACAATAATAATGACGTCACAAGAATTGATTTTATAGCCTTTACTTGATGTGGTACCAAGTCACGGTTGTTTGTTGACAAGAAATAATACAATAATATAACAGTAAATAATTTTTACAATTTTACCACCTTTTTTAAGGGTGAAAAAGTTGACAAAAGCTTAAAAATGAAAAAAAAAAATTGTTAAAAAATGTAAACAATATGTCCGAGGTCGTTTCGACGGGTCACCATCTATAACTATACCAGTGCACAATATTAAGTTCTTTTCTTTTGATTTGTTTTCGATTCATTCAACGCGCCTCTTTACATAATATCCCGATTATCTGATTAAATCATTCGAAATCACATTTTACGCTTAAGTCTTGATACGCTTCAATGGCTTTCATGGTTTATTGTTAACCAAAACCGACAATCTGATTGGTTGAAAGGGACAAGGAAAAGATCATCGCAGATACACCAGACGTGAAACCCAGCGCTGAAAATATTTCCTCATGAAACGAATTGATGTATGGCAGATAACACGACAATTGATGTTCGTCTGACAGACAAATGGAATGTTATTGTTGCATCCTTAATATCTCAATGGCATACATCCGCCACGCTCGAGCGATTGAAAAACACACACACACAGATACAACTGACTTTTCTCATTTTCACCCTGCGGCCAGGAAGTCCTATTAGATCTTTTTGTTTGGATGCGATGAAATGAGGCAATGAGGCGATGAAATGAAGCAATGAGGCGGGTGGAAGAAACAAATACATCTTGGTGTGACAGAATGACAGCATCGAGTACGTTTTATTGTAATTTATGGGAGACTTAAACTTAATTATGTGCGATTATGAAATACAGTGTTATAACCTCGACATACGAAATTAATCCGTTCCGGGGTGCCTTTCGTATCTCGAACAAAGATTAACACGTAAAATATAAAATACCCAAAGCGTTCAAAGACACACAGTAAACTATAGAACTAGTGATTCTTCGATCCTTAAAAGTACACATTATAAAAGAAATAAAACAATAATAATAAAACAATGGTAACGGAATAAATTAAATGAAAAATAATATGCACTCAAATGTGGACTTTTACTCTCGAGTGAGGTAATTAATTATTACGTTTCTTTGAAGCCATTGCCATAAAAGTACGCGTTTTCAAAGATTTATGAAAAAAATTTAACGAATTTTAGACACCAAAACCAAACCAACTACACAGTAAAAGCTTCCATGGGAACACACAGCTGTGACGTAGCAATAGGGCTGGAACCGACCAATAGGAGAGCAGAACTGTTAGTGTGTTGTCAGCTGTGCGGTTTTTCGCATCTTGGAAGGTTTTTTTTCATTTCTTGGAACAAAATATTCTTCTAGTGGCCGTTCGTAACTTGGATCTTTCGTATCTTGAAACATTCGTATCTTGAGTTACCACTGTACATCTTAGCGTGAAACAATGCTGGTGTCGAATAGGGTTTAATGTGATGTATGAGAGAATCAAGTGGATGCGTGTATCGAATACATCTATCTGGATTTAATCAACAACAATTTTTTTTTAAAATGTTATTTGTATTTAATTATTTTTTTATTATTGTGTGTATGGTATGTGTGTGTGTATGAGAGAGAGAGAGAGAGAGAGAGGTACAACTATAAACTCCTCGAAAAGTTCTATAGGACATTAACCTTCTGAAGTGTGAACAGTTTTATAGTGAATGACTCATCATTGTGATATAAAGATCTATTTATGGGTGACTGAGGTAATAAATTTGTAAAATATTCCTAACGTTTTTCACGAAGTTTCCACCGAGGCATTGGGTGGTACACTTTGGGTTCCCCTGGCCACGGTTTGGGAACTATTGACATGTTATCACAAGGGCCCATTTATAAAGTATATAACTATTTAAAAACACACTTAACATCCTTGCATAGAACCGAGCATCCTAAATTTGACATTCATTAACTAAATACATACCTTGCATATTCATTAACTAAATACATAACTTGTATATTCAATGACTGAATACATATTATAGCTTGTATATTACTAACTAAATGCTCATAAATATTTTATTCACTTGTATGTTTTCTTTTTTGCTTCCGAAGGTCAAGGTCTGGTTCCAGAATAGAAGAATGAAGTGGAGACACGCCCAGCAACAGGGCGAGAAAGACAAACAAATCCAGCAACATGGAGACGAGGAACAACAACCAGGGGCGCCGCCACTCAAACAACTCGATGTTAAAATAGAAATGGGGAAACCAGCAGACGTCATTTCCGGCGCTAAAAACAGTGAGTCGCTCGTGGGCGCCCAGCCCGTATTCGCAATGACCGGGGAGCCGACAGTCAAACTAGATTCGAACGATATTCCTCTCAACCTCCACGGGAGACTGACAGCCACGCCACCACAAAGTGGCCAGCACAGCCGCGTGTCGTCTCCAAACCTTCCGTCCGATCGGTGCGCAAGTCTCGCTGCGCCATTCGACACCAGGGCTGAACTCTCGACTGATGACATTCGGGCGCACAAGTTCAACAACGCACTCTACCAAGACGCCCCGCCCAGACCCAGTCTGCCCATGACGTCAGCGGCGTCTCGTCGTCGCAGCCGGCGGAGCTCCAGCTCAGGGGCCGATGACGTCTACAGTGACGTCATCCACGACTACCGGATGGACAGCGAGGACGGCAGCCATTCGGGACTCGAGATCGACAGCGACGTGGACATGCACGGCGAACCCGACGACATCAACAGCAACAACCTGAAAGACTTCTACCGGCGGCTGGGCGGGGACCAGAAGGAGGACCAGCCGCTGTACGATGACGTCAGCTGCAAGGACATCGATGTGGATAACTGAATCGTTACACGCCCCCTCCTGCCCCACCCCTGCCCGACATTCTCCCAACAATGTAACTCAGCTGACGACTTTTAAAAGTATAACATTACCACTTATAGTATAAAACTGTAGACCTGAGTTTTGGGGGGCTATCATATGAAAACGCTTTGCCTTTCGAGTTGACTATATACCAGAGTAAAAAAATTGATGTCACATATTCTTATCTCCGGCATCCTGCTAGGAGACTGTATATCCCAGCGTCATGCGTGTCCATTTTGGCTAACGTCACTTCAGAGCGAGAGTAAACATTCTTCGAGTCGCCTAACAAGAGAAAAATTCTTTTCCTAGCCACATTATTTCGAATTATTCTGAAGTCAGTTGGCAGCAGTACTGACGTCACCCCATATACGCCGCCATGACAGACATAAATTGCCATTAAGCGGCTTGCAGGCGAATCTTATTTTTAGTTAAGATTCATACGTTGGATATTTTATTGGTTTTAAGACAGAAATCTTCTGTAGAAGTTTCCATTGTAAAGCTGTCAGGAGCACTAAACATCGGTTTTAAATTTTAACTAATGATTATTCAAATATCAGACTTTTTAAAACTTTGCCTTACCCAAAATGTACTTCTTCTTCTACATATTCTTTTGGCCTGACACTTAGTCTCCTAAGGCCTTGGCTAATACCTAGGCAGCTTGCATCATCTGCTGAGCAGTGCCATACAAGACTGTCTTCACGTGGGACTCTTTTGCCTCCCTAACCTCCCCGGCTATGTCTAGCACAGGACACGAAGTTAACAGGTGCAGTACTGGGTACTGTTTCAGTGGGCAGGGTGCAATGGCGGCAGTTCGAGTCTCTGTTATTAATGTTATGGTCTAAACCGAGCCCAGCACCAACCAGACGCCACAGTCACTTAGCTCGGGGCAAAGACGAGAAGAAGTTCAAAACAAAAAAATAAAAGATTATCCCGCAATGTCTGCTTTTTACGTCAAGATGACATAACAGCAAACGCAAGGGACTTTCGTTTGAGATGAGGCAATTGGTAGAAATTGAGATGAACAGTTAGATCACAAAAACGTATTTTAAACCATAGTTGTTTGGTAGCGTCCTGTCAGGCCCTTGCGAACCCTTGTCATGTAACCATTGTTTTTTCCACCCTAATCTGATTGCAGTTCCACACCACTTATGTCTTATGTCCAACAATTAAAACTAAAACAAAGTGCGGAAGTTACCATCCCTTCCCATATCCCCATCTATCATCATTTACTTTTGACAGTAGACTTTAATAAAAGTTTCATTTTGAAGTTTTTCGACTCAGTTTAAATTATATTTTAAACTTACATACACGGACACATCTTGAGTGTGGTCTGAGCTATAGTCTATAGGGACAAATAAGTTTTTTTTTCCGTGCATTTGAAACTAATTTTAATTATAGATCTGTTGTTCTATGTGAAACAGTGTGACGTTTAGAGGATTGCAAACTTTGAATTTTGTTTGCTTTGTGTAGACTATCATATTAGGACAAAATTAACGAGTATATAATGAAACCGAAAAAAGAGGAAGAAAGAGTTAACAAAAAGTTTGAAAGAAATGACATTGTGGTTTGTTTATGACAAGGAAATTGAGTGGCATTAAAATTTTGAAATTGTCATGCTTATAGCTATATAGATCTATATATTTTTTTAAATGTATTCTTTTTGTTTGTTATGTAAATCAAATTTATTGTAAAACAAAATGTTACATTTGCTAAGAAATAAATATTTAATTTATGAATCTTAATCTTCGTTATAGTTATAGGCTAGTGCTTCGTATTATTGTTTTGATGATAAATTTATTAGCTATAGTCACGTTGCACTGTCCGTTTTATGTTATAATCATAAAGTGAATGACTACTGTATTTTTCAATTTTATATAGTAGTTGTAGCCCCTGGTTTAATTTAACCGTGGCTTAAATATCAAGCTAAAATACATCACCCAAACTCACTTCTTCTCTTTACGACCTACAACCAACACTCTCATTATGGCTCACGTGAATGTTGAGGTTTGCTAATACATCTGCGAAGATATTACTTTCAGGGTTTAGCTCGGGGGCAGGCCCGGCCTAGGGGAATTGGAGGCCTTAGGCGTGAAATAAAAATAAAATAAAAATTCTGGTGCGAGGCCCCCACTAATGATGAGACTAATCGGAGGCCATAGGCAGCTGCCTAGTTTGCTATGCCTAAAGCCGGCCCTGTCGGGGGTATCAGTGACTGCAGGTTGTAGAACAGGAAGCAGTGGGCACAAATTCGTCAATTGTTGTCAACTCAACTGATCCCTTTAGACATGACTCCTGTATTGTGATTTCTTTACCTACCAGTCTCAACTGTCTTGTCGTTCACTTCAGTTCTGTCATCACTAAATTCACATCGAACTATCATCACACAACATGATCATAAATCTTTTATATCGATTTACAATGTTTAAAGTAAAAAAAAAAATCGTGTAAAATCTGGTTTGAACGTTTCTCAATGCTATTTTATAATGAACTCTCTCTTATTGAGATTAGAGGTTTATCAGTAGGTCTGAAATTACTTTGGTGAAAACGCTTGTGGAAAAACCGTGTTATTTAGTAGATATGTTTCAAAGGGCAATTAATCTGCGTTAGTGGAAATTTTTCATAGGGCGCGTAATCCGTGTAAACTGATGGGACGCGTTCTGTAGGGAAACGTCCCAGTCACGTTGAATTAACGCCCGTGTTCTAGGCAGCCATTATTAATGACGTAACGCGGCTATCTCCAAGGTTTGCGGTTACAACTAGTGCATTTAAATTTAACATCTGGAAATACGCTTGGTTTTGTTTTGTGTTTTTGTCCCGTGGGGTGGTNGGGGGGGGTTGGGTTGAGGGGGGAGTGGCGATAAGGGTAGCGGTAGGGACTGGACAAGAACTTCGGTGTGTGTGTGTGCTGGGGGGGGGGGCGGAGGGGTTGCTAAATCTGCATGCCACGCCAAGAAAAAAATTAATTGGGTCAAATTGTTTATTAATTTAAGAGGGTGTATTTTAATACAAGGTCCGTTAAGTGTGTTTAAAACTTTGTTTAAAAAGCAATTTAAAAAACCTTTGAAAACTTAACAAGTTCTGAAAGTTATTGCTAACTGTTCAAATTTCTATCGGGAACTTGCATTGAGACGTGTAATTAAAAATAAAAATGCTGCGTGTATGTTGTAGGGAACCGGGGGGGGGGCGTGCAGAGAAGTCAACTTATTCACTACAACATTACACACAAAATAAAATATCGAAAAGTCGAGCTCTTATTTTTTGTAAATTTATTTTTTACAATGGAAGTTCAAGGTCATATTAATCACCGATTTCGTGTCTTTGATAGAAGTGATAGCTTAATTAAATTAAAAAAGCACAATAAATTTAGTTGAAATGCGAGTACTCGCTATGTCTTCTAGTTTATGAAACTTTTTTTTTTCAAACACGTTTCTGCATCAAATGTCTAGGTACATAACATGTGCACGCAATTAAGGTGCATAATTCACATACTATGTACTCACATATAGGGCAAATCTCACAAGTGTACCAATCCAATAGGTCAACAACACAGTTGTACATCTTTAATGCACCCACCATGTGTTCAAGTCCGTCATCAGATTTCAGTATGCACACCCCAGTCAGTGACAAACATGTTTACAGGAGATTTTAACAAATGTAGAGAATAAACACAATCTAATGCTATATGTACACGAATAAACACAATCTAATGCTATATGTACATATTTACATTTTAATCCGGAACCTACAGCGTGGTCAGGTGTTTAAATTGCACATAATAAAAATGTAGACAAATGACAACAGTATTTATTTGAATAGGTCGATTGTTTTGACGATTGTTTTGACGGTACATTGATGTGTGAAAATGAAAAGTTTGCAGTGGCGGAATAAGAAAATGTCTTGATTCATAAAAGAAATCACCTCATTTTAAATTATTTCAATAATAATACTCGCGTTCAACTTTTCACCGTGGGGATGAGGTAAGCTATCTGTCATCTGCCACGGGCATACAAGAAATAAAGCTTCATTTATTTGAAAATGCTGCCCGCTAAATACATAATGTAAAATAGTTCCATCCAGTGGCGTCACTATAGGGGTTCGGGTGGTGCGGGCCGCACCGGGTGACACCATCACAAGGGTGACACCATCACAAGGGTGACACCATCACAAGGGTGACACCATCACAAGGGTGACACCATCACAAGGGTGACACTGTCAGACTTGGAGGAGGTCTATGGGTTAAGTCGTGTAGGGGTGTGACACCATGAGCAACCGGACTGGGTGACACCAACCCTATTATAGTGACGCCACTGGCTCAATCATAGTTTATTAGGTATATTATTAGATGTATTAGATACTGACGGCCTACAATAACCCACCAAACTATGGTGGTATTCATGAGTGAGCTTTATAAAATCTACTGCGCTATAATTACTTGACAAAAATAATCTTTCAATTTTATGAGTTTCAGGTACACAAACCTCACACCATTGTAACACCACGCCCAAGTAATATATTTGATATCTTAAACTGTCAACCCCATTACATCACAAATTTGTTACGGTACATCAATATACCGGTATTAGACGGTACATCAATATACCGGTATTAGACGGTACATCAATATACCGGTATTTGACGGTACATCAATGTACCGGTATTTGACCGAACATCAATGTACCGGTATTTGACCGAACATCAATATACCGGTATTTGACGGTACATCAAAGTATTATCAGATCTCATGTCTTTACGTTGACATTGGACCAGAGATCCCAAGTCTTTAGGGAGATATCATCCATGAAAAAATCAGAGTTAGTTGTCCTTGCTACTTGGGGAGATCTTGTCCTTGGGGAGATCTCGGGATGACCAAGCTGTGTTTGACGTTGGTCAGCTTGAAGGCTATCTTCGGCCTGTTGGCCATGGCCATCGCCTGGCCCGTGACGTCACCGACCTGCCAACGAGACAAAGTATAGACAAAAGTGTTATACAACAGTCATTATAACAACCATATAGTCTGCACTACGTCCATTTTCAACACCGGCTTTAAGTACTTGAGAACCGCTTCATACGTGTAGTCACTCAACAACTAGAGACTAAGTGTTTATTAGGCATGCGTATAAACGATAAATCATTTTTAAAAATCAGAATGTTAGTGTATTATACATGCACGATAAAACACCAGCGTACACGTATATCGCATCTAAAGAGGACGCGTACTTATGCATTGTTTGCAGGGGCTAAGGGTGTCTCTGAGTCCTCCCGCAGCTCCGAATGGGTGAGTACCTGCCATAAGTTGGGTGTAGGGTAAAGGGGGCTGGGCATCGTGCTAACCAGCCACCCACTCGTAACACTAGTTATAGAAACTTATGAACGCTGCTACGCTTGCCCCACAGGCCAGCATGGTCTGAAAAGGAAACTTTACTTTTGCATATGTATGAAATCTATGATGCCGCGAACATATATGATATATACAAAAACTCATACTCATACAATGGCATGTTTAAGTCAGAGATTTAAGAGGGGCTTGTGCATTGATTCATCGCTAAGCTGAAACAGAATTAAACCTTATCAAAAATATAAAAAAAACTGTATCAAGCTTAATGAATCCTCAGAAAATTCCTCATTGTGATACATATCCGTCTATACATCATCTCAATCACTAATTCTCTTGTTTTATATTTGTTCGTTTGTTGTATACTCGAGGCTGTAACGCTGGGTTCAGTTGGCACACAAAACAAAAATCCTAGCAGTTAGCATTAGATGAGATTCTTACAAGGTCGCTCGTCATCATGGCGTCGGCGTCGTGTTACGTCTGTCTGTAAACGTTTTGACCTGTTCGTGGCGCTGTGACGTTATAACGTAACACTGTGTATGGGGTTAAGGCATACATTTACAATTCCCTTCAAGTTGCGCAGATATGTGACCGACGCCGCGCAGTAGTTTAGAATTACAGCACAGCAAATTTGGTTAAATTATTGCACAAAAAATGGATGATGTGCAACTTTGAACACGAGTTCTTTTTTTTTACTTTGCAAACAGACCAACGAACCTTAGAAAATTGCACACGAGCAACAGTCGCGATGAGTTTTATAAACGAGAAAGTGTATAGGACACAGTGTATAGCGTTCAGAGTACAGTGTATAGGATACAGTTTATAGGATACAGTGTATAGAGTACAGTGTATAGAGTACAGTGTATAGAGTACAGTGTATAGAGTACAGTGTATAGAGTACAGTGTATAGGATACAGTGTATAGAGTACAGAGTATAGGAAACAGTGTATAGGGTTATACAGTGAGTACAGTGTATAGAGTACAGTGTATAGAGTACAGTGTATAGGGTACAGTGTATAGGGTACAGTGTATAGGGTACAGTGTATAGAGTACAGAGTATAGGAAACAGTGTATAGGGTTATACAGTGAGTACAGTGTATAGAGTACAGTGTATAGGGTACAGTGTATAGAGTACAGTGTATAGGATACAGTGTATAGAGTACAGAGTATAGGAAACAGTGTATAGGGTTATACAGTGAGTACAGTGTATAGAGTACAGTGTATAGAGTACATTGTATAGAGTACAGTGTATAGGGTACAGTGTATAGAGTACAGTGTATAGAGTACAGTGTATAGAGTACATTGTATAGAGTACAGTGTATAGAGTACAGTGTATAGGGTACATTGTATAGAGTACAGTGTATAGAGTACAGTGTATAGGGTACAGTGTATAGGAAACAGTACACCGTTAGCACACAAGGCTCGTCGTAATCACATTTAAGTTTTACTCAAAATAAGTATCTCCTTCACATTGTTTTCAGAGGCTTCAAATGATTGATGAGATAGAAAGAGAGATAGAAAGAGAGAGATGGAAAGAGAGAGATATAGGAAGAGATAGAAAGAAAGAGAGAGATAGAAAGAGAGAGACAGAAAGAGAGAGAAAGAAAGAAAGAGAGAGTGAATGAGTCACTGAGAGAAAGCGTTGGCACCCGGTAACCCCTTGCACACCCCCTCCCAATCCCTGGGTTCTAATTCTTGTATCCAGTCTGACATCATCCCAAACACCTGCCAACTATCATTGTAATGTTCGCCTTATCAGAACATTTCACGTAAGGAAAGTGAACTCAATCTGAGAAATAACAACGGATAAGGTGGGGTGAACATTTTCAACTTGTTTCAACCTTTCCCAGACGCTGTGACTCCCCCACTTGATGATATTTACAAATTGTGTTGATTGACACATATCCCGTGTTATGGCCAGTACGGGAATACATTTGATTTCATTAAAAAATCAGTGAGTTTTTTTAAAATATGAGGTTAAGAAAAGCTATTAAAAAACTATTAGGATCGAATATATATTATTTTAAAGTGTTGACAATATAATACGCACCTTATTGCGCGACCGGAATAGTTGTCAATATAATACGCACCACGACACTCTAGCACAAAATTAATATATTACTTAGAGATAAATTAAGATAATCTAAAAATTCATTAATTTAATTACATACATAAGAAATTTTGAAACATTATTTTCGGAACGAGTCTGGCTGCAAAATTTCAGCTCGCCAGCATTTGTGGAAGTGGGTTAAAAATCGATCCCAAGTTTTTTCAGCACTCAAGCAAGCAGACACCATGAGTTAATATAAATTATAAAGGATTTAAAAAGAAATATACTTTCGGTTAACGTCTTTATTCAACGGGTTCAATGTTTCTTGCCGCTTAAACAACGGAAAATGAGGGGAAATTTCAATAAAAAGATTACATATAGACGAATGACAATGTGGTCATGTTAAGTAAAAGTAATTGGAATAGAAATCAAATAATTTTACAAATTGATTGAGTGACATTCAACTTTTAAAAACTGACTCAAACCTTTATTTTGGTGTGTTATGTGCAATCAAATCGAATGAGTCTGATAATTATTGTTGAGATTCTAAGAATTGCATGCATATTTTTCAAAACAAATCTATTTTTATGTTTATTCTCACAAACATTTATTTACATTGCACATTCTTCTTCTCATAGTAAGACATTCAAGTCATTTAGTGGAACTGACTGTCTCAAAATGCTATCTGTTTACACGTCAATTCACTGTAGTTGATGGCTCATAGCGCGGTGGGAACCCAGGATTTATAGATTTAATTCACACTGCAATCAAAGCAATATTTATTTACATTTATGGGGGGAAAAAATCAGACGAACTTTGAAGGAAAACACACTAATCCGAGTGCTCTCGAGGGCCATATTAAATATCAATTTGTGTTTTGGTACTAATTTCTTGTTGTTCATGGCTTACAAGACAAGGGTATATGGTGCAGTCATGTCATTAAACTGGTTCGTAAACATCGATCGGAACTGAAAATCCTACATGTGGAAGAAAATCAGCAGTCCCGAGCCTGCGCTCTTCATGGGGCTTCCCGGAAAACCCCCTCGGCCCTCTGGCCCCCTAAGGGACGTAAAGACCGAGAAGCCCCCCCCCCCCCCGGAACGGTCGCTGCTACAAGCGGCCGCCTGGGCGTCCAGGACACTAGGTCGAAAACGCCTCCCACTAAAGTGTGCCTCCCGAGGGAGGTGTGGAATTTCCTACTGTGACTCGCTATCAACATAGTATCACCTTGACGCCACCACGGCAAAGCTTAGGAGTCTCTATGGTTTAGATCGCCGCAAAGCGTGGGATCATCACTGACCTGCCTAGGGTTTGACCCCCACCGGAAGGTTTCCTAAGAGCTGGCGACCAAAAGCGTTTCCTAGAGGTACCTTTTGCTATTCCGTGCTGGCGCTCCTGGCCCTAAACCGGCACCGCTCAACAGCGTCGCTAGTTAATCGATCGGAACTAAACATTTCCATCTCTAATATAACAACAGTGCTAGAGGTAAACTGTTATTTGGGGTCCATATACTAGACCATTGTTAGGTCATCTGTTTGTTTAAGGCCCATATGTGATGTATGTAATGGAATAAGAAACTTTCCAGAAACTCCATCAGCATATCATCATCATTGCCTGTCGTCCCATCTGGGGCATAGGCAACGAACAAAGGCTCTCCAGGCATCCCTGTTCTGTGCCAATCTCTCTAGCTGTCCCCAGCTGTGCCCGCTCTTTTTGGAGTCTGTCTCCAGTAGCAGTTCTCCTGTATTGAGCTTCATCTGGCCTGAGCCAGTTAATCGGGATTCGCTTATCCCTAGGATGGCTTGTTTGTACCATCGCATTTCGGCAGCAACTTGGGCAGTTTTACCATGGCAGCTTTGAACATGGTCCTTACGTTCCATGTTCCTAAGATGGTGTTGGTCCTAGTGGAGAGGATGGTAGTCTGCCGGGTGGTTTCTGATTGGCTTTGGCCACCCAGCTTCATTAGTTCTCTGTTAAGCGATCCACCATCCCCAAGGTCAGAGTTTCCTATTTTTATCTTCGCTCGTGTTTTTGTAGCAAGGCTTTTTTTTTACTGGAAGGGTTGCTGCCCTTCGCACAACCCTCCTCCTCTCTCACCCGGGATTGGGACCGGCTACGGCGGAGTTCATCAACATATGGGAGATATAAAAAAATTAAAAATCCTTTTAAATATATTTTACTCAAAAAAAAAATTAATTTAAAAAAAATAATAATAAAATAAAAAAATCATGTTAAGCCTGGTCCCTTTTGGAACTCAGGACGTATTAGCGCGTTTTCGTATTATGTATCAGTACTTATGTTAGATATCAGCATTATGTAGTTATCAGTAATTGTGTTTAGATTTTAGACATATTTTTATGAATTTTCTTGTGTAATGAATATACCTGACATTTTTTTTNAAAAAAAAAAAAAAAAAAAAAAAAAACTAATTCTTTTGCACGCCTTCGCACCACTCTTGAATGCTTGAAAAATGATGTATTCGACTTCCGGCAATGGCGGCCGTTCCCCGCGCCAGTGTTACCTCTCGATTCGCAAAGTTTTTTGGTAGTTTTAACGGGGTTTTTTAACGGATCGAGTAACTGAGTGTTGATGCACAAATGGCAGGTCAGGACATACAAAAAACATATATACATCATGGGTCTAGGACTTATGGATGCTGTGATCAAAGGTGATGACAGACGGACGGACAAAACGGGTGCAATAGCGCATTCGACTTCTCGAAAATGCGCTAAAAAGGCGTGAATTTGGACAATTTAGTGGAGGAAGAAAGGGTTAATTGAATTAAAAAAAAAAAACAGTGTCCCGCCACTGCATGGTTCAAATGTCAAGCTATATAACCAATGTTACCCTCCTCCTGATTCAGTCTCCAGCGTATGAACCAATCAAATCGCATACTGTAAATGGTTGCACTGAACACCTATCCAGTCGTGGGTAAGACCATTTATTTACTCTCGGGGGTGGTGGGACTCTAGTTACTTTTCACTGCTGAGACTTATCTCCCCACGCGCCTCCTGGCTTGACAAATTACAACAATGAGAGCAGCAGCCGATAAGTGAACTTGCTGGTCACATTTCCAAACGTCGATAAGGCCGTCAGCGCCACCTACCTATCCTGGTGATGGAGGGTAACGACTGGCTGACATTTTGTCACATTGTCTCTAGTGCTAGCGAGAGATGCTTCAATTTGAATAGAAAACACTAACATCGGCTTGATTCAGAGGCGTCGCACCGGTTTGTGTCACAACTTCAGTAAACTCATGGTAACCCCCTTCCTTCCACTCCACCCTTGACCTTTATTCTTGACACGACCAGCATCGTGTATGTCAGAAAAGCAAGAAACAATGTAGTTTAGTAGAACCTGTTCAAGTTGTTACATTATATTAAGGGTGGTACTGCAATCAGGCTAGGTACTACTAGGTAGAAAATAATGATTATTGAATAAAGAATGAGAAATATGAATTCCAGAAGCATAACTTGGTTTCATGTTTTCTTGGCTAATTTATTTTTGGCGCCTTAGACAAATGGATATTGAAATATCCAAAAAGTAGGAAAATACTCCATTTTAATAAATTGTACGATTAGCCCTCGGCGCCCTTGGCAACTGCCCCGATGTCAAGTCGTTGTTACGCCTCTGCATTAAACGACTACGCAAAACAAGGAAGGTATCGGCTAAATACCTTGATGAAGCGAACATAAAAACAAACAATAAACACAACATTCAGAAGTACAAGCCCAAAAAATAATACAATCTTTTTAATTTAAATTGCTTTGTGTATAGCCGAAATCCTGCAAGAAAAGTGTTCACATTAAATGTCTTACACTTACAGAAGATATCTAGTCGTTTCCTGGCAGCTCCGTGCTATTGTATTAGCTTAGATACATCTACTTACGACTCCAGTGAACTACATGTGTGAAATTAACAATGTTTATTTTCCATTATGAGCTATGATCTCTCTGAAAGAGTGTTTTGTTTCCTGGTTATTATTGATTCTCATGAAATGGTACAAGTGGGGAAATTAATGGACGATAATTTACAAAATGAAGACATTTGAAAACATCCTTTTACGTCACCAGGTACTCTTATATAAAATGACCTTAAAAACCTTGTAGCATCAGACATGGCGCAACGTCTCAATACACGAATACTTTGCGTCATGCAATGAATCAGAGATATGGAATGTGAGCACTCAATCTATCCAGACTCTTCGGTCTCGGTTTAAGTCCCTAAAATAATGAAGTCTGAGACCCGCTGTTTGTGTGCCGAGTGAGTCGTTTTGTTGTTTACCTCCCCTCTTATCTCTGTAGATACCCGTGGTGTTCGCTCTCCATCTGTTAGCATAGTCACACCTAAACAATGGTCTCGCGAGAAGTAGCGGTAGTTACGGGAATCCCTACTAAATAGTCACGGTAAACATACCACCAAGGGGCACGCTACTTGGTCAGTGACCCCCAGGCGTTGCCGTCATGAAGGTGATTGGGTCATTCTCATCTTCGGCCACCTTCTCATCTTCGGCCACTTTCAAATCTTCGGCCACCCTTCTACTATTTCTGGCCATCCTCCTCATCTCCGGCGACCCTTCAACTATTTCTGGCCATCCTCCTCATCTTCGGCCACCCTTCTACTATTTCTGGCCATCCTCCTCATCTCCGGCCACCCTTCAACTATTTCTGGCCATCCTCCTCATCTCCGGCCACCCTTCAACTATTTCTGGCCATCCTCCCCATCTTCGACCACCCTTCAACTATTTCTGGCCATCCTCCTCATCTTCGGCCACCTTTCTACTATTTCTGGCCACCCTTCTCGTTTCGGGGGCTTTTTTCGGTCTAATTTCCGGAAAACGAGTAGCGACATTCCGTTTGTGTCTCTCTGCACTTCCCGTTAAACAATTTAACTATATATAAATATATAAGTAAGTGTATATAGATTAGGCCAGTAATCGGTCCGTAAGATCGCAAAACTTTCGTGGATAGGAGGGTTGGGTGGATGGGTGGGGGAAAATCACAGCTATTAATAATACTGGGTGAGCTGCAGTTTCTTAGGTGTCGTCAAGGACACAGGGGTGAGCACACTTCCATTTTCCATCCTGCCAAAAAACGTGAGCAACTGTTTAGAAAAGTCTGGCTGAACATCCAGAGCCAATCAAACATCATGAACTTGAAGACGCTCTTTGATCCTCATCAACATCCTTGCCATAAGCCTTCTGTATGACTGACAGATTTTTAAGTGAGCAACATTCAATTAGAAAAGCGATAGTGCATTTCACATTCGTACCCCTCCCACCTTACTTTTTATTAAGATTTCAACGAAATCGCTAATTTAGAAATCATTATCCAATTCGAAATGGTGTAGATCTAAATGAAATGAAAAAAAAATTAAACAATTAGATTCTTTTTTATAAAGTCAAACTTTGATTCTATAGGGAAATATATATATATAAATATAATGACTTCGAGGTTCTAAATGTAATTTGGTGTAGGGCATTTGTAGCTTCGTTCCCGAGTCAATTCCAGACAATGTAAAATTTATTTGGAGAAATACTAAACTGTGTGCACCTGTGCACCATTTGTGTCGGTAAAAAAAATCGCGAAAAAGCCTTCCATCAATATTTTAAAAAATACTTAAATAAAGCACAGGATTAAGTTGGACAAATAAACTCCATAGCGACGCCTGATCCCGACGTATTAAATGGTCGGGAAATGAATGTGGATCGTGTTAATCTTCCTATACGTTCATCTCACTTTCTGGGGCGGAAGCAAACGACTCTCGTTGGCCACAAAGCCCTCGCGGTTTTCAAGGTGACATCTACAAACATCACTTAATAGATAATGTAAATTTATTTTTTCAATTAAAAAAAAAAATACTCGCTTAATTTCTATGGTATTCCCCCATTACCCACCCCTCAATTAAATACATTAACTAAGATCGCGCGCGCGGCTTTTTTCTTTCTTTTTAATAATAAAAAAAGTATCCTTTAACAGTTGCCTTGTTGGCGCAGAGCTTAGATGTGTTTACATGACGGAATGCTTGGAAAAACAACATGTACCCTCCCCACAAGCATCATCACGCCCCCCGCCCCACACTATGAGGAGGCAGAGATTTCAAAGAATTCAAATCAAACCCTAGGACTGCCGAGTGTATACACACAGGCCGGCGAGATCGGCTCGTACATCTGAGCGGGGCCCGCGAGTGGGAGGTCTGCAGGCCCCGGGAGAACTTCCTCGGAGTTTACACTCGATTCAATCTTTCTCAAGTGTTCTCTTTTTTAAAAATTGTTTCATCTCAATAAGATTCTCCTTTAGCGAGGACGAGGTAAAGGGGGAGAAGCCAAGGCTAAATGGCCGGGCAGATTGGTTCCATCCAGGAGTCGATTGCTTACACCGCCAGACGATATCGGAGGCAATTTGTGTAAACACCGGCCCGTGATCGCCAAAGAGTGTTTGGCAGCGGTGTTTAGAAGCCCGGGATGAGAGAATGGCCAACAGCGTCGAGTGACGGTTCCAGGCCTGCCTCGGCCCGTCGCCATCTTGTCGCAGTTGGTGGGAGATGTTGAGGGTACGTCCGGGTACCAACCGGGGGGCCCGTAAATCTCCGCAGAGCCGAAGACGAGCTCCCCCGAGGTTAACAGATGGGGGATACGGGGCTGGGGTGGTCGGCCTGGGCCAAGTTATCACCCAGTAAAGGAAGCGCCGATATTACTGCGAGACTCACACAACGCGAGCAATTACACGAGGTTTAACAAGAGCCACCCACGACATCAGTCTGCTGCCATGGAATAAAAGGAGGAAAAAATTATCCTCTAGATTTTATATTCAGTCAGTAGTAGGTTATTGTAGAAACGTTCTGTAAAGCGTTTAACTTAGTTGAATTGGAATTTGGTTCGATAAAGACACGCATAATTATATCACATCATATAGATTCAGTCAACCAAGGCTAAGCAATGGCACCTGATGTAGCATACGGAGAGACTGCAGGTATATTCTGTGTGTGAGTTCGTTGATAATTAATATGCATAAAGTATATGAGCTATACACGTGCTAAAGCACAATTAATGCATGTTCGGTATGTGTGAACGCGACAGTAGAAATCCAAATCAACATTTCCCCCATTCTCTAACCACTGCTCAAGGCTAAGAACTCAGATTAAAAAGAAAAAGTCTTGGAACATCAGAACGCAACGAATATGCTGTACTAGCATGGATAGTGAGGGCACTATAGAAGAAAGCCCCAATCATAATGGCATACAATATATATATATATATATATATATATATAAGGGCTGCGGAAATTACCGATTAATCGGTAAAATTTTTTATCGATTAAAATTATTTTAATAGATAAAATAGCGATTAAAATTAAAGAAAATGTGTTTTTTTTAGATTCGATTTATTAATAAATAATTAATAATAATTTATTTTTTTTTACGTACAAAATTTTACCATTTAAAAAAAGGTCTTTAAAGTGTAAACTTTAAAATAAGCTTTTTAATGATGAAAATGATATTTTAAAAAATTGACATTGTTTTTACTTAATAGACAATAACAAAATTTGAATTCATTGGCATTATATTGAACTACTTATATTTAAATATATCTCCTAACAAAATTATATATTTTTAAATTAAATACTTAACTTATGGGCATTTTAAAAATATGCCCTAATAGGGAACAAAATGTGAAGGTAAACAACAAAGTGAAAAAAAAAGTGATTATGAGGTCTTAGAAAAAAAAAGACATAACTTTTGAACCACTTGGGATTTTTAAAAAATGACCTTTATGTTTTTGTTAATAATCGATTTCTGTACAGCTGTATTATTGTTTTATTTTTTAAATTACTTTGAAATTTTCATTCAAGTGCTTAAAATTTAATGGGTTATTGATCTATTTTTATTGCTTACTATGTTTTAAAAATTTATACTGATTTTTTAAATATAATAATAGTTAAATAATACTCTAAACTAAAATTTACTACATGTTAATTACAAATCCTGATTCTTTAAAAAAAAATAGTTTAAAAAAATACTTGTAATTGTAATAAGTTTTCAATTTTTTTTTACAATTCATTGGACCTTTATGTAGCATGCCGTGTTAAAAAACAAAACAACACAAATTAGTTCAATAAATTGTTATTTTTTAAAATGTCTTTAANTATATATGTATGTATGTATGTATATTTGTGAGCTAAGGCAGTGTCGCACTGTGCCAGATATTGAATAGCACGGATCTCTACCGAAATCAACCCAGGTGATAGACATCAACTTTAAACTTGGCTTTCCATTAAACAATTTTAAACATCAAGGAAATAATGGGCAGCGGTAAAGGAAACCAAACCACCAATATAATATGTCTTTACACCTTACAGCAGATGCTGTTCAGCCCATTAGAAAAAAAAAAAAGAAAACAACAGAAACCGTTTTAATAGACATTGCAATCTTTTTTTTAATCATCACAAGCGGAAAAAAAATGAGATAAATAAAAGTTAAAATTGAGATAACGTCTGTCCGCGGGAAGATGCTTGCACGCAATGACAATGTCCTTAACTCCTCCAGTGTTTTGATCAAAGTGTTTTAAGCCTCGATAAACCTCGTAAATCTCGCGGTTATCCGGGTGCAACCGGGCAGCTAATTGGCCACTGTTTACTCCATCGCTAACTCATAAACTCATTTAAATGTCTTCACCGGGCGTCAACCGCAAGTGCAAACCACCACCGCCACCTATCGGCACCTTAAAAACTGGTTCATTGTTTCCCCCCCTGTCCGATTGCAGGTCTTCACACCGCGATCACCGCGTCCCAAGACCAAGCGCTTACCCACAAGTGTTTTAGGGCCCCCTCTAATTATTGCATTAACTGCCGCGCCTGTCGGCAGCCCAACTCGGATGGAAGAGTCTAGTTTATCAAGCATTATGCTCGAAACTGTAGGCATTTAAATGGGGCTAATTAGCCAGGGAGGTGGCAATGATTCCGCAATGTGGCTGGCAGATAACCTCATCC
Organism: Radix auricularia; assembly: GCA_002072015.1. Taxonomy (NCBI): domain Eukaryota; kingdom Metazoa; phylum Mollusca; class Gastropoda; family Lymnaeidae; genus Radix; species Radix auricularia. Next base: position 176,586 of record MUZC01003054.1, read on the forward strand.
CCACCCCCCACCGACCCTTCTCCACTTTGCTAAGGCCAGCAATTTTTTTAATGACCCGGGACGTAGATAAAGATGGATGATCGCCGGCCTCAAAGGAGAGATTCGGGCACTTGATTCAACCGACCCAATAGCTGGGCTGGATTTCAACGGGCCAGTTACAGATGGACCAGTGGGGTAACTTGGTGCTGGGGCGTACCTCCACGTCAGTGTTAGACGTATCTAGATTATACAGCATCAACTTAACACTCCGGTAATAGGTATCTAACCCTTATATGTTGCTGCTGGCGTTATCGAGCCCCAAAGGAGTGGTTATCATTAATACAATTTTAAAACGGGGGTGGGGGGGAGATTTAAAGTCATATGACTCGTGTATAAGGCGCTTCAGAGCCACTGTTTCTGGTGACAAGTATTAGAGAAAGTTTGAATGCAGGTCATCTTCTACATTCTACAATATTGAAAGGACATTTGGTAGATCTCTCAGTTCTACTGCCGTCACTGCACGGAGATTTATGCCACCTTGACCTTGTGGTGACAGTTTGAGATCTACTACAAATATACATGTTCTAGAGAGCTTTAACTTATTCTGTAAAATTTTTGGCGAGTACTAGGGCAAACAGCGCCATCTTCTGAGCTTAAAACATTGTCTGGACGTAGGGACCCACACACCGCCCTACCCCGTCCCTTTCACTATGTCCAGCGCGGGTTACGAAGTTAACGGATCTACTACAAAATCCTTTGAAGGTAGTCAACTTATTGTGCTTAACTAAGGCGGGGCGTCCAAACTTTTTGCATGGCGAGACATATTCCTTGAAGTAAATATATTCGCGGGCCGGATTTAAATAATATAAAAATGACATCAACCGAGTTTTTATTGCACACTTTTAATGTAGATAGTAAAACTGAGATCTTGAATGAGGTAAATAGGTGATGTCAGGCTCAATGCCAATGGTTTTGATATGTATGTTATCAGATGGTGAGAGTCACCTATTCTCGCTCTCACACGGTTCTTGTTAAAATTCATTACTGAAAATGTCTGCTTACATGAGTACGTCGAGCCAAATAAGCTGAGCATTTTCTTAACAAATTCGAGTTTCTCTGAATCTCTCTTTATCTATGCGGCTGACTCAAAGCCGAGAGAAAACTGTTGTCTGCTGCGACATTCAGCATCAGTTTGCAGCTCAATGAGTTCCATCTACAGATTGCCTGCAGTAGTATCAGGATCTACAGAGAAAGGTGAAGATACATATATTTTAAAAAACATGTTTTTCTTTTCAATAAAATGCAAAGTCACGAAATAGTTTTTGAAATTCATCAGCTATTTATCTGCAACATACTTATGCATTTGCTCATTGAAGCTTCCTTCTGGAAAGCTTGTCAAGATTTCCTGTAGTGAGAGGCAATGTGTGGTATTAGGCTGCATTTGAAACAGTTGCCTTTGAAAAAGTTGCAGCTTGTTCCCGAAGACTTTGATATTTGAATATCACTGAATATTTGCTTGCCACTGCATTGTGCCCTTGAATACTTGTTTTAAGAAGGTTTAGATGTCTTGTCACATTAACCAAAAATGCAAAATCTGCAAGACAAGCAGAATCAGTTAGTTTTGGCATGGGTTTTTCCTTATCTTCAATGTACTGCCCAATTTCTTTTTAAGTGCGTAGAAGCGCTGAAATACTGCCCCCCCCCCCCCAGACTAAGCCATCTAATACCACTGTGATACACAACATCTTTGAATTCTCCCTGGATGTCAAGAAGATAATGGTAAAATTTGTGGTGAAACTGGGTTTTAGAGCGAATAGAGTTCATAGCCTTTATCACTGGCTTAAGAACATGATCACATCAAAGGTGTATGGCACAAAGAAATTCTTTATGAATGATACACTGAAGTTTAAAAAACAAATTGCCAGCATCTTCGCTGACTTTTTTACAGATAAGTTTTGATAGTCAACTGTTCTCACCAGTCATGGCAGATGTACCATCGGTAATAAATACAGAGATTGTTTACTTGTCATAGATCGCAGAACAAACAGAACCAAATACATGTGTTCCCCTTGTTGTCTTTAAGACTGAAATCTAGTAATTGGTAAACAATACAATGTCATTGATTTTTGCCATCCATTGATGTACTCAAAACTACAAAAATTCTAATTTTCTTCTTTTTAATGTTGTTAAGGAAATAATACGTCAGTTAAACTATTATTTCAGATGAGGCCGCGGGGTAGTTAAGATTGCTTCGCGAGCCGGTTTTGGCCCGCGGGCCGGACTTTGGACACTTCTGAAATAAGGCATCTCTTTTAAATCTCAACATGTGTCGGCGTCAATTAAACTTCAAAAGATCCACTTGCATAATGGTTATATCAGGAGTTATAGGATCTTCACTGCTTTCTAAAAAGTTCTCCCCCTTCTCCAACATCTATGTTCCATCTGATGTGTAAAGCAACAATTAGTTGAGTGATTAAACCCCAGGCAATATAACTGGTATTATCAGAGGCAATTGTGTAGAGCGTTTCATTATCAAAAAACATTTAACACACATGTCTGCATTTCTGAATCATTTTCTTGGTACAGGTAATCCGCGTTTCACTTTCAATAAAAATTTTATAAAATAGATATTATTGACCGCACCTCGTCATAGAAAATGTCTCTTCATTCACTTGTAAAGGTTCCCTCAAAACAAGTGTCACCATAGTTTTAGGTGGTGTGTAAGTTGTGGAGGCTAGAAGTTATCGACCAAACTTAAACAGCGGCAATGTGAGAACTACCCTCCCACTCAAATTACTTGAAACAAATATGTATTCAACTCAAATACACTATGCGTGTATACGTTTTATAATCCTTTCAAATATTGATTATCCACTTTCAGCCAAGTTACTCTAACAAAACTCTTTTATCACACTCATGAACGTATTAATTTCCATCCTCAATAGATCACTGATTTAATATATAAACAATAGTTAAATTCCAGTTTAAAAAAAAAAGAATAAACATTACGCACCAAACGCGATGTATACATTTAAAGAGCATTCCAGAGTCAGTCGGAGAAAGGGGTTGATACTATCATAGAAAAATAACCGAATTATTAAACGGTCTATTTACATCAACTACGGTTAAAATGAAATTATCTTCGCCATGTCGTCAACCGTTATTGTGAGCGATTTTTTCAGCTTGCAACTGAACTTCAGAAAAAAAAAATTGTGATTAAATCGGTAGACATTTAAAGGCTTTAGGAACAAAAAGTCACCTGCCTATAACATCAAGTTTTTAGGTCTTTGGGTTAATACATCGGTACATTATATTTAAAGGTTTTAAAATCTGTGAGTCGATGCATCATCAAATCTTTGCACTAATACACCGGTATGGCACATAAAGTTTCAAATATTTGAGTATGTAAAGCATCAAGTCTTTGGGGACATTCAAAGTCGTTCAACTATAGAATATAAAACGGCACTATCATAAAACGGTATGCCAATGTATTTCAAATATGCATCGCTCAAACAATTTTTAAAATTTCCCTTTCAAAGATTTTGCAAACCAAATAGGAAAACAAAACCGCCCCATATAAAATTCAAGATAAAACTTAATGCACTAAAAGACTTTCCCAGCTATCGTATTCGTAACTCGAAAAGATCCTGTGAACTGTCTTACTTCTCCGACATTAAAACATACAAATAAAGAATCTTAATAAAACATTACAGATATTTTAATGATCTCATCTGTGTCTTGAAACTAAACACAATGACAGAAATCTTTCATTAGACCAAGTCTCAGGTAGCGTCTCCTTTGTGCATGCATCTCTTTAAATATAACTGCAGGCAATGAAATTGATTGCTCACAAACCTACGCGTATATCTTCCAATTGGACGTTTTTCTCGAGATTTACCGCTTCATCTCTTATCACCCCTTTTGCCGTTCAAGTTATAGAAAATGTAGTTTTGTTTCTCTGTTTTTTTTCCATTTGGCATTGTTATTAAAGAAGTTTTTCCTGTGTTTTATGCAGTCTGACAAAAATTTATGATAATAAATAATCACAATTATATTGTATATTCGCATTTTCGTGGTCCTTCATAACACACTTATAATCCAACATGTCCTCGGAATTCGTATAAAGATCATTTTCACAAAACGTTTTAAAAACTACGACCTTATAAAACAACATCAAGCGAAACGGAACTATCTAATGATCGCATTCAAAATCCAGAATACAGTTTTTAAATTAATAAATAGATGTATTAAAAAAAACGATGTTTTTAGTGTACCAAAAAGAAGAAAATAAAATTTTTAAGTTCAAGTACTTTCATTTAGAATGACTAAAAACATAGGGCGGATGCTTCTCTCACTTACAGATCTCTCTTTTGCCTTCAAAATTATAAATCTTTAATTTTTATACCAAACACCAATCTTTGTGTTGTATTTCTAAATTAGAATGGAATTTTGAAGCACCCGACCCACGTTTTTAGTCATATTAAATCAAAGTACTTGAACTTATGTGTTTAAATTATTTTCTTCTTTTTAGCACACTTATAAAAACGTGGTTTAAAAAAAAATTTTTTTAGTCCACTCATACAAATTTGGCTTTTAAAAATCTTTGTTTAAACTCTATTTATTTTTAAATACCTTATACTTTACTAGCTTAACCGTCGTGTCTCTATCTCTCAGTCCGTCGAAGTCGGTCGGGCGGAAATAACACAAGTAAAAAATGACCCACTTCCCGAGGTGCTATCGAGCTGAAAGTACGCACATAGACTCTTGTCACCTAACAATGCATTGCATCAAAATTGCAGAACGATCGAATGTACCCTAATTAAATTAATGCACTTTTAGTTTATCTCTAAATAACTGTATGGTAGCCGTCTGTTTTTGTTGACATCCACATGTTTGCTGGAGTTAAGTCCAGCCGTCGGTGATCACATCCCCACCCCTACTCGTCCCCGTTTTACAGCAAGGAGAGTTCAGTCACGTTTAGTCTATAAATGTTTGTCTCGCAGTGAATATTATTTTGAATGTAATCAATACTTTTAGTTCTGTCTCATATATAAGGGATTTATAGTCAAAAACTTTGTTTTTAAAGGTGTTTTTTAAAATTATACTAAACTCCCGCCCAAAGTTTTAATATGAGGGAGATGTGGTCACGGTTGAACTCAGGTAGCACGTGTAAACAACAGCAGACTGATACATATGCCATAAATATAGAGGTAAACTATAAAAAAATGCATTATTTTACCGTATTTTTACTCATATTTCCCGCACACGCAGATAGCCCACCCCCGCATATACCCCACAGAATCTTTAGATCATGTTAAAATTGTGGTATAAACAGTACACGCATATACCCCGCACTATTACACCACATTTGAGAAGTCATATTACGCTGAGCCACTCCAGTTGAATGAACTGTTTAAATATATATTATCATTCACCACGTTTATAAAATCAGATACGTAATATCAAACGATTACAGGTAGATTGTGAATAAATTACCTGAAGTGATACAAAATCTAATTTTATATTCGTATTTTGCAAGTAATAGTGCCATTGATGCATTATTCAGTTTTAAAAAAATCAGATACCCGCAGGGGTGGGAGTATGCGGGGTTTGTAAAAATGAAAATCTGGTAAAACCCGCGGGGAATTAGCGTGAAAATACGGTAATTACGGTACATTCGATCGATCTGAAATTTTGATACAATGCGTTGTCATCCGAGATCTATCCGTTGTAAAATTTTGAGATCTCTAGGAGCATCAAACGCGGTTTAATTTTACGTTGGAAAAGTTGAATTTTAGCAGGAACGAAAGCAAGTTAATAAAAACGTGGTAAAACAGAACAACAATCATCTATGCTTGAAACTTCAACTGAAGTCATGTCGTTTTGTTTTCGTCTTTAACTATTATTTTATAGTTTATAAACAAAACATAGCTTTAAAAAAAAAGGAACACTCTCTGATTGTGATTATTTTAAAGAATTCCGCATAAACATTGTGCCCGGATGTCAAAAGCAAGTTTTAGAAGATTGATTTAACAAGATAACCGCAAAGTACAATTAAGCAGTTTCTTTGGGATTTTTTTTTTCCTTGAAGGACGGTGCATAATTACTGGTATTTTTTCCTGGATAGATCCCAGTTTCACTGTGACCGCAGAGCTGATTTTTTAAAAGAATTACAACCACATTTATTTGTGTAAGAGTAAAACTTTGAAATGAATGAGCTGCGTTTTAGAAAATATTTGCAATATAAAAAGCGATAGTCTTTAATCATTGTTAGACAAAAATGTTTGTTTGTTCAGGCTCATTAATTGAAGAATAAAAGTAAATTCCCAAACCCCATACATCATTCCATTACAACAAAGATCACAAAAGTTTATGGAAGTCTCCATTAAACTTGAAGCTTGTTGTTGATACTGTTACTGCCGTTTAAAATGTTTTAAAATGTTTTTTTTTAAATTTTATTATTTATTTATTTATTATTTTAAAATCAAGCTCATTTAATCACTGAGAATGAGTCTATCTTCTATAGAGGATGGGGGTGTTTAAGCCAAACAGACAAAGTATAATATATTACAATAATGTTTGTAGCTTCAGACATGTATATAGGCATAGGTACTGGAAATAGTGTGGATCTTGAGGAAGAAATACTTTCGTGTCTTAAAATGAAAGTTAATTAAATGAGATTTAACCATTAGACACGCATTTGGATAAATGGAGTTTGACATTATGTTTGCAACCGATATTTGGATAAGTTAATGAACTGGATGTGTTAAACTAAGGGGAATTTCTGTTAGTTGTTCACACATGAAGGCATTTCAAGTTCAGCTGGTACTGGGAAGTTTCTACAAAACAATTCTGCCATTTTAGTTTTAGATCAATGAAAAAGACGTGCGCGATGTTTGTTGTTTTGAGAGTGCAGTCAGCAGTTAGATGACTTGAGGCAGGAGTCTGAGAGAATGTGGACTTCAGAAAGATAGAACCAGGGTTCATCTATAGGTTATAATAGTTATGCAGCTATCCATCCATAGGAGAAGTAAATTAAACTCATGAGAACATGCAACCACAGTTGATCTTACTACAAACAGTTTTAAGAAAGTTTTAAGTCAACTGGTTGACTCTGTGGCTTACTAAGGAATGAAGAATTTGAAAATTTAAGAAGTGTTGCTGGAATTGTTACTTTTCATTGCTACTTGTCAACATATATAATATATAGAACAGCCATTTTATTGCTTAAAAATTAAGAATTTAAAGTAATAAAATTGTGTTGGCCGACATGCAATAAAATTGTGTTGGTCGACATGACATAAAGTTTTTAGAATTTCAACAAGTAATCTCAAAATCATGCACATCACTTGCGGTATAAATCATATTCAGTTTAATTATCTCGGGGGAGGGGGGTTAATGAAAAAATCATGTTAAGCCTGGTCCCTTTTTGGACTCAGGACGTGTTAGCGCATTTTCGTATTATGTATCAGTACTTATGTTAGATATCAGCATTATGTAGCTATCAGTAATTGTGTTTAGATTTTAGACATATTTTTATGAATTTTCTTGTGTAATGAATATACTTGAAATTTTTTTAAATTTAAAAGTCATTTCCTTACATTAAAATTTTTTTAAATTTTCTCTTTAATCTAACTACAAGTGGTTTGTGGTCACTGAAATAGGACTCATAAATGAAACATTCTAAATTGTAATCAGCTAATCGCCCAAATACTCCGTCAACTGTTGTTTGATAGATCGTGGTTGCCAATCTTGTTGAAAGTAGTTGAATGTTGAAGTTTGTTTTGAAAAAGTTTTCAATTTCTGCCCCTGGGCCGCTAAGATCTTGATTGAAGTCACCACAAATGATGACGTAAAACTCTCTAAACTTTTACACATATTCTAATGACGTCAACAAAAAAAAAAAACAGAAAGTAAAAACTCTTCGATGTTTGAAAAACGATGCATTCGACTTCCGGCAATGGCGGCCGTTGCCTGCGCCAGTGTTATCTCTCGATTCGCAATGTTGTTTGGTAGTTTTAACGGGGTTTTTTAACGGATCGAGTAACTGAGTGTTGATGCACAAATGGCAGGTCAGGACATACAAAAAACATATATACATCATGGGTCTAGGACTTATGGATGCTGAGATCTAGGGTGATGACGGACGGACGGACAAAACGGGTGCAATAGCGCATTCGACTTCTCGAAAATGCGCTAAAAATGTTACTAAAATTTTTAAAGTGAAACACTCAAATTAAATACAGTTTCAGTTGTAATTCTTACTTTATGTATTTAATCGCACTGATTTAACCCTAGTAAAATGTTATACATATAAATTATTATAAATGTGTTGGGACATTGGCCCTGCAATTATCCCTGATAGATAGATCCATGTGGCTCTTTGGCCAAAAAGCTTCACCACCCATGTCCTAGTTTAATGTAGGTCAGTGGTGGGAAAACTTTTCAGAGTAGGGGCGGCATTAGTGGTCATAAGGGCCTTATTAGTGGGTCATCAGGGCCACATTAGTAAGTCATAGGGCCGCATTAGTGGGTCATAAGGGCCGCATTAGTGGTCATAAGGGCCGTATTAGTGGGTCATCAGGGTCATAATAGTAAGCCATTAGGGCCGTATTAGTGGGTCATCAGGGCCATATTAGTAAGTCATAAGGGCCGTATTAGTGGGTCATAAGGGCCTCAGCTAGTCATATGGCAGCATCAGTGGGTCATAAAGGCCACATTAGTGGGTCATTTCGGCCGCATTAGCGGGTCATAGGGGCGCATTAGTGGGCTATCAGGGCCGCATTAGTGGGTCATAGGGTCGCGCCTAAAAATGTCAGCCTCAATCCAAGCACAAATATGTCAACCAACTTTAATACAAATTCATTTATTTTTAAATTTACTTTTAACTTGCTGCAGTCCTCCGCGGGCAATACAGAATCCCGTAGCTGGCAGCATGTGCCCCGCAGTTTCCCCACGCGTGACAGTGGTCATTGATTATTATTATTACCAAACATCCCCCCTTCCCGTCAGGGGATCTCCTCCCCTTGAACCAAACACTTTCCAGAGAGACTGGTAAACGTTCCTTTCAACAGCAACGCACTGAAACAAAGCACGATGCCCGGTGTCCAGCGGTGACCACGTGTGTAGACCTCCTTATGATCGATGACCACCCTGACACAATCACAAGGCACCCGTGATGATCACTGGCTGCTAGTCATAACTGAGGCGCTGGTGCCTGCGGGGCTTTGATCAGTGACCAGGGACTACATTTACTGCACTCACCGCGCTTGTTGGCACACAATTAACGTGCGCAGCAAAACACGGCGCGCACGAAGGATTTGATTTGTACAACCCATTCTGCAAACAAACCAGATCTTGAATTAAAACATTAGACATAAATCAGCTCAGAGCCGAAAATATGGGATAGATCTAATGTTCTGGCCTCTACGCTCTAAATTAAAAAAAAAAAAAAAATTAAAAAAAAAAAAACAAGCAAAATGTGTTCCGTTGGAGCTCATTTGACGTAGAATTAGTAGAATTGTCTCTATCTTGATAAATGAATTAGAGCAATTTTATACTTGACTTGTAGGGGCCGCCTGGTTACAATCACTTGTCATCACGGTAGTGGAAATATGGGTTGGGAGTGTAGCGAGGAAAAGGACGAGATGAGGGGGAAGCTTTGAGACTCACAAAGAACGTTGTTTGGGGAGGGAGGGTTGAGGTTTATTAAAGAGCTTTCATATTCATACAGAACTGTGGTCAGTCGGTTGATGAATGTTCATCATTACACAGACAGGCGGCCAGACTTGATAATTCCCGCTGACCAGTGATGATAGCCACGTAGCACGTGGGTGCAATACCAGGGCGGCGGCTGACAGCCGGACATCAAAGAGATGGCTAGAAGAGAAGATGACCAATTATCGCGTGACGGATCATAGTTTCTTTTCTTTTTAAATATAGCTCGGCTATATGATGGTTGATTACATTTTGACCAATCAATGCTTGGAATACACGTTTGTAATGTTTATGTGTTGATCATCCTTTTGCGGACCATAAAACTTTAGGTGGGTGCCACAACAAAGCTTTGTGGACTTGGAGCACAGCTAGAAACTACTTCAAGCTCGGAATAGCTACTCACAGGAACAATATTATTAGTTTACAGTTTACGGTATACTATAGCACAGGCCAAGCAACGGCAAACAAAGTCAAAGTATTTTAGTATTATATATGTATATGCCAGGGGTCGGCAACATCCTTCTCTTTCGATGTCAAGATGCGGCTCTCCAGTTCCACGTGCAATTATTAATAATTACATTATTTTATTTTCAAAACTCGACTAGGTGGCTCTTTATAAATTGGGGATTTCGTAAATAGTAATTTGTTTGCTCTTCCACCTCAAAAGGTTGTCGATCCCTGGTATACGCTGTATGTGTGCCAGTTGAGCAACTGAAGGACTGCCGCAATAATTACATTAACAATAAAACTAACTCTGATCCCAACCATAAATCTGCAGCAAAACCGCGCTCAATGAGGGCTGCTACATGTATATGTATATATAGTTATGGATGCCTCACACACACATTCATTAACGTTACTAACTGATTTCCGGCCATGATAAAAGCAGAGTGACCACTGGATATCTTTCTCACCAATCCTCGCCACATTTATCACCTGCCCGATCTCGAGGCGGACACGCGCCGGGTTAATCACCGCCCACCGTGTAAGAGACTCACTTGCACACTCCTGTAGGGGCGGCGAGATAATGGAAGTGGGAGGGGGCCCTTTCCAAATAAACACTCTGCTTATGGAACGCGGATGTCCACCCTCAAAAGCTGACGCATGGCGAACTAGACTCGCATTACGAACCAGAACAGCATTACGTACTACGTCAGCGTTTGCCCGAGTGGAAATGGACATGAAAACGCCAGAGCTACAAATGGTGTCCTCTGATCAGTCTCAGTGCATAGGAGGGGAAAAAAACAAAAGTCTATGGCAGAGGCGTCACAGGGGTTGGTGATTCCCGTGGCGGTAGCTCATGGTGTCACCCCCTCATGACTTACCACATAGATTATAAAACTCTTCCGAGTCTTCCAGTGCCTAATATGGAATACATACAGAATTTTACATTTTGGTGTAACCCCTTGTGATGGTGTCAACCGGGGCGGCCCGCACCCGCCACATCCCTCTAGCGACGCCACTGGTCTAGGGAATTCTTTTCTGTTAAGGTTTAGCTGTATTATACATTTGTTTCGCCTTCACTTGTAGCGTGCTATAAATGAACCACACGCATGCTATACGATAAGTGAACCTCACGCATGCTATACGATAAATGAACCACACGCATGCTATACGATAAGTAGTGAACCTCACGCATGCTATACGATAAATGAACCACACGCATGCTATACGATAAGTGAACCTCACGCATGCTATACGATAAGTGAACCTCACGCATGCTATACGATAAGTGAACCTCACGCATGCTATACGATAAGTGAACCACACGCATGCTATACGATAAAAGTGAACCACACGCATGCTATACGATACGTGAATCACACGCATCTGTTGGACCATGATCATAAACTCAAGCTATCTTTTAAAAAAGTGACCAGCTTCCGAGATCCCTTATACATTTCACCATTGAGTCCTATCTGCGATAGAACGATCAAAGACACTACAATATACATAAATAATTTTTAAATATATTTTTTAAAAATAAATAATAACAGTTAATGTCGAATCTCTAATGAATGTGGATTGAAGTAATCAGTACCGAAATGAAGACCGAACAAGTTTCCATATATAAAGTTTTATCATGTAGAATGTTAACACATATGTTTTCCCATAACACCGCCTGGAACATGATTGTTTACATACGAAAGAGAGATAGAATCAGATTGCGCGAAAGAAAACCTCTACGGTTGTCCAACGCTGACATGTAAAGTGTGTTTAACTTTCTGATATCAGTGAATTTTACACAAGTCTTAGATTCAAAACACTGAAATATGTGTTCAGTTTTACCATGAAATGAGTATGGGTTTCACTTCCAAAAACTAATCAAATCATTTGGGTAGCTGTTAATTTATAAACTATAGTATAAATACCGGAAGGTTAATTACCGTAGGCAATTTTGTTCTTCGCTAAAATTGTAAGCATTTCTTATAATTAAAAAAAGTATAATACGTTCAATATAAGTTTACCAATATATATATATATTAAAAATAGTTTGGAGACCCCTGCTTTACAGTATCAATAATTTGAGAATTAATTTAGCAAGCAGCTCAGCTCACAGCGCGTCATATAAAAATATTAACACACAGATCTATAGATCTATTTATAAATGAATTCAATTTAAAAACATTCAATTCCTAATTACAAAGTAATTTTTAAAAAAAACATTTAGTGCCATGATGGTGGACATAAGCTATGTCTATCATTCAGAGATGATTAATTGTTCATTTGGAAAGTATATTATTTATCCAAGAAAATTAATATGAATTGAGATACATAGGTCTACTATCTACTGAAAATGTCAATTTGTGTTGATTTTCGCAATTATTAAATGCATGTTTTCTTTTAAAAATGAATAACCGTATAAAATCGTTATTATGCCAACATTTTTTGGTAACAAAATCTTCGTGGAAAATTTGGGGGGGTCGGCTAACGAGCAGGTCATAGGTGATTTTTGCATGAACATTGGATATCGGTGTGGTTATTGTAGATCGTAAAGGTCCTTTTCTACATTCTACAAGATTCAACTGCGCTACCAGAAGCTGTAAGATATAATTGAACATCTGCACTTACCTGATTTAATCATTTTATTTATTTTTGTGAATGGTATAATAGCCTAAATTGTTTTACAAATTTTGTTTACAACAACGAATTTTATGTACGCGCATTCGCCACTGTTTACCAAAGAAAACAATAATTAAAAAAAATACCGTTAACTCATGCCTAACATAAAGATAGGTAATACAAAGTAGCCTAACATAAAGATAGGTAATACAAAGTAAACAATCGTAATGACCAATTTCGCTTGTAGTTAAAAAAAATGTGTGCCATTTTGTTAACGCTGCTCTATTTATTTATTATTATTTTATTTATTTTTTATTTGGGGGTGGGGGTCACACGAACGGGCAATAGAACGAGTATATACGGTATTTGTACTTATTTTTTTTTAAAGCCTGTATTTAAGAACATGCAATTACAACCTGTTGTTAAATCAACCGAACGTGTTTAAAGAGAAGTTAAATGGCATTTTAAGAGTTAAACTAGACATCAAGTCAACCTCTACTCCATGGTACCATTCATGATTGCTTACCCCGTGAAATCAGCCAAGTATCCTATTCAAAATCACAGATACATCGCTGAAACAATCTCTATACATGGGCCCGGACCACAGTGATCAATGCACTGATAGCGAGTTTCAACAGACGCAAAGAATAAATGAGTAAGACTATTAATTGTTGAGCATGTTTTGTTTTAATAGAAACGTTTAAAATAACAACTTTAATCAAAACGTGTAATTGTCGTGTATTGATAATCCAAATCAAGCATGCATGACATTAGCCAATGTTTTCGTTATAATTGAAATCGTCCCTTAGAAATAGGGATGTACCAGCTCTCGGCTCCGGAAAATCCGGAATACAACCATTTTTTAAATTCTGTCTCCGGCACAACTTCAGTTCATAAATCCGGACAAATCCAACTCCGATCGGATTTCAAAAATTTGAATCCGGTACACCCTTACTTAGATCGTTGCCATTCTAAAATAGTAGGGGTGGGGAAAGGCGGCGGGTATGACATTCAAGAATGGCCAGATTTAATTTTATTTGAGCCAAACATAATTCCTTGTAACGACTTTATCGGTGGAAGTGTCTAATTGGCTTACGGTGACACTTCACATTTGACGCCTGGCGTTTATATCCGCACTCGGTGTTTGGCAGGGCGATGCCTGGCACCATACGGCAGTTGCCAGGGTGGTCTCACCCCGAGATCTAATTTAAAGGTATCTGAAGTCCATAAACTTAGGCTTGAGCCGTGATTCTCTGCAAAGTGACACCCGGGCTGATTAAACCCGTGGTATGGAGCCAAATATTTCATTCAAAGAGGGATGAAAGGAGTTCTTGTTTCTGTACGAACTATAGTACTACCACATCCACTTCAGTACTATCACATCCACTTCAGTACTGCCACATCCACTTCAGTACTGCCACATTCACTTCAGTACTGCCACATTCACTTCAGTACTGCCACATCCACTTCAGTACTGCCACATTCACTTCAGTACTGCCACATTCACTTCAGTACTATCACATCCACTTCAGTACTACCACGTCCACTCCAGTACTGCCACATCCACTTCAGTACTGCCACATCCACTTCAGTACTGCCACATCCACTTCAGTACTGCCACATCCACTTCAGTACTGCCACATCCACTCCAGTACTACCACATCCACTTCAGTACTGCCACATCCACTCCAGTACTGCCACATTCACTTCAGTACTGCCACGTCCACTCCAGTACTGCCACGTCCACTTCAGTACTGCCACATCCACTCCAGTACTGCCACATCCACTTCAGTACTGCCACATCCACTTCAGTACTGCCACATCCACTTCAGTACTGCCACATCCACTTCAGTACTGCCACATCCACTCCAGTACTACCACATCCACTTCAGTACTACCACATCCACTTCTGTACTGCCATATCAACTCCAGTACTACCACCTCCATCCCACCACTTCTACCCCCACCCCAGTGCTCCCATACCCAGCCCAGTACTGCCAAATCCACCCCAGTACTGCCAAATCCACCCCAGTACTGCCAAATCCACCCCAGTACTACCACTTCCACCCCACCACTGCTACCCCCTCCCCAGTACTACCAACTTCATTCCAGCATTGATAAATCCAAAATCTTTTTTAAAATTTCCACAAGACAAATATATTTTATTTGCTCTTTTTCAAAGGGCACCGAGTCAATCTTTCAAAGCTAATTCTTCAGCTGTGTGTCAGTCATACTGTGGACAGCTGAAGCAAGAATTTTAAAAAAGCAAGTGTTACTATTTTTAAATGGACAGCTTCAAGTTCAAGTTCCTAAAATTTTAATGGAAAAAATATCTAGAATTTTTTTTATACCGTCGGCAAGGAATAGTCTCTGTAAAACACTTTATAATAAAAAGGACAACGAAAACGGTTCCCGTCTTATGATATTAAGATTTGTGCCATTTTTAGACGCCTATGAAACATAATGGAGTTGCCGTAAATGCAAAAAGGCACATTAGTTGTTCACGTCGGTATGGAGTGTAAATGTTATTGCTGAACCAAGGAAGAAAAGGGGGGGGGGTTAAATTCAACTTTAACACTGACTGTAGTAAAATCAGTTTTCGTTTTAAAATTAAAAAAAATATATATATTTAATTATAACTTTAAAAAAAATTGTTTTGTTATGTTCGATCGCCGATCAGAGTCATTTGTATACATGCTTTTCACAACCAGGTTTTAAACTGGGCCACAGTACGAAAATTTAAATAACAAATGTAAGGTATTCCTCATATGATAGATATATATATTTTTTAGACGACCCCCCCCCCCCCTTATTGTTGTGTTTATGAAATGGTTCTCATGTTTGAGGTGAATTAGGTCAACAAAACTTTATTGATAGAAGAACAATAAAAGTTATGTTATAGTTATAGATTTTAAAAATTATTATTAAAAGAAAGAAACGATTTTGCGTGGTTGATCCATCTACTAGCTTATGCGTGAGGATGAGACGGAAGCAAGACTTGTTCTCGTGAGGATGAAACCGTCTCATTTGATTGGTGCTTCTTTTTCATTATAATTTTTTGTTTCCTATAGCAGCGAGTGAATGAGAAGAAACATCAGACAGCCCAATTAGTGGTAATAAGGATAACGTTAAGGTCAGGAGTAGAATTGGGCAGACTTTTAATGTCAGCCAGCATGATCATTTGAAACAGATAAGTTAACACTGTGGCTTATATTTTTACGTTTTAAGACCTCACATATGATTCAAGAGCAGGTTGCATAAAGCAGATATCGACTGTTATTATTGACTTAAACATGGGGTTGTATTTAGAAGATATCGACTGATATTATTGACTTAAACAGCAGGTTCTAATTAGCAGATATCGACTGGTATTATTGACTGAAACAGCAGGTTCTAATTAGCAGATATCGACTGGTATTATTGATTTAAACAATATGTTGTTTATAGCAGTTCATCATGTACCATATACAGAGGGCTGTATATAAAGCGGGTATGTTTTTCAAGAATTTGTGCGGGGTGTATAACACAGGTGTTATTGATTTGTGTGTGCGTGCGGGGTGTATAACTGTATAACACAGGTGTTATTGATTTGTGTGTGTGCGGGGTGTATAACTGTATAACACAGGTGTCATTGATTTGTGTTTGTGCGGGGTGTATAACTGTATAACACAGGTGTCATTGATTTGTGTGTGTGCGGGGTGTATAACTGTATAACACAGGTGTTATTGATTTGTGTGTGTGTGGGGTGTATAACTGTATAACACAGGTGTCATTGATTTGTGTGTGTGCGGGGTGTATAACTGTATAACGCAGGTGTCATTGATTTGTGTGTGTGCGGGGTGTATAACTGTATAACACAGGTGTTATTTGTGTGTGTGTGTGGGGGGGGGGGGTGAATAACACGGGTGTTATTAATTTGTGTGTGTGCGGGGTGTATAAAGTAGATAAAATTATTTATAGGACAGCCTGCCTTGGATCGGTTGAGTAGAGAAATTTATATTTGATTTCAATATAAGGCAGACAGTATACACAACATATTATTGGTTTATAGGACATCCAGGCAAAACATAACAAGAAGAAAAAAACGAAAGTGTAGGCATAAAGAATGGCATACCTTCACTACATTGTCAGACATATTTTTGCAGGGCCAGTGCAAAGCTTGTTCATAACGTATTTCTGTTATTCTAATGGGACCTTAAATTCTAGTCATCATAATAGTGTTAAAGTTTATTCCGATGGTTTTTAGATTACAATTAAATATAAATGGTAGTATTCATTAGCGAGGCTGCAGTTATATGTAATTAAAACAATACACCAAAAAGCAGCTTTAAAATAACATATCCATAGCATTAAAATTACTTGCGACGGTAAAAAATGGAGGAAAACAACAGGGAATGCCTGTGAGGGCTTGGTGTTTTTTTTTAAAAGAAAGATCTATTAGTAATTAGGGAGGGCTTTTCTAATGTGTCTAGAGCAGGGGTCTCCAAACATTTTTGCCGGAGGGCCGCATTAAATGTCAAACAGCTACTTGGGGGCTGACTACACACAGTTTTGTTGTAAACTATACGTAAAAGTAGTAAATTCTTTTAGATTAAAAGGTCTCCAGGGATCGGATGAGAAGGCCGCATCTGGCCCGCGGGCCGTAGTTTGGAGACCTTTGGTCTTGAGTCCAGACAATGGCAAAGGGGGAGGGGAGATATTCTTGCGTTTTTATATACATATCACAGTGGGCCACTTTATAAAAATAAAAACGCTGCCATGAAGATGGAATAGTGAAGTGAGGGCAAGCACAACTTATATTATAACATGTGACCATATGCCAGAGAATACACACGATGAAAACCACAACTGTAACTGTAATCAGGGACACGAAGTCCTGCAGAGAGCATCCAAACGGGTCCGCAGTACGGTAGTAGCGAGGCTACATCCCATGGCCGGACTTGTTGACAGAAGTCGTTAAGGAGGGCTGATGTTATGTCTGACGTGATAGGGAGTGGAAGGGCGGTGGGTAGGATAGATGGAGTGGGGTGGGAGGAGGAGGAGGGTTTCATTCTACTTGACCTGGATAATTGTACACATGTTCTCCGTTAAACCAAACGATGAGCTGACGGAACTGTAACCATGGGCAATTGTTTACAAGAATGAAAAAAAGGCGGCCCGTGGGAGGGGGGAGGTAAAGGAGGTTGCATTTACAAAATCTTCTTCTTCCTGGTTTCAATGAATGGCCCTCTCAGACTAATCTCATCTTTGTTTATGGCGTAAGGACTGGTAACAACCTGGCCAAAAAGGAGGAGTCGCCCACTTGCCTGGGTGGGCTACCGTCTGCCCGTGTTTTACGACTGCCCTTTAGATAGCGGCAGACGACGTTACGGCGGTAATCAGGCCGTTAGTAAATCTTGGAACTAGTATCGATACGTGTCAGCTGTGGTCAAGATACTCACCCAGGCCTAGCTCAAAGGAAGGAGAGAGGAAGAGGGGGACTACATCAAGATGATTGCATGACGATAATAGCGCATTGGGATAAATAAAGCACTGCAAGAGTTAACACTATAACGTTTAGGTGTTTGGATTTCGGAAAGGTTACGGGAAACAATTTCAAACCCATGCTTTAAAAACGAAATTTATGTTCCACTAAGTAAATTGAAAAATTGAATAAATAAATAAATATTTAAAAATAGGGAACATATTTACAGTATGCGTCTTGACTGTTTTGATGACCCAAACTTCCTGTCGAAAAGCATTCCGAATTTTTTTTTTTTAAATCTTGGTTTCATATGAGCAGGTTTCATACTAATTTACGAATACTGGTTCAATAAGTTAATTTCAAGAAACAGGCGAATATCTGGAGAAACATTTACGTTAGAAACGTTCGCTAGTCGGTGGTTGGGAAGTAAAGGGCAAACAATCAAACAACATCAAAAAGTTTAGATCGATTTAAATTACCAGAAGAATCAAACGTGTCATTCGAGTACAGATGTAATCTATAGTGTCTGTAGAGACTCCTTATAGCATAAAGCGGTATACACTTTGAAGCTGAATGGTGACTGAAGATATCCCTGTATTCAAACATAGGACGGACTATATTTACCCAATCTACAGTAAATAAAATCTACGCCTAACCACACAAAAAAAAATAAATAAATAAATAAAAATTAAAAAATACAAAAATACAAAATTTAAAAGAAAAATAATGAATTTTTAGTTTTAACAATTGAAATTTGTGTATAAGATGGTTTTGTTAGTATATTAATTTTTCACCACCCCCCATCCCCGCCGCACACATATGCTATTTAGCTGCGATGCGACTTACTTTACAAGTATCGCTAATTAAAAATGCGACTACTTATCTATTGGCGAATACAAGTACTAAGCACGAAGTTTATCAATGAGAGGAGCAATCAACGAAATGAGACCAGCAGTAATCACGGTGTGAAAGTAAACCGCCGAAATCCTGTTCTGACGTTGGTGGCAGTCAATGACGTAGACAGTGGCAAGGAAAGACAACCGTCACGCGACTTGCTGTATAGCCTAGGCCCTAGGGTGACGTGCACAAGTAACGTCCCACACAACTTCCGAGAGATTACGTGACGCTAGATATTAGAAATAACGTCCTTAAAAGATGTTTGCTTCGTACACAAATTAACCCTGCACATTGTTCGTACGACAAGAAAATGAAGACGGCTCTTTCGATGATTAACTGCGTTACAAAATGGAAATAAAAGTTCCTGAATTCATTAACCCTCTACAATGGTGGAAACTTAATGAACACCGATATCCGATAATTTCTTTCCTTGCCAAAACCGTTGTATGCATACCAGTTACATCAGTTCCATGTGAATAATTGTGACATACGAGAAGTTTTTAAAAAATTTTTTTACCTTTGTCACCTTGTCGTTTAGTCAACGTGTCTTGTTACAGTTTTTTTTATATTTTTTTTAGCTTTTCAACTAGCACGGTTATGAAGTCTTACTTATGACATCATAAATTTAAATTTAGACTTTACTCGAAATTAACTATTATAATCATTTTTTTTTTCAAAATTTAACGATTAAATTAATCGTTAACAGCCCTAGTTAAAATGCAACAATTTGTTTGGCGCCGTTTTGTCCAGGGCCATTTTGACGGGTCACCGTTTGCTGCGTACTGAAATTAACTCTGCACATTATTTGTAGGACAAGCAGTGGCGTATCTAGGGGAGGAAGCCCAAATTTAAATGTTCCACCACCCCTCGGTACCCAAATGAGTGTCTGAAAAGATTTTTATACATTAAATATTATATATTACACCAACGGTCAAAATGATGGGGGCCTCCAAAGAGGCTAAGGCCACCGGGCCCCCAAATCCCTAGCTACGCCACTGAGGAAACGTTACTCAGCTAGAATCGTGTGGAGCTTAAACAAGAAACATCGGCTGTGGTGCACAGATATCTTCAGCTTATATTTAAACAACCATTTTACTTTTTATTTTGTTTGAATACAACAATCATTTGATATAAAGCAGACACAGTGGTGATCTGTTGGATGTGTTAGTAACACGTATTGATATTATTGGCGAGTTTGTACAATTGATTTACTGCTTATAGTGCTTGGCATGATGTGTTGGCCATAATGTGCTGGTCATGGAGTGCTAGTCACAATGTGCTTGCCATGTTGTGCTATAGTCCCATTGTGTGTGTCATGATGTGCTGACAGTCATGTACTGATCATGGTGTGCTAGACATGAATATACTGATCATGGAGTGCTAGTCACAATGTGCTTGCCATGTTGTGCTATAGTCCCATTGTGTGTGTCATGATGTGCTGATCATGGTGTGCTAGACATGAATATACTGATCATGGAGTGCTAGTCACAATGTGCTTGCCATGTTGTGCTATAGTCCCATTGTGTGTGTCATGATGTGCTGACAGTCATGTACTGATCATGGTGTGCTAGTCATAATGTGCTTGCCATGATATGCTGGTCATGATTTGTTAGGAGTGAAGATGTGTTGACATAATGATGTGCCCTCCATGATGTGACGTTGGTCAGGGTGATTGTTGCGCTGGTACTGAGAATTTGTTGGCCACGATGATTTTCTGTTCTTACTGGAAATTTTAAAAAACGTGCCGCAGAAGGTAATATTTTAATGGAGCCGGTAACGATAATGCGATGTGGCCGGTAATGCAAACATCTGGCCATAATCGTCTCATTTATTTCCTGCAGTAGTTAGCGCACAGGTGAAAGCCGCGATCTAAGCTGCGAGTATCAAGAACAAGCTGAACGGCCCCGGGTTTATCTACCCGTTATATATACAGTGGCCTTCCCACTTTTGTAGTCTGAGCGATTGAGCAGGGTCCGATTATTGAAATATTTATCCCGCAAGTAGTTTCCTCTGCGTCACGCCTCGGCCGGCACCGATGCATGGGGCTATCACAAATAAACAGGCGAACGCGGCTCGCGGGCCGCAGGTAAAGAGCGAGAACTCTCGCTACTCGTTGGGGCGCCTCGTATATCACCGTTACAAGGAACTGATAAATTGACTTTATCGCTGTCTAGGGGAACTGAAAAAGGGTGGTGGTGGTAGTTGGGGTTGGGGAGGGGGGAGCCGGCGTGCACTGGGAATTGTTGGCTGGGTGTTAGAACAGGGAGATGGAGGAGAAGGGGGTGCCGTGGGCGCGGGGTAGGTAGTAATTATAAAGGTAACAGAATCCGGGAAAATCGGGAGCTCGATGAGACAAAGGATTCGAGGAAGGCCGTTCACGTTTGGCGAAGTGGAACCCTTTCTGGAGAATTTAGGTTCAATATTTAGGAATAAAAAGATTATAGTGACAGTTGAGTCAATATGAAATCATATTCTAGGTATCTAGTCCGAGGCCCTAATCCTAGGCGGCTGCTTAGTTTGCCTATGCCTAAAGCCGATCCTGTTTTACGACTACAAGTTACAAGGCGCTGAACACAAAATGTATATTTCTTTATGACGTCAACATTCTTCCACCCGAATCCGATACAGATGTATGCGCAAGTCGTCGGAATTACTTTAAAAAATTTCAGCCATACGAACAATCATGGTCACAAAATTTTCAAGTAATTTGAAGTTTGCCAAATGCTGCTCAGGAAATTTAACAAAAATAAAGCGCTACCGAAAAATCCGTTGGATCTTCTTAGTTTTATTCAATTTTAAAAGAAGACATTTTCAAATCGGCGATTTTTAGTGTAAAATGTTATTAACAACTGCAGTTTCCATTGAGACCATTGCAAGCTGGGAGTGACCGTTCTGCAAATACATTATTTTTTTCGTATGAGCGTACTTCAATAGTACAAGGTCGTCTCAGTGATCTTTTCTTCTTAGTGTTGAAAAAGAAACAATAGGAAAAAAACAGTTTTGATTACGCCTTTGACCTGTTTGTACAGAGTGGTCAATAAAAATCAATATTTTGTGGACTATGTAAACCCGTGATTCCCAAAGTGAGCGCTACCGCCCCCTTGCTGGCGCTGAACCAATCCAGGGGGGGGGGCGGTGAATAACCGTAAAAGGCGGTGAAAGCATAAAAAAGAAAGAGAAAATTTAGAGAAAAAATTGTATTCCGCTCATATGGCTAATTTTTTTTATGTAAAAAAAAAACGTTTTGGACGTTGGTTTGGTTCCCGGAAACTTCCTCACTTGCATTTTTAAAAAAATTATTTAAAAAAAAAAAAAAAAAAAAAAGATATGTGAAATTAGACTACGCACTTCCAGACAGCAAGAATATTTGACTAAAATTAACGGTGATAAAAAATGTAAGGATTTATTTAATTCTCAAACACTGAATCATACAGAATGGGACTGCTTAAAGCTTTTTAATAAAAAAAACAAATTACAAACTATTTGTGTAAGAAGACAATAAATTTAAGCTTTTTTATGAACTAATCTTTATTTATTAGTATTAGTTTATAAATAAAGCTTAAATTTATTGTCTTTTTACACAAATAGTTTGCGTATTTTTTTTTTCAAACACTAAAATTACTCAAATACAAATTTATCAAACAACTGACAATGGCAAAATCTTTTTCAACAGCAACCACACAAGATTGCAATGGCTTGTTAGCGTCTTACAATAGTTCGTTATTAATTGCCTAATCGGATAAACCTAATACTATTGGTTTGGTTGAGCCTTCTCGTCCATGAGGGACATCTACCGATCATCGCCGGCGTCTGCACTTCCTCCTAGGACATAGGCCACCTACAAGAGCTCTCCAGGCATCTCTATCCTGGGCCATTTTCTCCAGGATCTTCCATTCATGGCCAATCCTCTTGATGTCTGCCTCCAATTCTCGGCGCCAGGTGTTTCTTGGGCGGCCTCTTTTCCGTTTACCCTGTGGGTTCCATTTCAGGGCTTGCCTTGTTGTATTAGCTAATACTATTGGTGAAGAACAAATTATACTTTCTCAAGAAAATTAATACGGACTGTGATTCATAGCGAAGCATCTGATTCTATATTTAAAAAAAAATTCTTTAGCTAATAAGAATTGATGAAAAGGTGAAAGGCCCACGATGTTGAAGATTCATTGTGTGTCTATTAAAAACAACTCTGTTTTTACTATTCAACTTGAAGAGTCAACTTTGCCAGGAAATATTACTTAATTGGTAGCAGCATTAAATACCAGGTTCATCTTCTCATTTAGATGATTTCAAATGTTTGTTTTTCCTTTTTTAGTGTGTTTGCTTTAACACCTGTTAATTCATTTTTCCATAATATCAATGGCAAACATTAACATGAAGTCTGACTCCCACTCTACATTAACAATGGTAGTAACAAGGTCACAAACAAAATCCTTCATCTCCAGCAACATAACTATTTCTTCCTTGAGATCTCACACTCGCCTCAATATCTTGCCCAGCCCCAGCAGCCAGCGGACGGTGCTGTGGTAAATGGTTCACCGACAAAACGGCCCGGACAAAACGGCCCCGGTCAAATCGGCCCCGGACAAAATGGCCCCGGACAAAACGGCCCCCGGACAAAACGGCCTCAGACAAATCGGCCCTGGACTAATATTTGTTAATGGAATACAATTTTAAATAATTATTTATACTCGCCGATTCAGTGTCAGTTTTAGTTCACAAAAAACAATAATAATAACATCACAAGAAAGAATTTAATAACAGTTAAACTATACGGTAGCAAGTCACAATTGTTTGTTGAGAAGAAATTATGTCATAACGTCACAAGAAATAATTTTACAATTTGACCACTTTCATAAAAGGTGAATAAGTTGAACAAAGGTTAAATTAACTTAAAATTTTAAAAATTATTANCAAAACGGCCCCTGACAAAACGGCCCCGGACAAAATGGCCCCGGACAAAACGGCCCCCGGACAAAACGGCCTCAGACAAATCGGCCCTGGACTAATATTTGTTAATGGAATACAATTTTAAATACATGTAATTATTTATACTCGCCGATTCAGTGTCAGTTTTAGTTCACAAAAAACAATAATAATAACATCACAAGAAAGAATTTAATAACAGTTAAACTATACGGTAGCAAGTCACAATTGTTTGTTGAGAAGAAATTATGTCATAACGTCACAAGAAATAATTTTACAATTTGACCACTTTCATAAAAGGTGAATAAGTTGAACAAAGGTTAAATTAACTTAAAATTTTAAAAATTATTATTTTTTTTGTAAAAAATGTCTACAATTTTTCTGGGGCCGTTTTCTCAGGGGCCGTTTTGGTCGAGGGCCATTTTGACCGGGGCCGATTTGTCTGGGGCCGTTTTGTCAGGGGCCGTTTTGTCGGGGCCGTTTTGACGGGTCACCGTGGTAAATAATATCATAATTTTCAAATCTTCAAGCAGGGCCTTTAACTGCCTGTGGTTGCCTTGGCTGTTACAATGAAGTTGGTGCATCAAAATGTCACTTATTTTCTAAAGTTCCCTTGATAAAGAAAATGTCAAATTATGTTTTCTGTTCTGCACACACAATGCTTGCTGATTCTGTCAAGCATTCCTTAATGAACTCACTGCCAGGAAAAGATTTGTTCCGTTTTACGATCTTATGGGACATCCCAAAACTGGCTTCGGTTGCAGCATCTAGAATTGAAGACTGTTTTGTTTTTGGTATCTTTTTAAGTTGTACCCCTTGAAGACTCTCACACACTCAAGGTACAGTAAATAGGCTGTTCTTCTCCCAACGCTCGTAAAGCAGTATCTTACAGTTACTTTATCATTTTTAAAAAAAACGACATTCGTCCTCAATCTTTCTTTCTTTGGCAGTACTCATTGTTAAATCAACACTTATTTGCTTTTAAATTACAATTTTTCAAAACTGTTCCAAATGTAAATCGTATATAAAAGCCTATTCCGTTTGATTTTAAATATAGTTTTGAAATGAGTAACGATTCTGGAGCCATAAGATTGATTATTTATTTCAAGATTCAAATCGAATACTCGATAAAATTTCAAAAATACATCAACAACGTCCAGCAAATAAAATTAACATGACATTAGATCGCCACATGTACATGTCCACGGGCCAGATAATATACTCTGACTGGCCGCGTGCGGCCCGCGGACCCTAGTTTGCACCATCACTGTGTTGGAATATTCTTTTTTAAAATTTTGGGGCGCTGAGTAAAATGTTTTATGGAAAGTGGGCGGCAGGCGAAAAAATGTTTGGGAACCACTGATATAAACCAATTTACAAGAGTGACCGGGTGAGACATGTTATATACTTTCTATAAATTTGCTTCTTTAAAAACAAGATTTTAATTACAATTTTATTTTCCTTATTTAATGTATTATATCTTTTAATGATAGATTTAGCTTATGTGTACCGTACGGTCATTTATGTGGTTGTTAGGATATGACTGTTTATTTAATACTTGTATGTTAGCATTTCTATGTAAAGGGCATTGAACCCAGTTCTTTACGGGAGTAGAGCGTTATATAAATTTTCAACTTATTATTATTATTATCATAATAGTAGTAATAATAGACAAATGTCATATGATTAAACAGTTTTCACCCGGGGTTTAAGTTTCCTAGCTACGCCTCTACTGAAAACAATGTTAAAAATATGCTTACCCGCACCAGATATTATCCTGTCCAAATATCCTTTATACTCTACACCTCAGATTTATTGTAGCATATACGCTTACCAGGAATGTCCAAAGTCCGGCCCGCGGGAAAAAATACGCCCCACGTTTAAATTTGAACTTAATTATATGACGTCAAATAATCGACCAAATCGATGACGTTTTTACGTTTCACCCATAACAGAGTGAGTTTCACTTCACAAAAGCCGATCAAGTTATGTGCTGTTATGTAAACGAAACTCGATAACGTCCTATGGCAAAAATCGATGCCATAATATTGTTTATTATTGCCAATAAGGAAAAGGAAATGCATGAGGTGTAAAATTGGAACTAACAATTAAATTTTAAAATATATATATATATTAAATGACGGAAAAAGACAAGCGACAGTAATATCCCTTTTCCGCACATCAACACCCCCCCCCCCACACACACAAATCATTTTAACAAAATAATTACTAATATACAAATAAAAACCAATAATTTGATTTAAAAGCCTGTACTCTGTCTAACAGAATGTAATTTTTGTGTATTGACTTGAAACGGCGAGCGCGTGCTTTTATTTTATGGAATATAGGCCTCTTATCTTGAACTGAATTTGAAGATAGGTAGAAAAAAGTATGCATTGTTATAATAGTTACGTATTTTGAAAACCATTAAAAACTCTTTAAAAATCTAGAGCCCTGATCAATGAAATCACATAACTGTTGCAACTGACGCTTTATAAAAATGTAATGTTTGTGTATTGGTATCGCTTTGATGTTGTCGTAATATATGTATTTATTTAGCGAGTAAAGAGTTTGGAGTAAATTCAAGAAAACCCTCCCAAGTTATAGGATTACCATTCTGGCAACTTGAGATACGTTAAAATACTTGAGATATCTCATATTGTTTACATTCAACGGCCCATCTGTAGGCGTGCATTACAAATTTCGGATTTTCCTTGTCACAATATCGTCACTGGCGCAGGATCCAGTCCCACCTCACACACCCAAACAGCTGATTTGTACAAGTCAACAAGCAGGGGGACACAACCGGGGCTTACATGCTCGGAAGGACACGTTGAGTAGCAAGATAACCGCGGAGATTAACGGCAATAGGGATACAACGTAGCCCATTATCACACCAGACCTGGTACAGTGGCCTGGGATTATGAGGTGCATCGGGGGACGTGCGGCGAACTCGAGTACGCGTGCGGCCGTTGGGCGACTCCCAAGGTCTTGACTTAATAAATCCTACCCCCCCCCCCATTTCGACTTCTTGAGATTCTCTTCTTGACATCAGTATTTCATTCTTTGTCAAGATGTTCTACATTCTACACCATCGTCAAACAGGGCCCCCACCCCCCACTCGGTGGGGCTGAGTTCACCGAGTCGGTCTTTCCGTTATCCTCACACCGTGAGTCACAGTCCCTTTATATACACGAGACTCTCTTATCTCCTCGGTATCTTTTTAGATCACTTCTTAATGTGGGATAGGGGGCCACCCACATGCAATTTATCCCTATACACGTCACATGCAAGTCATCCTTAGCATTCCCACATTTCCGTAGGTTACAAGAGATCCCATACTGAGGTGTTGCCACGAACACAAGAGTAATTTGCCTTCAACTTATTATCAGAGGCGTCCGTGCTTGATGAGAGTATGGCACTTAGTTGAATGCATTCGGCTACAATAGGGTTCACCAAATTTTTTTTCCACAGAGGGCCAGATTACAGACAAAATGATGAGTGCGGGTCACATCATTCTTTACAACACTAACAAGACTTGCACTTGCCAGCCAGAAGGAACGCTCTGATAAAAAATTACTAAATTTAACATTTAAATTTAACCATTAGTGAAAGGCCTGCAATGCTAAAAAAATTTATCAAAGAAAAGGGAGACATCAGACAGACCTGATGTGCACATACCCAAATCTCACTGACCAAAATGCAGCAACCAAAGAAAGAAAAAATAAGGATTGATATTAAATGTTCTCAGTCAATCTCGTTCAATTTTAATGTGTACATTATAAAAACATTATTTTTTTTTTTAAATTACATATTTTCTGAAAGACATAAATTGTTTCGAAATCTTATGCCATGTTAGGTAGCAAATTTTCCCAGTTTAAAGAAACTCATCATCATGTTAACAGCGAAAATTTCAACATTTCATTCGCTGCTGCTTCCCTTTCAACAAAGTCATATGCCAGCAAATCAATGACCTCCAAAATGTATAGTTCAACTGGCACACCATCAAATTTACAATCCAAAGGATTATGTACAGAAAAATGCCAATCTCAATTCCATCAAGATCTTAAAATCTCCCCAGAATTCCCCTTCAAGTCACCGATAACTTCTTAAAAGGATTTTCGAGGTTGACATCTTCAGTGACTGTAGCAGAAAACTCTTTGAAGAATTAATCGATGCAATTTTTCCTGATTAACCGAACATTTTTTTTTAATCGATACCAGCCCTAACATTAATATGTTGATTACTGTTTACTTAACAGACGAATGGAATGCCGCACCTCGTTGAGAATCTCACTGCAGTCGGATTCATCGATACTCGAAATTAAATGGGACAACTATTAGCTTTAACCGACTTTCTCTTGACTTTAACTTAACAATTCTATTCCCTAACTCTATCCCTCCCACCAACCCTAAAAAATGTTTACAGTAAAAAGTAATAATAAAACAATCGAGGTTTTAAAAAATTGCTGCCACCCAATGTCCCTGTTAACAATTCCTCCATTTGTTGCAGCCAGGGGGAGAGAAGGCCAAGTGTCTATATACATGTATTCTGTTCGAGTTATCTCTCCCCAGAAACTAAATTGGCGAAAAGACGAATGAATGTGTCGCGGGCCACGATAGCGGCTGAGAATCACTCACCCAGCGTCATACCGGCCCCCAGGCTCTGCCTTGTTCATTCAAACAAACACGACAACGACGCAGAAAAAACAGGTTGATGAAAAGTTCAGAGGTCACAAAAAACTGGATTAAAAAAAAAGTACGCGCGAAAGAGACAAAAGAAGGTGTTGTCCGGTGTCTGACCGTCAGGGGGATTGAATCACAGGGCGTGTTCACTAGTATCAGGACTTAAAAAGATGTTCAGAATTGTGCACGCTTTACTTGTCTGGCTGTCTTAAATGTCTTTAGGATAGATGGGTCTGGGCCACTATAGGACACGAGAACAGGTACAGCAAACAAAGTTGGCAATATTTAATCAGAGTGTCAGCGTCATTTCAACATGGAGAGTCGGGTGTGAAAATAAAGATGCACTCAATTTGATGCAATCACAAAATCAACCACGCGCTTGTAGCATTTTTTAAAAGAATGAAATTGGAAATTAAGTTATGCAATAATTGAAAAAAATCGTTATTTATAACTATGGCATAGGATATGCCATTACTTATATCTGGGCTGATCTGGATGCTTGTAATTGTAAATACCAGCTCCGGGTATCATGGGCGTATACAGAGGGGCAAGGGGGGCATTTGCCTCCCCTACATTTGATGAAAATATCATAACTTTGTTACAATAAAACTGAACTAAATTCCCTGAAATTTAATTACATTCAAGACAGTGTACACATATCAAACATAAAAAAGAAATATATCTGCAAGTATAACTGATTACATTACTGATTGTTGATGTTGTAAATAAAATTTCTGTCATATTTTTTAAAGCAAAAAAAAACGCATTTATATTTATGTGTCCATATAGTTTCACAAAGCAAATGAACATTTTGATTTAGTTTTTTACAAGTTTTTTTCGCTGCTTACTTTCTCGGAAAAAAACTTTAATTGATTTAATTGTTCCTATTGTGTTTCCTATTGCAATCAGAAAATTTAATCGTTCACGACAAGATTAAGTTTATGTGAACTGCGATGTACAAATGCTGCATTTGGGTTTTTTTTTCTAATTAATTCTTGGATTCCTCCTTCTTTACCTGCCATTTTAGAACAACTGCAGTATCCTTAACGAACAAGCTTTGTCATATCTAATCCAAATTCTAATGAATTTTAATGATGGTTTTTGCTAAACCTTCAGCCGCTCCATCGACAGTTGGAATATATCACAGGAATTCTTCTGTGACCATCATTTTCCCATTTCGTTCTTTGACAAATCTAACACAAAGTTACATCTACTCAATGCCTGAAATGTTATTTGTCTCGTCGGCAAGCATAGAAAATGCAACTGATTTATTTCCTTCACGAACAATGTCTTCACGTTAGAGAGACCCACAAATTTCGAGTATAGTGATTTGCATGGCTGCTGAGATATACTTAGCACTACAATAAGCAATTTACAAATGATTACCAAGAACTTCATCTCCAGATTGAACGAAACTCTATCAGGTCATATAAATTACCAGAATTTAATTCTTTTCCACGAAGTGCTAAATCATGCATGTCGCAAAATAGTATTATAGAAACGACGGGACCCAGGTTGTTGCGATTTTCTTGAATTTGTCTTCTAAAAGATGAGTCCAACTGCCCATCTATAGAAACTGCTTTGGTTTTCAATAATGCAACAAAATTGCTTGGAGTTGCATCTTCACGATAGCCTTTGTGTCATGTGCTTTACATGTGACTACGTGGATCTTTATATTTTTTGCATGATTTTATGACAAATGCCAACTGAGTTCCTCGATTTACTTTTTGCGGAAACAACACACAATAATTAATAAAGACACCTTTTAACATTTGCAACGGTGAATAGTTTGATAATCATGCATATCTAAAAACTTTGTTTCCCTCACTGTCATCAGCTCTAAACTCATACATTTTATCAGGGGTCCAACAATCACGAATCCGCTGCAATTTCAACTCATTTGAAAGGTCGTGTGTCCAGACATACCTTCCAATGTCCAATTTAGGAAATGAATACGTGTCAGTGACAATCAAATTAAAAACAGTTGCCTCAGCTGTGTCTTGCTGTTGATTTGTCCTCAATGCCAATGATAAGTCAGATGCTAGAGATGCCTCAAAATCTTCTAATAACGGTATTTCGAAATCCCACGATTGCACTACTTTTCGTTTTTTAGGGGTGTAAATAATTTTCTATTTCTATCTATCTCTGGCAATCCTGAAATCTCTACACGTATGTTTTTTCACAGCAAAATTTAATTTTCACACGAGAACTTACGTTTTTTATTTATTAAATGCATTAATATATGTTATATTTTAGCTATTACGGCGCTATTTTGTGAGTCTTATTAATTTCTAAGACTTTTTGCGGCAATTATGTTATACTTAACTCAAACTTAATTGAAAATTAAACCTGTATGGCATTATCTGTTAGGGGCCGTCCATAATTGATGTCACGTGATTTTGGCCGAATTTTAACCCACCCTCCCCCTTGTCACACTTCGTTACAAAAACTTAGACCCTCCCATAATATGACGTCAAAAAGCT
>MUZC01003054.1:212833-245112 GCA_002072015.1 Radix auricularia
GGAGGGGAGTACTAAGACGTTTCCGGAAGTAAGGTTATCACGGTGCCATGCTGGGAGGCGTAATCACTGCTTTTTAAAATGTTTTTATTTTTTAATAGAAGTTTAGAAGTCTAATCTTAAAATAAAATAATTTAAAAAATGGTACGTATTTTGTGAGGTGGTCGGATTAAAACTGATTGTCAGCCACGTGTTATATACTCAGACGAGATTACATTTATCAAACTATGGAGGTGGGGAGCTTATTTGAGTCATAGGGATGAGGTGGGATGGGGGATCTTGTGGTGAATTACTTTATTCTGATGGTAAAATGCATCAAAACTCTTGAAACATCATGACAATGTGAACAGATTAGAGAAACTATTGTAAAGATAGATAGAGAGTGTGTGTGAGAGAGAGATAGAGAAAGTGACCGAGAGAGAGAAAGAGAGAGAGAGGGAGATAGAGTGAGAGAGAGAGAGAGAGAGAGAGAGAGTGAGTGAGTGATAGAGAGAGAGCGAGGAGAAGGGGGGTTGACTTTGAGAGAGATGAAGATAGGAGGAAAAGATACATTGATAAATGGAGAAAGAAAACGCATTAATTTATGATTAGAAACACAAATTCATTGCTATTCCACTTCACTTTTGTTTAATGATTAACTTATTGATTGATTCTTTGAACTTTAATTTGCTTGCAATTGAACGCGACCCGTTGAACCTGCAAGATCTCAGCCAAAATCTCTGCTCACTTGGTTGATTTCGGGACCCACGTACGAGTACAGTCACATGTTCATGTGGCTACAACCCGAGTGTCTGTATCCAAAACTAAAAACATGGGCTTCCCTGAAATTAGGCCAATACAAGCCAGTTCAAATTTAACATTTCATTAAATTGAAAACCTTCAGCAAAATTTAAAAAAAAAAAAATCATTCTTAACAAAGAATAATTTACCCCTTTTGCCATTTGAGAACGACATTAATAAACATGACCAAATAGACAATACCGGATCGTTCAGCTAATTTTGGATAAACAATAATATTTTATAAAAATCGAGTGTATTTTATTTGTATTTGTATACATGTAATTTGAAGCCAGGTTATTTCACTCAATTTTTCTAGGTAAATGAAAGATAATGAGCAAGATTCATGTCCTTGACCTGAGGACCTTGCGAGCAGGAAGTGGAAGGACGACCAATGGCAGTGTCAGGACGGAAATCATGCAGGATGAAGCAATTAAACATTTCGAAACGTACCCTGAGACAAAACAAAAGATTTCTCAAAAGAGTTCTTCTTTCTAAACGGAACCGTCTCGGTTACTTAAAGTTCCTATATTGATAGCATGGCGGAACTGAAACGTGTTTTGTTTGTAAAACATCCACGATCGCTGGCGCAAATAAAGGCATCGCGTTTCCGGCGAGCGCGGCGATAAACTTATATCAGCCACGTAATGGTTTCCGTGTTTACTCTCAAACTAAAATAATCGGTGTCGTATATCCAAGGAGCATCCGCTAACATCACAAGCCGAGCGCCGATTCATGTCAAATTGAACATCCTCATTCAATAGAAAAATAACATAAACTTTATACGCATATTATACACATACGAAATTAAACAATTTTTAAAATCATAAACATAATTTTCTTTTTAAATTTAAAGTTAACATTTGGGGTTTAGACAGATCTACATATTTTTGTTCACGAATTGATTAAAGTTCTTAATTGATAATACTAATACATTTAAACCAATGACTGGCGGCCACAGATGAATTATGTAACCACTTATTTTCACTGTCAGCGTACCTTTGGGTCGTGGTGTTTGAGTTCAACTAGTCAAATAAATCAATCTGAAGAGAAATTACTTCGAAATTATTGCAAGTATTTATATATTTTTTAAACATTAATTTAATCCTTAGAGTTGATAAAAGATACCATAAAAATAGAGGTAAAAAATATTCTTAAAAAACTACGTTTTTATAATTGGACTAAGAGAAGCAAATAAATTAAAACTTATAAGTTCAAGTATATTGATTAAATATGATTAAAAACGTGGACCGGGCGCTTATGAGGTTTTATATATGTAGTTCACTCATTGAATGAGTCATTCTCTCACTTATTGATCTCTTTTTTGCCTTCTAAATCTTAAATCTTTAATTTTTATAACAAACACATATCTTTGTGTCTTTAAAGCTCAGAAGAAATAAGACACCGCAAACTTTATCGATGTTCTCTGATTACAATCACCTTCAGTACCGCTTGGTTTTAAAATGGACATAAAGATGGATTTCGAAATAGGTAAACGGTACACAGCTCACAGCTTAGACTAAAGTTTCACACACAAAGGTACTTCTAACTTAACATCCAGTCAACTGAGCAGTGCACATCGTGATCCCCTTCATCCATCACATGATATGACTATATAACACTTTTTTAAAACATTTCCTACTTAGTAATGTAAGTTGTAAGACAATTCACGAACGTAAGCGTGGGAAAAATTATGCATTTATGACACTCAGTGACACCACATTTCGAAAACTAAATTCTGCAAAAAAATATTTCGCAATTCAGAACGAAAGATTTTTGAATTGGAATCCTATCCACGATTACAACATATCTTCTCCCATGCACGAAGAGATCCTCTTGGAATATAGCACAACGGTATTAGAATATACAGGTCTCCCAATTCTTTTACAATGTGCATTTTACTAATTTACCATAAAGAACAAAATCATGCAAAATTAACTACTCAAAACGAAGAGAAAACAAAATATTGGGTAAGATTTCCATTGAAATTTCACACGTAAAATGAAATGAGTCAAATCCTACAAGGTCCTTAAACTTTTATTGTTTATTGGAATTGGCTTTTTAAAAAAAAAATGATGAATAATACAACAACATCTAGTTTTTGCTTTAATTAAATTTAAATATAGTAAATCAAACAACCACAATGATTACAATTAGGCTTAGCAAATAAAATCTGACATTTGAAATGTCTCATTTCATAATGAACCAATCAGCATTAACTAGGCATAAAATATTTGTTCACAATGGTAAAACTAGAGAACATTAAAGCTAGAGAAGCAATTGTTTCCAAAGAGTTTCACTTGCCTTATAACTCAGGAAAATAACAGAAAATCGACAATAAGATATAAAGTTAAAAATTGTGTGATTATAAAAGTATCGGGACAGTGCTACGAGACATTTATTTAATACCATTGACTTATAGCAGACAATCCAGTGCTCATTAATGTCAGCACAATGCTAATAAAATTGTTACATGCTTATTAGCCACAGAGCAAATATTCAGCTCCATTATTTTTCCATAGCAAACTTTAACCTTAAATCACTCAAATATGATCTGTGATCAAAGGAGGCACCATTGGGAGGCAGTCCTTGTTTCTGCATCTCTATTTCTGGCAATCATAGGATGTCAGTGTTCCAGTGACAGCATTTTACACAGGACATGTTAATCCATGCCCTCCTTTCCTTTGATGATGAACAAACAGCAAATATTCTGGGATTGAATACTGATTTCATCGGCTACTAATCCATTTCATGGTACAACCAGGGTTTAGTGACAATACTCAACACTCTTGCCTCTACTAAACCAATTTTGTGCATTGCTGAGTTATACCAGAACGAGATAGATGCTACCTGGTTTTATGAGTACAGAGGAGAATAAAAATATATATATAGTAAAAAAGGAAGCAAGTGTTTATTCTATTTGATGTCTACTTCCTTTATTGGAAATAATCTATGTTCTTCAATTTTAAAACCAAACAAAATGTTCATGGCAAAAAAATACTTCAATCCATGACAGTGGGTACTGTTTGATGAGGCCAATACTTTTGAATATTATTGTAAATGATTGATGTTTGTGGATACTTACAAATGATGGTCGCAAAGCAACAAAAACTTATGGGTTATCATTCACGATACAAAATGATATCCATTTACAAAGGCCCAATACGAACAAATCATTCAGTAAAGATGCACGGACATAGACACAAAGTTACGCATTTCCATTAATTTTTATGTTATGAAACTAGGACATCATTAATAAGAAAGAACACAACAGAATGAACCGAGGCCACAAACTTGAAGACACCTCACAGTTGAGAGGATTTAAAGCTATATCTGCATCTATTTCCACCAATGATTTCAAAGTATCAGGCATTCAATGTTACCATCGACTTGATACAGACATCAGACAATGAAGGCCATGACTTGTATTATTCTTTTCTATGTCCACAGAGCCTTGCTGTCAGATACGAAGGACATCTTTGTTGCTGTTTTTAAACCTGCATGTTCTCTTTTTTGACAGCTTTCCGCTGTTAACACTAACTAATGACAACCGAGACCATCATGTCATTTAAGAAAGACTAGTCCGGACAAAATGTATTCTTCAAGACTCTTTTCTAAAAATTTCTTTGAAAAAGAGATTAGCTTGTGACAAGAGGGTGAAAGGGCAAAGGACACTAGTCAAAAAAAAAGAGGACACTAGTAAAAAAAAAATGGGGAATGCAATCCCCTCAAAATTTATTGGATTAAAACATCCCTTTTGTCTAGTGACAAAATACATGTTTTAGTTAATAATGCTGCACATTTCAAAACTAAAACTTGTGGCCTGCCTCGCTATTTGAGTTTTATCCACAGACAAATTAAATGTTTCTTAAAACAAGTTGAAAGCATTTTCTCTACTAAGACTTGTAGAAGTATTTTGTTTGGTTCAGTGCCTTATTAGCAAAGTCATCATCTGTGATCCTCTCCCAGTCCTGCTGGGTTTGTCCCACTATGAACCCAAGATCTCGGCGCCGACTTTGAGTTTTCTTCTCCTCAAGATCAGCCCACCGAACCTATCATAAAAAAAATTCATTAAAATTATAGCAATAATCTTTTAAAATTGTTTCAACATAAAAAAAAATGTTTTTCAGTAATTTTTAAAAACTTGTTGCACTCTTTTTAATAATAATTTTGGGGAAAATCTTTGATTCATCTCTTATTTAAGAATAAATATTGCAGATTATGAATGCATTTAACTTCTTTTTGAGGCAGTAAATACTCTGCTCAAAGCTTACTCTTTTTTTCCCAGGCAATGACTCGCGTGAAATATATTCATCATCCATCTGATCCAGCTGGAGATATTCATTCAAACTCTGGTGTTCTTGAATATGTTTCTTACTGACCCGGATACCATCAAGTTTGTCTGAAGAGGAAATGAGGACATTCAATTTAAAATATTCCCTTGGCTTAGCACTGGGAAATACCTCAAAAAAAGTTTTAAAAGCTGACAGCTTGAGTTAACAATTTGTATACAAATAGCTCTTTATAAAAATAATTTTTTTCTGTAACCTTTCTACGTCAATTTTATTTTCTTGAATGAATTTTTTGATACTTAAGAAAGATAATGCCTATAAAAAGTCCCTAAATGAAAAAAAAACAGCAAACAAAAACAAACAAAACAAATGTCAATAAAAAGAATCCACTTACCGAGTGTTTCTTCTGATGTATCCAACTCCCACTTGGACTTTTCATAAATCTGTTAAAACAGCAGAAAAAATGACATGTCCCCTTGGTTAGGTCCCTGGCTTGTTTCAGTACAAAATCTTGTACAAGCCAAGCAACAATCATCAACCAAGCAACAATCCCCACCCTAGTAGCAACAAGCAACAATCACCACCCAAGTAAGACTGCACATATTAACTGATAAATGTATTCTTTATATTTATACCATGAGGTAAGTAATGCAAGTGAATATAATTTTAACCCGAGTAGATATTTGCAACTTGACAAATTTCAACAGATGTTGCAATTGTAATGTAAACTTATGGCTTCGTTTTTGAGGAGGGTCATTTCTTAGCCTTCACTGAAACCAATGATTTTTTCAGTGCAAAGACTGCACAGGATAAGATTAAAAGAAAATTATGTAAATATTTTAATCAAAAGTTTCCAATAATTCTTGTCCATACAATGCTGCAATAGGTTAACTATTTTTTTAAAAAAAGCTTTGATGAGAGGCCTTTAGCTTTTCTAGACTTTTTAAAGAGAAACTAGAGTTTATTAATTGAAAAAAAATATATTGAAACTTAGATATTAGAATACTAAATGGTCATTAGTAACAAATGTTTTTTGTACTGTGCACAGTCAGTTATTTTCCTGCAAGAGATCATCATATTAGTAATGAGGCTGATAACATTCTGAAGAGGAAGAAAGAAACTAGTTAATTGAACATTGGCCAGTACTCATGCTGAAGGAGGCTCCCAACCTAAGGGAGAAAATATTTAAATGTCAAATTAAATTAATAAGCGTACTGAAAGTATTTAAAAATTCCAATGTTAAAATTGAAAGGCCATTATTTTTCCAACTGTGAACAAAGAAAACCTGTGATAAAAATTTATTAGTAACATTCTGAAATAAAATTAAAGTTCATTAATATATAAGGCCTTAAAAAAATATAGAGCAGTTTAAAAAAAGATATATATATATATAGAGAGAGAGAGACCCTTGAGACACATAACTCACTACACCAATAACCTGATTAATCAATTGGTTTTATAAAACTACATAAAAGAATTTTAATTTGTGGTTAGCTCTTTGTGGAAGACAAAAATATTCTTTAAAATTAATTCACGTGTTGCGATAAAGTTTGATCCTATAGGTAACATTGTTTTACCTATATCTCATTTAATTTACAAATATTATAAAAATATTATTATATGTCACTTCTCGAGACAGTAACATATGATGACATCTGAAAGTCACAGATGTTGTCAAATCAATTTTATACCTCTAATAAAATTTTGTATGTTCTTTCAAATGAGGTTTTTAAAAACTTAACTATTATTTATTTGTTGAATAACAACAAAGAGTTCTGTATTATTTCCATTATTTTAAGCATAAATGCATTTAACATAAATGTTTTATTTTTTTTTTAAATGGGGTTATGTCAATTTTTGTTTTAGTATTTTGATGTTAATGAGTCTTTTTTAGTTTAGATATAATAAAAATTTGATAGAGAATCTGTTTCACCTATTTATTATGTACATTTGATTCTTTTGATTTTTCAAATGTGCTTTTTATGTATTTTTAGGAATCACTCATTTAAATATCCCTTTACAAACAAATTATTTTTAACAGGTACAAATACATTTTTATACCTTTTTTTCAATACCTTTTTTCAAACAATTGTATAAAAGCAATATTGGTTCTTAAATTTTTAAACCATTATGCAATTGTCATTAATTTCAGTAACAGCAATATTCAACCTTTAATCATACATTTTAAAGAAGTATTCCAAATTGTAACCAGTGGCTATCAGGAAGCCATTGTATTGTATGGGTTGGTTGCTTAAACAAGAGCAATATTTCCTAAAATTACTAATACTGAGTTTTGTAATTTACTTACCTCCTATAATAAATGGTAATATTGTCAATATAGAGTACTCAAAATCAGAAGCTTTGCAAAGTCAAAAGCAGAATTTTTTGTTTGCTGGATAAATACATGACATATTTAGATTTTCGTCAGAAAATTATTTTTCTCTACAGATATGACCTTTATTCATCTGTAAAGATTCTTGCCTGATTCTAACATATGACCACAAGAACCCCCATTAAAGTCTGAGAACAGATTTTTCTGGGGGGGTTTTCTTAGCCAACTGTGACCAGAAATGAAATTTTGTATACCCCAGTCTAATTAAGTTTACATGACATGTGGGCTGTTGATTTTAGTTCCTATCTTCTACAATATTTTTACTTCAGTGATTATTTCAAAATATACATATCTAAATATTGAAAGTTAATTAAGATACATTTTTGTAAAAGGGGGAAGATTTATTACCATAAAAACAACAACTTAAAGACAGATCTCTTGTATATCAGGTGCGACCAATATTCTCACTAAGTTTGGTTGGTTTGTGTGCCAAGTAAATAAATTTGTGTGAAAAATTGCACAGCATCCATTTTTTAAAAAATAATTTTAAAATTTGCTGCACAGAAATTCTTTACTGCTGGGCGACATCTGCCAGATATTTGCGCGGCCGCACAGCTTAAAGGAAACATTGGGTGGGACTCAATTCTATTGTAAAATGGAGAATAACACACACAAAAATTGATTAAACAAAAATAAATTTACCCCGCCCACAGGTTGTTCTTCCTCCTCCTCATCCTCTTTCTTCTCTGTGTCTTTATTCTCTGGCTCTGTGTCTTCCATCACCACCTGGAAAAGAATAGGTTTAGAACAAGTTCCTATATTAAGTCATTCCCCCATGAGAAACTTCTTCAACTACATGACTTATAATTATATAGATGTGTCATACAGGGACTGAAAGTGAAACAAAATTAAAAACTTCAGCTTTTTTATACTAAAAACCATTCTTTACTGAAGATTAAATTAAAATAAAGGTAAGATAGGAATGCTACTTTGAAAAATAAAGTGAACCAAAGATCTGCCCTTTGGATATCTATCTAGATGCATGAGAGTACAAAACTATGTTACCTCTGGTATTGAGTCCTCCTGCAAAATCCACCTCAAGTCTAGCTTGATGTAGTGGCTAGGTAGAGGCTCCCAATTGTTTTTTACCTTGGGAAAAAACAAACAATTATTTAAATCCCATCTAAAAAAAATCAATCATTACTCATTAAAAAAAAAAACCAGTAAAATAATTGACAGCATAACAAAATGTAATTACCGCCACAACAAAATAAAAATAATTAACTATTGCTAAATTAACAAAAAACTACCTTTTCAATATCCCACTCTGTCCAATTATGAATATTACGCTGTATACATGTAGATATATCAGTCTTAATTTCACCAACATACACCTGAAACAACACAATAGCAATGAAGCAGAGAGCCTTTTTGTTTTATTAAATTAGTATTTTTTAATGACAACTTCAGACATAAATTTATTTATATTTTTCATAAGTAAAAAGCAAAATAATTGAACTAAAGTGGTTATTATGTTTTTAAAACCATACCTGGAAACCTTTGGATTTGGCATAGCTCCAAAATTCAGAGAAATGAGCAACCTTTTCATTGGTTGCATCAAGGATTATAAATGGGAAAAATCCATCATCCACAGTCTTTTTGAAAGATTTTAAAAGGCTCTGTCTGTAGGCTTCTTCTAGGGCTTGCTCATATTCATACTCCATAACCTAAAGAGCAGAACCAATGATTAAAATTTGCTTTAACAGTTTAAGTTGAAAACAGAATATTTCTTTTCATACAATGGGATTATCTTTCATGACTATAGGGGTGCGTTAACACGAACAAATAAAAAAAAAGATTCTTCAAACCTTTGTTGCTTTAAGTGTCATTATGGATGCGAATTAGTTGCATACATAAACATAGGAAAGAAGACTCATTATGGTGTTTCTTTATCTGGTTGTGTTAGTAAAAATCTTTTTCAATGTAAACCACTCCTGAATAGCAATGTTTTGTTTTTCTAAAAATAATAACTACTTGAATTTCTTTTAAAAATTTAACTGGTTTAAATTTGTTTACACGTAAAATTAGTCGCTGATTATATGTTAAGTTTCTGGCAGAGTCAATGAGAAATGTTAGAATTTGGGGTGAACTGCAAAGTTTGTCAATTTTTTAATCCTTTGATTTGGCAAAAAATGCCCACACATGTGTAAAGAGATTTCAATGTTTTTTAAAAAAGAAGAAGAGACCCCACTTCCCTACCCAGCCTCAGATGGAAACTCAAGGATTTTTAAATTCAGAAGTAAATCAAACATGTTCATATGAGTTGTTTTTTTCCCCAAAAGAATTTTTTATTATCAATTATAAATGCAACGCTAAAATATTCTGTTTGCTCACCTTCTTCTTAACTTTCTTGCCTGAATCTGGATCAATAACTTCTTTGTCTGTTTCAACCATAAAATAATCATCCAGACATAGCATACGTGGAGCTGAGCCCCCATAGCTTGTTTCTTTTTCCTGTGAAAATAATACTGCATTCAGCAAAGCAAGTTTTCTGGTGATTTATGGAGGCTGCTGTGTAGTATAAAGGACTAAAACAAATATTTTTAGCTGTAACAATTGTTAAATGGAAGTTACCAATTTTTATTCTTTAACAAGGTGATTAGTATATTTCTCCTTTAACTAATGATTGCTTAAACGGATGGTTCTGGTATTATTTTTTGTGGTGAAGCCTCTCATTATACCCTTCTAGTACCGGGTGCATCTTTTTGTGTCAACCTACATTTTTGCCTGCGGCCCAAGCGCGTTTATTCGCCACATAAAGGGTTATCAGATACAAAAGTTAAACGAGGATATGACCTTTCACAGCAGTCTGGGAAGAATGTTTACCACTAGGGGAATAGTCAAATTACTCTTTAAATCAGGGGTCTGCAAACTTTTCTGCCGGAGGGCCGCATTAACTGCAGACTACTAGCCCCAAACTATTAAATTTTGCGGTTAACTACAAGCAAAAAAGTATCTTTTTTTAGATTAAAAGGTGTCCAGGGGCCGAATGAGAGGGCCTTGCAGGCCACACTTGGAGTCCCCTGCTTTAAATTATGAAAATTGACCAATAACTGATTTTTTTTTTTGCGGATCTGTTTTATTGTTTCCTAGCAATGTTGTTGTTAATGGCGGTAACATCCTTATCCATTTCTACAAAGATAATTATCTTTATGTTTTTATCAATTATTTAAAACAAAAATTTAAACAATAAATTGCTAACTTATTAACTCTATTCATTTCTCTTATATAGAATGCGTACGTTTATGGCCGTGGTATTTTTAGACAAGTTATTTTTTTTATTTGTTTTGATTTAATTTTAACGTATTATTGAATAAAAATAAATAAAAAACTTAAAAAATACAAATTTGTTATGATTTTGAAATTATTTTTAAATTCGAAACGACCGGACGTGATTTGCCGAGTGACGCTAAGCTTAGCCATTTTGTGAAGTACGAAAACCGACGTGGCTGCTAGAAATATTTTAAAATATTGATATTATCGGTGAATTTATTGACCAATTTCTATTTAAATCTTATCGTGAGTGCTTGGCAACTAGAATCAAGTTATTTAGATTAGAATTTGGAAGAAAATCGTATTTTGCAACCTATCGGAAAAGCAACTATAACAAAGGTTAGTTTTCGAGTGTTTCATCTTTCACAGATTTTCGAGTTTTTTAAAATTTTAATAAAGTTATCAATCTAAGTTTTTGTTCTTAGTTATCCAGAAATAAATAAACACCATTTTAAAGTGCATTTAGAGAAATTACATAATTTTATATTATGTATTTATTTTACTTTACAAATAATTTCATAACTAGTTATTCTTAACAACGGTTGCTAAGTAATGTAAACAAAGGAAAGTTTTCTGACTTCTGTTAAATATTAGATACCAAAGAAAAAATGCTGCATGCCATTATAGTCCAAATGGCTTTACACAATATTGGATATTTTGAAAAGTGACAAATTGGGTAGTTTTTAAAAAAAATTATATTAATTATTCATTGTGCCAAAGCCTATCTTTAAAAAAATAAAATGACATCATTGCATAGTCAACTCATTTCTTTTTGTTATATTCCCAGGGCAAACTCTTATGCTGTTCATGATGATGCCCCCCAGTCTCTATTCCAAACTTTCTCCCAGCCAGAAAGAAAGCCAGACTACATATTTGGGAAGAAATTCAACTGGAGAATCAGTGAGTGTGAGGCAGTTTCTACATCCACAAGATTTCAATGAATTGTTTTTTACCTTGGATTTGGTTGAAACATTTGTCAACTATACCAATTAATATTCTTCAAACCTGGTACCTACTAAGCCATTTATCCACTGTCATCAATGGTTTATTTGATGATTCAGCTGAGGAGTTCTACACATTTCTTGGACACCAAATGTATATGTGAATAATACATATATCCAGTGTTAAAAAATATTAGTCGACTTCAACTTTGTCAAAACACAAGGCTATCATGTGTTTTTAAAAATACTTTTCAAACTGGATACAAGTTGCTAAAATACTTTTTGGTCATAGAAATATGTGCAGGTAGAACAAATTCTTAAAAATAAAAATGTTTTCCAAATGAACTTGAGGGACATAAATATCTAAGAAAAGAAATCAAAGCGAGATGATATAAGATGGATAGAGGCTGTACAAATTTAACATTTCAGTGGAGAGACAAAACACAGCCTCTCTTGTTTCCAATTACATCTCATGGAATGGATTTTAATTTGTTTACAGAAGAACATAAGTTGAGTGAGTTTTAGACCATTGCTTGTGAGACAACCAGATATAAAAGTAATAAAAGCATATTATAATTTTATGTGCAATTTTGATTACAGTGACCAGCTTAAACATAAATGCAACACCCTAAATGAATGGCCTAAGAAAAACACAAAGGATTATAAAACACTTTTCTTCCATTTGATTGAAATTACTAGGATGAAAAGTTGTATTCTCTTCCATAGTGGAGTAAAGAAAATCCTATCATAAAGGAGTTTATTCGCCGCCCAACCGTTACCTCCAGATACATTTCACAGAGCACTATGTGGATTGCAACAATGTTGATATTATTCCAATTTCTTTAAATGCTAGTACTAAAACACATAAAAGCACATAAGACTGTGCAGATTAAAAATATTAAATAGAAATTGTGAACTGTGTGCTAAATCTTGAGGGAAAATAAAATAGAAATTTCAGATGTGACACTTACCTTACTTTATTTAAATAAGACAAGAAAATTTCACGTGGATTATCAGTTATAATTGTGTGCATTCATATTTATGTTGGAGAAAAATTATTGCCAATTTTTATTGTGGTAATGTGAATTTTTAAAAAGAAACAAGACTTTTTTGAAGGTAATGCATTTTTCAAAATGATTTCCCCTTTTTATATACTTAACAAAAAAAATTGTAAAAAAATCATTTGCAGTTATAATTACTTAATTTTTTCAGGAAAGATACAAAAATGAATTTACTTTCCTTTCAAAGTAAAATTATTAACTTTTTTAAAAAGCTGTATTTTTTTCTTTATTTGAATCTGATTATTTTTTTAAAATATGGTCATGTAATTTATTTTTCAAATTCAAAATACTTAATCAAATGTTGAAAAATCATTAATTTTCAAATACCTCATTCATTTTCCTACAAATTAATCTATTACATGATTAACTTTGGACCTCAAGTTTTAATGTTATTGAGCTTTTTGTAGGGTCATTAAAAATTTGACAAAAAAGGGAGAAAATCAAGGAATGTAAAGAGTTAAATTTTGAATCATTCTAAAATAATCTCTCGCCACGGGGAATAATAAGCAAAATATCGGTACTAAAGGATGAATTGTAAAAAATTAGGTTGCTCCCAGATATAA
Source organism: Radix auricularia (assembly GCA_002072015.1). NCBI lineage: Eukaryota > Metazoa > Mollusca > Gastropoda > Lymnaeidae > Radix > Radix auricularia. The sequence continues at coordinate 226,130 of MUZC01003054.1, forward strand.
ATATGTTTCAGAGTGCGAACAAGACCTTGTAAAAAAAAAGTACTTTTAATTTGTAGTTTTCACAAGCTGAGGGTAGTGGGATCGAGTCCATACAAAGCCACAATAAGAATGATGATAGAATAACCCTAAGAAAGTCCGCTGACCTGGAAGGGAATCGGGGCAATCACCAGGTCCACCAAGCCCCTAGTGAGTTCTAATGGAAACATTAGGGACCCCCTTCGACCTTAGGCTATGAGACTGACTTACTTTTTTTTTATTCATAGCAGAAAGTCCAACTGTGCTGTAAGTAGTAGATATTGTGGTTTTTTTTTACTATGACTATTGTTGAGCTGGAAAATATAAGACTTACCCTAATGAGTTTGCTAACATAAGTTTTTCCACTTCCAGGAAGGCCCCTAATGATGGTGACAATTTGAGGTGGTCTACTGTCTCTAGCAGGTGGACAAAGAAGATCTTCAATCTGGTCAAAGAGAGCATGTTACATGTTAGTTAGTTATAAGAGCAATTCAACTTCACAAGTTGAAAGGACAATCAAATTAAAACATTTGATATTGTATAACATAACATTTTTAAAATAAAACAATCTCAGATTTCAGCCACTCTATAAGGTAAATATTAAAGTAATTCTTGATATTAAATTAGTAAATTTCCACTACTACAATATATTTATGCAAATTTATTTTTAAATAAATTCTTTTTTTTTAAAATCAAATATATCTATTTGAACTCTGCCCACAAATTTTACAAGTGTAAAAATTTAATCTACAAATTTACAAGACAAAAATACAATAATGATTTACTTTGACTAGTTTCTTAAATTATTTTCTTTCTTTTAATGCATCGATAGCACTAGAGCAGAAAGAAAAGCACTAGAGCTTGCTTCAAAAATTCTAACAAGCCACCTCCACTCCCAAAAACATCATCCTCATTGATGCAAAAAAAAAAAGTGCTCCAGTCTCTCCAAAATACTCGATTAATCAGTCACTCAATATAGAACTACCGAATCTAAATAAAATAACAAAAGAACTTATTCTCCAATGGATATAAGGCCATGCGGAACTTGAAGGAAATGACACAGCGGACTCCCTGGTAAAAACTGGAGGCAAACAAAACCAGACAGACCAACCCCTACACCCCGAAGAAATAAAGGCGTTTCTCAAAAGCAGTGAAGCAGAAAGATGGTCCAAGTTGAAAGTAAACAACCCAAAAAGCAATGCATTCTTTTAACTCCCCCGCCAATCTCAAATCATCATATTCAGGCTAAGGACGGGTCACAGCAAACTTAGGCAGCACATATTCAGCAAACTTGCAGAAAATGCGGAACATGTGCTGCAAAACTCCCCACTGTACCACCATACCCAAACAACCATTTGGCCCCAGAAAGCTACCCTCGACAATAAACTGTATGGTGGACTGAACCAATTGACAGCCTCAGAGCAGTTCATCACATATATAGGGGTTGTGGTCTAAATCCTCCTTCAAAAAGATTTTGAGAACACAGAAAAAGAAGAAATTGAAAGCATCTACTTACTTTTACAATTTCTGATGTTGCTGTAGAAGTCGCCATGTTGGTTGTCCTTGATGGTGAAAGAGGTGCTGGAGACAGGCCTCTGGAAAAACGATCCCTGTGGACAAGTAACAGTATGGATATTGAGAACTAATAGCTCAGTGATAGGATGAGACATTCTCGAAAAGCAATTTTAAAAATTTGCAAGTTGTATGATTAATGATTAAAATATTTCTTCGTATTATACTTAACGTTGGCTAAGAAAATCTTTCAAAATAAACAACCAATAACTGGCCCCTAGCTAACATGGTTGCTACTCACATGATAGAGCAGATCATGAGTTGTGTGTTGAGCCCTAACTAATTTGACTGAGACAGCATAATGAAATAAACTAAAGCTTATCTATTACTTAGAATACTTGGAGTCTTCACTTCAAGCATCCTTTATTATATTTAATTTATTTACTGTTACATGTTTTATTAATGCTAAATATGCATTTTTAAGAAGTGAAGTTATGTATCTTTACATAATTTTGTGGTAGAGATTATTTGTGTACTATTTCTATAAAAGTAAAACTTTCCAGAACTGATTTTCTTTGCTTCTGAATTATTCTAAGAATTCCTTGTGTAGCGCCATCAATGTCTAACACTATTAAGCACATAAGTGCTTTTCGGTAGTTTGTGTGGATCGTTGTTGTCAGTGACTTATTTTCTGAGTTGGTGTTTTAATGTGCTGCTTGGGGAAGGTGTAAATATTGAATATAACCCCTAAACTTTAAGAATACATAAATAATAAATGTCTAAATATCCTATAAATTAAACACAAAAATGGACAGAACTAACCTCTCTCCTCTGAACAAATCTTTCTCATCTCTCACATAAGCATCTCGAGAATAGATATCCCGCGGTGCCAAGCCAGAATCAGGAAATCTTTCAGATAGCAGGTCACTACCTCGACCAACTCTGTCCTCATCACCACCAATAGTCCGTGAGTATTCCAAACTTCTGCTATTATAGGGATCTTCTCTTCTGCTGCCATGCAAGTCACCTCCCCTGCCACTGTAAGGGTCATCAAGTTTGCTGTAATGTTCACGGTCTTCAGGTCTGTTCAAGAGCAAGTCATCACTCCTGCTCTTATATGTTCGTTCCAAATCCGGTCTGTCCTCGTCTATGTATCCAGAACTACCCCGACCAATGTACATTTCTTCCCGATCACTTATTATCCTGTCCTTGGATCTGTTATAACTGTAATCTAAATCCCCTTTAATGTCACCACGACCCGAATGCCCAAGCCGCATGTCTTCATCAGCCCCTTCTAAGTGCCTGTAACTTCCAAGACGACCTCCAAAACTCTGTGATAATGGATCATGACTTTGACCCCTTAGACCTCTATCCATATCTCGGTTTCTGAGATCCATGTCTCTTGCCCCCTTGCTTGTGTCAGGTTCTCCCCAGTCCTTGGCATTGTACTCTTTCTCAATTGGCCAGTCATTTCTACCTGCTCAACAGAGTAATCAGAACAATACATGTGGTTTATAGCTAAAATTTTAGGTGATGTTTGCAGTGTTCCATGGTATGATTACAAAAAAGAATGTAAAATTAATTTACAGCCTTAAACTGTCAAAGCCTTTCATTAGCAGTAAAATCAGAAACAACCTCTAATTTCTTTACACGTTGTTTTCATGTTAACTCTTAATGTACCAAAGCGTGGTAATCCGCGGTTTACCGTTTAGTACCAAAGAGCGGTAATGCGCGACTCGATAGAGCTCTCTTTAGAAACGAAATTACAGAAAATAAATGCTATTCAGTGCGGGACGAACGATGTTTTCGACTTCCGGCAATGGTGGCTATTTACCTCGCTAGTGTTATCGCTCGATTCGCGATGTTTTTTGGAAGTTTTTACTTTTTTTTTTTTCCGAAGATGCTATTTCGCTATACTTTATTACTTAAATAATAGTACTAAACTACAGGTAAAAATAGTTTTAAACTCAAAACAGTCTTTTGGATACATAAAATAACTATTCTTATTCTAAAAGATGACGTCAGTATGACCATAATAATAAAAATGGATTTAACGCAATTTTTTAAATTTAATAACCGGTTGATTGCAATTCAGGAAATTCTTACGGTACTGAGGCGGAAGTTTTCCGAAAACCTTATGGCACATTAAGAGTTAAATCCCATTTGCCATTTTTTCTATCAACAAGTTGTGGGGAGCTAATTTCAATATTTGCATCAGTAACTACATTGTATGAAAAAATAAAAGAAACTTTCTGGCTAAGTTAACTTGTGGACATTAAAAAAAAGGTTAACACTAAAGGACCAATTTAGAAAGATTTAGCCCTTAGCCGAAGCAATACTTGTCTAAAATATTACCTCTATGTGTGTCACCATACCCCCTTGCTGTGTCAGAAACTGCCCTTTCCCTGTCTAGAGCCAACCGAGATGTTTCAGAAGTTTTGGGTTCACTGGACTGTCCATGTCCATAATCAATTACTTCAGCAGGCTGGTAAGCTGTGGTGTCAGGAAAATTTTAGTTTCAATATTGTACTTTACAAGAGAAAAAGTTCAAGCCAAGCTACTTTTTAATCCTACTGTATCAATCCAGCAGAGATCTTATTCTACAGTATCTTACAGCTAATCCGCTAATTATGAAAAGGGCAATGTATTTTTTTAATATCGAAACATCAACAAAATTATTATATGAAGTTAAAATTACTTGTAAATGTTGATTTTTTTCTTGCTCGTGGTTTCTAGACTCAAATTCAGTAAATAAATTTAATTAAATGTACCTCTTAGACTTTTTAATTAAAACATAAAACAGCATGATATCACATACACTTCTTTTCTTTGTCTACGCCACCATGCCCATAATCAATACTTTCTGCAGGGACAAATGGCTTTCTTTCCAACAATGGGTCAAATCTTGGTGGTAAACCAGCATATCTAGATTAGATGGAGAGTAAACCATGTAAGCATATCGCCATGAACAGTTAAAAACACACAAACATTTCAGTTGAAAAATAACATGCTGTGAGGTAATAATATGTTTAATGATTTAGGTGTGTTATTATGACATGAAGAACTTTAATCTGACTAATATGAGTCCCTTTAAATTACCTGTTTCATTTCTGATGAATGAAAAAAACAAAAGCTCTCACCTATCATAACCTATTCTGTCATATCCATATTTGGCTAGAGCAGGATCTAGATAAGGATCCCGATAGAGAGGGTCATATCGAAGATAAGGGTCTGCATATGGATCTCGAGGGTAAGGAAGATAAGGCTGAAAATAGACAACAAAGTTTAATTTTTCATCTTTGAAAAACATGACGAATAAATTTATAGTACTTTAATAATAATTTGAGAATTTATATAGCACAGTACCCCAGCAATAAGTGGTGCTCACAGCGCTTCACATAAAAATAATAACACACACACACACATATATATGAATTCAATTTAAAACATTCATTTCTTAATTACAAAATTATAAAAAACATATGACATGATGGTACACATAAGCTACCTTAGCTTTCAATAATAATGAACTATGTCCATAATAATAGAGCAACGAATATAAATAGGACAGGGGCATAGCTGTATAAATCTAAATAATGAAACATATGAGATACAATTTTTAAAAAGGAGAGAGATTCATGCTTTAATGAGCACTAAACCCTTTCTGTTACATACCTTCATACCAATCCTATCGTCCTCATCAATCCCAGAATCTGGAAGAAACTTAGCTCTTTTGGCATCTGGTTCTTCTTCATCTGGTAACCTAGCGGCTCCTCTTGGTCTCCCCGGCAAAGCAGAGGACTTAGGGGCATCAACCAGATCCTAAATAAGTTGAAATTAGAAATTTATTTCAGCTTCAACATTTGTTCCTTAATACAGTGAAGAAGATGTATTGCAATTAAGATGAAAAAAAATAGGGCTTAAATATTGAAAAATATTGTTTCTCAATCACTATTCCTATTTCAACTGCTTCATCCTTATAATAAAAGGCAATTTTCTGTGCGGTCATTGATAGCGATTGGTCCCTCAAACTCCTAAAGATGTATTTGATTTGACAGCCAATCAGAAAAAAAACAATTTAATCTCATATTGAACAAGTTTACGCGGACGTTCAAAGGGAGTTAGGTTTTGTGCACTATTTTTTCAAACACTTTATTTTGAGCGGTGCGCTTTCAAAAATATTTTATTGTGAAACTACGGAGCGCACATTTTTGTGTAGGCATAATGAATTGAGCTGTGGCTTTTTTTTATGAGTACTTTCTTTATTTGATATATAAGTAAAAAAATTGTCACACGATGCAAGGAGTTTATTTTATTTAAACATGTAAATAAAGTTGGGAATTTAGTTAAATTCTGTTGTGTTACATTTTTCGTTAGTAATTAAAATTTTTAATTATAATTCTGTAATTAGTGAGTGAATTTTACATGGAAAGCGATGGCCCAAGTCAAATATTTCTAACACAGAGATAATTATAAACACATATATAATTAAATGCTATTCCTGTTGTCATAATAAACTAGGGGACAGCGGATATCGAGATTTTTGCCACTATCGGGATTCGGGGAATACTTATTGCAGATCCAAATAGTATCATGATAACAGTGTAGTAAGGAACTTTCTAAATCAAATTAAATTAATATTAACAAGGTTATAAACAAATATATAAAAAGTAAAAAACAATAACCAGAAATGAGCGGTACATGTTGGGATTTATAGTCAAATCTTTGTTTTTACGGGTTATTTATTTCAACTATAATAAATAGTATTTTTGACGTGATGCACATTTATGGCCGGTCGAGACGGCTGTTGGAGGGGAGGTACAACATGCCACCGAAATGATGGTGGAACATCCTTGGACAGGCTTTGTTGCTCATTATTAATAATCTAATAATTTTTATGAGTTTTTGACTTTCACTTTCTATAGATTTATGTTATTTTCCATCCTATTTAAACTTTCATTTTGTTTCCTTTATAAAACCATTTCTTATTTGATATAATAAAACACTAATCTCAAAGCAATCTGATTAAAATTTAAAAACAAAAAAAAATATATGACACGCTGAGATGGTATTCTAATCATAATGAAAAAATGTGGAGAATCAAAAGATTATTTTTTTAAATTACAAAACAAATCAAGAAATAAAATAATAAAAACTGAAGTGCCGCAATAAGCTTTGAAAATAAATAATAATAATAATAGGGTATAACAACAAAGGAAAACTTATTGTGTTCAAGTACCAATAGCATCTTAGTTATTTTTAGATTTATTAATTCAAGTGCTTAATTAGACATGAGAATGCAATCAAAGTAAAGGTACTAAATTAGGTTTTTAAAAAATAACTGATGTTGAATACTACATGTTTTAATATGCTTATATATATAAACCACCTTGACCTAAAAAGTCTACAATTTTTTTCTTCTTGTTAAGTTCCAGTTTCCTTTTTTATTAATGTATATACTCATATTTGATGGAGCTGTGTTTAGTGTGGTAATCCAACTTAACTCCATATTTTTAAATGGCATTAGTATGGATTCCTGATAACTAATTGTGAACCCAATGTTGGTAAAGTTGACAGTATCATTTCAATATGTACATCTATCAAGAGTTCAAGTTTGTGACTGTAACCAATTAGTAAGACAGAATTTTTATTCATCAAGATAAATTATTTACAACAGAATAAGTTTAAGCAATTAGTGTTTATCTTTTAAAATATGAAAGATTAAAAGACAAGAGGATGCTGGTATTGGTAAATCATCACTAGATACAACAAATCACATTCATGACAATAAATAGTTTATAAACTATTAAAATAATTAAAGAAACAAATATATTTAGTGTCTTAATTTAAAAATAAATCTCTAGAATAAGTAACATTATTACAATTTCGAAAGGTTTAGCACACATTTTAACAATATTATTAAAACTATCATTCAACATTTAAATGAATATACTAGCTGTAGTGAACTAGCATGTATTGTAAAGTTTATATATAACCTTACAACCTTAAATACTTTTAAAAACCTTTGTTAGATGCCTATTTCTATTTTCCAATTATAAAAATTATTTTGATTAAGTTAAGCAAAGAAAATTTACTTGTCCATTATTTCATTATCAATTGGGAAATAAGTTTCAGACTTCATGAACAAGAAAATTTTTTAAATTTCAGTACAGGTCGAATTTAATTAAATATAGTTAATATTTACTTACAAGAGTTTCGCCTCGCCCTTCAATCACAGTGTTTTCCTCTTGTTCACTATCCCAAGTGCCAAAACCAGCATGGTTCATTCCTCGACCTCTGCCCCGACCAAAACTTATTCCTGCTCCTCTTGCACCTCTGCCTCTGGTGACAACAGATTCTTCAGTATTGAAACCATCGTTCATTCCATCATAATTGTCTGTACATGGTTCCACAAATCCACCTCTGCCCCTGGCCCCTCTCATTGCACCCCTTCCCCTTCCTCTTGGCATAAAACCTTCTTCAAACTGTCCTTCACAGTCTCCCTCTTCCTGCAGGTGCTCATTGAATCCATCAAACCCACCTCGCCCAACTGCACCGCCACGTCCACGAACACCACCACGACCCCTTGGCCCAAATCTGAAGTCATCAGGCTCACTATCTCTGACAGTTGGGTCAGAATCAAAACCTCCTCCCATTGGTCTAAACATGCCCTGTCTTAATTCTCCACCTCTTCCCCGATCAATAGCCCCCTTCCCTCTAATCAATCCCCTTCCCCTTTGAGGAAAGTTTGATTCATTTTCAAATTCAGAATATTCGTTATAATCTTCTGGTCCGGAAAACTCCTGAAATCCTCTTCCTCGACCCCTGACAGCACCTCCCCCGACAGCACCTCGTCCTCTGCCCCTTGTGGATTCAATAAATCCCATATCCTCTCTTGGATAACCAGCAGCATCTCCATTTTCATCTTCATATCCAGGTTCCTCTGACTGCTCAAAATCAGCAAACTTGTCTTTCATTGTGTCATCAAAACTGACATCAAATAATGAAGGTGGTTTCCCCCGGCCCCTACCCATGTGAGATAATCCACCCCTACCCCTTGGCGGCGCTTCATCCATGTCAGGAAACTCTGAACCAGGAGGCCCATCTACAAACATTCCCCCCCTCCCTCTCTGAAAATTAACTCCTCTCCCCCTCTGAAAGTCTCCTCTTCCTCTTTGAAAATCCCCTCCTCTTCCTCTTTCAAACTCATTGCCCATACCTCTTGAGAAATCATTCCCTACACCTCTCTGAAAGTCAGCTTCTCTTCCGATTGGTGCCTCCCCTCTTTCACTACCCAGCTCAACACCCCTACCCCTCGGAAACTCCCCACCCCTTCCGATTTGAAACTCTCCACCCCTTCCCATTTGAAATTCTCCACCCCTACCCCTCTGGAACTCTCCACCTCGCCCCATCTGAAACTCTCCACCTCGCCCCATCTGAAACTCTCCACCTCTTCCCATCTGAAACTCCCCACCCCTTCCCCTGTGATAGTCAGCCCCTCTCCCTCTTTGGAAGTCACTGGCCATTCCTCTCTGAAATTCAGCACCTCTTCCCCGCTGAAAATCGCCTCTGCCCCTGAGAAAATCACCTCTTCCTCTTTGAAAATCTCCTCTTCCTGTCTGGAAATCCCCTGGACCTCTGTAAACCTGCCCTCTTCCCCTGTTGAACCCGCCTCGTCCTCCAGGGTGATCAAACTGACTGCTTGGGAAACCAGCATCACTGTCAAAACCGAATCCACAGTCGTAATCGTCTCCTCCCCCATAATCTTCCACTATGTCTTTTTCAGAGTGCTCAGGCTTTTCTGGGTATAATGGACCCTCATCCCCATCTGGGCCGAAAAGGGGGTTCTCACTCATCCCAGAACCTTGATAAGGGGGACCCTCTTTCATTCCTGGGCCCCCTTGACCAAACCGTTGAACTGGCCCTCCACGTGGATTCATCCAATCTCCCCTGCCTCTCCCTCTGAAATTTTCAGGAGCTCCTTGTAACCCGCGTGGGGCCCCTCGCTGATTGAAAAATCCTCGTTGAGGTGTCCTCTGAAAGTCAGAGCCTGAGGGTGGACCCCCAAAATTGCCCCACTGTGGGGGACCCCCTTGTTGGTCAGCTCCCTGGTCCCAAGAGTTCCAGTCACCAGGGTTAGAATTCCAAGCCCCCTGACTTTGGGCTGCATCCCCATGCCAAGCTTTATTGGAAAATTCTTGTCCGCCCTCTATGATGCCGCCTCCACTATCCTCTTCTTCTTCATCAAGATTCATGTCCTCCTCTCCCTTGTCACAGTCTCCAGCACCAGGACCTCTATTAGGCTGACGTGCTGGCGAGGGTCCTTTACCTCTTACATCTCCAGGGTTGGCCTGATTAGGGCGACCCTGCAAGTTCTGAGAATTAGTCATCCCTGGTCTGTTTTGGAAGCCTGATTCTGGGCCACTGGCAGTTGGTTTAGAATCAAATCCCACTTGTTCATTTGTCCTGGCAGGCAGTGTGCTTCCCTTATCTATGTTCAGGCTTTGGTTCCCTCCTCTATTATCTCCTTGAGCTGTACTGCTATCCCACCAAGAGTTTCCTCCAGACTTTGGACTTTTACACTGTTCTGCAGCAGGCCAGTTTCTTTCTGTTTTGCTTTCAGTAACATGAGATGCAGAAGTTCCAGAAAGTTTTTCTTCAATGATTTTTTTCTGTTTTTCAATACTGTTTCTCCGAGCCTCCATTTGCTGTTCATAAGTCTGCCACTGTTTGAGATACTGAGAGAACTGATCTTTATTTGGATGACCTGGGAGGGGGGGGGGGGGGGAAGAGGAAGAGAGAATATTTTTAGTGCTTTTATAAATAATAATGCATTATAAAATCATTTAAATGATTTCAATAGAAGCCAATGACAGTGGAGGTTTTTCAAATAAAATTGTAATTCAGATTTTTTAATTATTTTTTTCCTTAAATGTTTTATTGAAAAATGTTTTAAAAATAAAAGGCATGTAAATAAAATTTTTCAAAATTATATTAAGCTTTACGTAAAAGGAGATAATTTAAGTGATGCTTATGAGTATCAACACTAAACACCAACTGTTTTATCTCGATGACATCACAGCTCTTTAAATGATGGAACATTTGTAAGTCACACCATAACTTAGTAGTGTGGTATTACTATTTATATGTTTACCTCACACTATCACTGTCAACTTACCGTCAATCTACTGCAAATACTGTCAACTCATTTGTAACACTGTCAACTTACTTTGATGTCTGTCAACCTACTGGTAATACTATTGACTTACTTGTAACACTGTCAACTTACTCTGATGTCTGTCAACCTACTGGTAATACTATTGACTTACTTGTAACACTGTCAACTTACTCTGATGTCTGTCAACCTACTGTTAGTACCCCTGACTGTCTTGTAACAGTGTCAACTTACTTTGATTCTGTTCTCGCCAGTCATCATACTGTTGCTTCCACTGCTTGTACTGTTCCATGAACAAGACATGCTCCTGGTTGACTTTCTCTAACTCAGCAAGCAGGGCTGGATCTGGTTTCAGACGATTTAATACTGGTTAAAAGTTTATGGGTAAAATTAGAGCGGTTTGTGTGTGTGTGAGGGGGGGGGGGTTGCTATTTAAAGATCCATCCTTCATTTTTAAAATTAACTCTCTAAAGACTTCAGTTATTTTACAAATTTTACTGGTGGAACCACACATTATTTTTAGATTGGTATCATGGATGCATTTTTGGAGCTATCTATCAGTATTATACACCAATTTCAAGATATTTGAATGCTCTTTAATTTTGAATAGTTTTTATTTTTAAATTATGTTAATTAGATTTTTTTTTTCAACCAAATTTTTTTTAAATTTTAAATTTAGAGCCTATATAGGAAAGGAGAGAGTTGCTTTGACCACCTAGTCGTTTTGCCCCACCCACTCTCTGCTTTCCTATACAGGCTCGCTCTGCTCTCTTTCAAATTTACTTTCTTTGACTCTTTGGATTTCACCGCAGCTAAGTTTTTATTTTTTATATTCGTTTTATTTGTGTATTGTATGTCCATTGAAAAAGGCTCTTTGCCGAAACGTTCGCTGTTTTGTTTCGTCCTTTCAGGCTAACCCTTACCCAGTTTACGTCTATACCATTTACTTTTTTACAAGCCTGATTGCAGTCTCACCCCTCATTTTGTAAAACTCTTCAGTGCTTGAAAGAAGACCTATTCCCCTTTCGGCAATGCTGGCTGTTTCCCTTGCTAATGTTATCACTCGATTCGCAAAGTTTTTTGTAGTTTGTACGGGTTTTTTTTTTTGAAGATGCAATTTTGCTATACTTTATAATAAAAATAATAGTACTAAACTACAGGTAAAAATAGTTTTAAACTCAAGACAGTCTTTTGGTTACATAAAATAACCATTCTTATTTTTAAAAATGAAGTCAGTATGACAATAATAATCAATAATACAATAATACATTTTACGCATTTAAAATTTTTTTATAACCAGCTGTCGCAATACAGGAAATCCTTACGGGATCGAGGCGGAAGTTTACCTTATAACCTTCTGGGGCATTAAACGCTAATAATATGAAGTAGAACAATATTCACCTGGTGCTGGTTTCTCTGGAGGAGAGGGCTCTTCAGGTTCTGGTGGGGGTGCCGGAGGTGGAAAATGAGGTGGTGGAGGCTGACCATGACCTAATAATCCTGACGAGGCATTGCTATTTGGGTAAGGTAGGCCACGAAACTGATTATTTCCATGGACTAACTGAGTCTAAGATAGAAAAATAAAAGAAAAAAAATGAATTGGTTAAAAACACTTGTTACTTTTTAAAACACATAAAGTAAATTTTAAGAAAATTGTATGATTCTGCAGTATTAATAAATATGGGTTACGAGGCTGATTTGTTCCATAAAAAAATACCATTACATTTTGCAGATTCTCCTTGCTTGGCTGGTCCCATTTGCTTTTTGCCTTCCCTGGTAGTGCAGGTTTGGATGGCTCTTGTGGTGGCAGTGGAGGCTGAGAAATAAATGTTATCTACCATCAAGGACAGAAAATTAAATATTTGAAAGAGTAACCCATTTCCATCACTAACCCCATAGGGCAATAGTCTTAAATTAGTTGCGATTGCAACTTCATAAGAGAAATAGATAGAAAATTGGCCAAATACAATGTGTCAAAACTATCAAATGTTAGGTGAAATAAGCTTTAATAAACCAAAGGTAATTTGGGGAATTAAGTATCCAATGAAGATTGTCATAACATCTCACAGAGTTTGTAGAGTGAAAAATATTAATATACTATAGCAATTTATTTCCTTAGAAAAGATATAGTTTTAGATAATAATGAAACGTGGGGAGGATGCATTACGGGTTAAAGCAAAAACTAATATATACAAGGTAAAGGAAGATCTGACAAAATGCTAGGGGGCTCAATATGCATTTCTGCCAATACTCCAATATTTTTTGCCGAGTAGCATCTTTTAGGTAAAAATCAGGGGTCATATTTGATGACATGATTCTTAAATTTGTGACTCGCAATTATTAGGAGTCTACCGATGTGCATTTTTGATGATATTGCCAATACCGATAATATGGCTATTTTTTTTCTCCAATATAATGAGTATGTGTTAGGTCAAAAACCAGCTGTCATAATTGATGACGTCATTCTTAAATTTATAACTAATTATATATATTTTATATTTTGGACTATGCTACTGATTTAATTAAGACAAAAGTAAATTAAGAAATAAATCATACAACTTCATTTGAATTTTAAGTGTGTGGCGATTTGGTCATCCGTATTTTGTGTTCATTCTTCTATATCATTTTGCTTCCTGTTTCTTTCTTTTCCTTGTAAACAATGTAAGAATATCACAGATTTTTAAATATTTTTTTTAAGATAAAATAAGTTAATACCGTGATAATCGGGATAAGATAGCACATAAAAACATTTTTTTATTAATAATAACAAAAATAAAAATGTCCAAATAAAATTAGGAACTTTGTTCTAAGACCCCCAATGTCCTAGTGAGCAATTATCGTATTTGGCACTCGCATAGAATATCCTAACTTATAATGGTCCCAAATCTCAAATAGCTTTGCACCTTATTAAGACTAAATCATGCACTGTTACTCCAAAGAAATCTTATAACAAAAATAGTATAAGGTGGAGGTAAGAGTAAGTAAGAGTTAGAAAAGTAAAAAAGAATTTTCACATTTTATGGTTCATATTCTCATTGGCATGTGTCAAGTTGTATTCTGAACTCATCTGTGCTCTCGTGTCTAAGTAGAAAAATCAACAGCCATAATAAACACAACTGTTGAGCAATATTACCTCTAAGGTTCGATGTTTTGTGTGCAAAGTAAAAAAACTCATGTGCAAAGTTGCACAGCATCCATTTTGTGAGAAATGATTTACAAATTTGCTGCAAGGTAATACTAATTTGCTGCGCGGCGTTGGTCAAATATCTGCACGGCCGCGCAGCTTAAAGACTGCAGTTGAGCAGTTTTGGTTATTTCTGTTAAAAGTGAAAAGAAACTGGCAAGTTGTTCACTAAGGATATCAACCAGTTTTTGCCTACTGCCTCCCAGCATTCAAGACATAGATAACACACTATCGTAAAAACCACAGGAAGACAAATAAAAAAGAAAACAACTTTTACTTTTATAAGAAAACTCCTTTAGAGGAGTTAATTTGTTGAGTTTGAACAGTAAGGGCTTATTTATCTTACATGGTCTAAACAACATGGGATTGATTCCAAGGTGACCATGAACTAGGATGTCAGATAAATTCTTATTGCATCAAAAACAATGAGAGGTGATGATGAGAAATTGTTGTGTATATAAGGGTCAACTACTAGAACATCAAGACTTTTCGGAAAACTCTGATTACTATGGTAAACTATGGTTAATTCGCTTTTTTTACATTCATCAACTGTATTGTAAATCATATTAAGAGTAATGGATTATCCCTTCATAATGATGATAAACACTCTAATTTATTATATTATGATTACTTAAGTTACCCTTCCTGATCTTCTATACTAATAAATGGGAAAGCCCTCACTGACTGATTCATCACTAATTCTCCAACTTTCCGTGTAGTTAGAAGCATGAAACTTTGGGAGGTTGTTGCCTACACTCTGAATACGAAAATTGGCGTAAAAGAATTTTAAAAATCTCACTCATGTGGGGCCGGGGGCCAAAAAACTTTTTTTACCTACATCACTAATTCTTCAACTTCCCGTGTAGGTAGAAGCATGAAACTTTGGAAATCTTTTTAATACACGCTCCCGAAAAAAATTGGCAAAAAAGAACGAATGTAAAAATTCCCTCTTATGGGGGACCGTGGGCCCAAATATAGTTTTTCTTATATTAAAAACCGACTCATCACTAATTCCCCAACTTCCCGTGTCGGTAGAAGCATGAAACTTTGGGAAGTTATTTGGTACTCTCCCACAACGAAAATTGGTGAAAAAAAATTTAAAAATCTCACTCATGTGGGGCCGGGTGCCCAAAAACATTTTTCTCATTATTTGGGCTCTATAAAAATTGAAAATCACCAATGTTCCTATTTCCCGAATAGGCAAATGCATGAAAATTTGGGGTTTGTTAAATACACTTCCACGATGGTAGCAGGTGAATAATTATTTTAAAAATCCCTTACTGGGGGGGGGGGGGGGCCAAATGTAGTTTTTTTCTCCTAATATTAACTATATAAAAAGTAAAAATCCCTAATTCTCCCATTCCCATGTAGGTAGAAGCATAAAACTTTTGGAAGTTGTTGGGTACCCTTTCACGACGAAAAGTGGGGTAATATAATTTTAAAATTCATACTCATTGGGGCTGGGGCCTCAAAAACGTGTATTTTCCTAATATGTGCTATTTACAAATTGAAAAGCAGTATTTTTCCTATTTCCTAAATAGGCAAACTCATGTAACTTTTGGGGTTTGTTAAATACACTTCCGTGATGGCAGCAGGTGAAATAATATTTAAAATATCTTTTGCTGGCACCGGGGACCCCAATATAGTTTTTTATGCACTCACTCACTCATCACTAATTCTCCAACTTCAGCAGCAACGCGCGGGGAAATCACTAGTTTGGTATATTCAAGACTGATATACCATGAGAGTATATAAATATGTATTCTCTCTACATAATAAATACACACAATTTTTTTTAAAGCCTCCAAAACACTTTCTTATATAATCCTTCTCCCATTAGGATAAATGAATGAATGCTTTCTTGAAACTTTCTTCTATAGTGCTAATACTATATATCCCAGATAGATTAGCATGCTTGCTGCACTTTGGTGTTTAAAATAGGGCTGGTAACGATTATTTTTAATTTAATCATTAACTTTTGAAAAATTGACGATTAATTTCATGAATTAATCATTCATTTCGATTAAAGCCAAACATATCAAGGGAAGTGACAAAAACAGGTAATTTACATTTTTGTGTTTTATTGAGTTATTTCCCCTGTCTCATAGACATAGAAAAATAATGTTTTTAACGTTTTTTACTGTAATGGACTGTTGTACTATGTTCCTCAGCGATACAGATCATGTGATCTGGGCTATTATATTGTTTATTAAATATTTTTTTTTATAAATTGAAAAAATAATATTAATATATTTACTTAAATTTTAATCAAATTTTTATCGATTAGAATTATTTTATTCGGTATTTGAATGATAAAATTTTTCACAATTAATCAAGAAATTAATAGTTAATTTCTGCAGCCCTAGTTTAAAACTATATAATAATAAGTCTTCAAAAAAATAATTTAAAATGATATTTGTTTTCACATTCTTTCAAAAATTTTGGAAGACTTCTCCTCAATTTTGGTGCCCCTTAATTCTGTCTTACCAATAATCTTATGCATGGTGGCTGGGTAGCGAAGTCAATAATGCGCTCGCCTCACAAACTGAGGGGTGTGGGATCGAGCCCACGTAAAAGCCACTATAAAAATGTTGAGAAATGACTAACGCTAAGAAGTCCTCAGCTGACTTGGAGAGGGTTGGGCGCCGCCAGTGTCTACCAAGCCCAAGATTGATCTAATGGAAACATTAGAACCCCCTACGACCTCAAAAAAAAAAGAGGTTATGGAACTTTTTTTTTAAAATGCCCAAAGTATATTCTGTTAGTATCATTCAACTATTTTTTGCATTTTTATGTCATCAAAATTATTATTATATTTCAGTGGGGATATTATTTAATAATAAATTAATAATATTTAATTCCTTTCAGGGTTTATGAAAGAAGAGTCTCTTACATAAAAATGAAAGTTATCATCTCACATGACTTGTCACTAAAATCCCAATCAAACAGACTCACTGTGATGTATGTGTTGAAAAAGACAAACTCGTATAATATATTTGTTAAATACTAAAGTCATTTGCATCAACTCATGATGACTAACACAAAGAAACTCAGAAGTTCCCCTTTTTTGCATCATGAAAGTCGCAGAGAATTATTATTCATCTTGTTATTAAAGAGAGATAATGATCTATTACCCTAATAATTATTACACTTCATTTGAGTCAGAAAGACAGAAGACTGTATATAAAAATATATATATTACTGAAAATAAGTACAGATGCAGTAAATGACGTGGGACGTGGTGGTCGAGAGGTAGCGCTCTCGACTGTCATACCGATGGTCACGAGTTCGAATCCACACGAAGGTGTGTATTTGTTCTCGGGGCCTGAGGAGTCCCCGAGTCACCCAGCTCCGAATGGGTACCTAACTAGACAATAGTTAGGCGGCTGGGGTAATGCGTGGAACCCCTATAGCCGTGGCCTGTGACCGCTACATCACTTGCCAACAGATCATCTGTCATGGTCTGTGGACGCAATTATCTTCTGCATAGAAGGAGCGTCTGTATATCTAAGATAAGATAACAAAGATAAGATAATGAGCTAAATATTACCAGACTGTATCAAACCAGAATGGAAAAAAGTATTGCTATAAAAAATAAGATTTGAATTTATTTTTTATAGTGATTGGAGCTGAAAATAGCTTAGATCAACAGATAACAGCAGACATTTATTATTTTTAATATTTTAATACTAATACTTAGGATAAAAGAATGCTGAACAATATTTTTCTAAAAATTGTTTTGGTTATAATTTTGGGTATTTCAGACAATTAACAATGGGCATCCACAAACTCTTTTGCCAATGGGTGGGAGAGCATGGAAGTAATTGCTTTTAACAACTAATTATCAGGTATCATAAGAAACACTTTCCCACATAAAACAAGCAGAATAATTATTTATTTTTTTAATGATGTTTCAGCCAATATGACTAAAAATATCAAAGGGATTTAGTTCATTTGAGAAGTTTGAAAATCATTGTAATATATTATATTATACATGCAAATTGGTATTTGATAAGATCATAATCAAGAGGGATTATTTTCTTCACTTGCACCTTATTGCAAATGAACATATGTACAACTATTAGTCTTGGTTAAAAATATTTTAATATAATTTTCAACATAATTATACATACCTGTTCACTGGGACCTCCAGGAAGAGGAGGTGGCGGCTCCTCTGGCAATGGAGGTTTTTCCTCAGGAGGAGGGAGTGTGGGTGGTACAGGGTTCACGGCTGCCATCATTCCCCCCATGGGATCATGAGAAAATCCAGGATGGGGAAACATTGTAGGAGCTGAATGGGGCCATGACTGACCCATCAGACCCATTGTCTGCAAACCTTGAAGGTTGCCTGGTTGCTGGCCCCAGGTTTGCTGTGAGAACTGACCTTGAAAGGGAATTTGTGGCTGAAACTGTGGCTGAAACTGTGCCTGTACTCCTGGAAACTGCATTATTTGTTGAGGATGGATAGGGAAACCCGTCCCCCTTCCTTGAACATTCCAGTTAAACATTGTCTCAGATGGATTTTATGTACAAAATGTGAACGTTAATACTATCTATTTCATAGAAATGATGAGAAAATGTATAACTTATAACTTTATTGAAACTAACATGTTCTTTCTATATCTCCATCATCTTTTGAGCACATCTCCATTATCTTAAAGGAAAAAAGACCTGTCAGAAAAGAAAAATAGTATACTGATCAAAAATACTTTCTAATGCCTTCTGCTACTTTGGCCCACAACTATCTAAAATGGTTTAATATAATTTAATCACACATAGTATATGAGAATTCTTTTCAACAAGGTTGACACAAGTCACATTAAGACTAGGTCTAGACAAGTCAAGATCATATTCATAAAGTCTAAGCCTACACTTTCGGCTTTAGTTTCAGCTACAACTACAGTAATTACTGTTGTAAATTATCGTACTGTATACTCAGATACTTTTATGGGTTAGATGAAAAGGGTAGAAAGTTATTAATTAATAATATATCATAAATCAGATTTAGTACTAAGGGGCCGTCCATAAATGATGTCACGCTCCTAGGGGGGAGGGGGGTCCCACTTTTGTGACGATGCATGACGTGGGGGAGGGAGG
>MUZC01003054.1:246524-291041 GCA_002072015.1 Radix auricularia
GACGTACTTTTGAAGGGGAGGTCTACGATTTTGTGACGACGCGTGACGTAGGGGGGGGGAGGGGGTGAAAAATCGGCCGAAATCGCGTGACGTCATTTATGGACGGCCCCTAATCAATAGTAAAGTATAATTAATTATGCATAAATGCCTTAACTGCAAGATTTAAGCCATTGACTAATAACTACTCTTTAAAATGTATAGGCATAAACATTATAAATATGATGTTGCTAGTGTTACGACATGTCATAACGCTAACCAGGAAACTCCTGCTACGACTAGCCTTAGTCACTCTTAGCAGTAGACACTTGGAAAGAACTAAGTCGTTATAATATCTTAACAAACTCTTCTTTATATTTTCTATGCATATATAATACGACATTAATAGATCTAGGCTTATTTTTGTGTGTAGTAATTCTAAAATCTAAATTTATTTTAATAGATTTATTTAAGTAGATTTAATATTAGTCTACCGATTATATCGCCCGATTTTGCTATACTTGTGTAAGTGATGCTGATGCCAAGTATTAAAATTTAGTATGCTGTAAATGAAAATGCTCTAGAATCGCAGGAATCTAAAACTATTCATTTCTAGTGGAATAATAAATGTACCCTGTGCAGACTTGTCATTGGTTGGAAACTATTCATCCTTCAACCTCATTTTCACTCTATTACTATTGCTTTGTTCTCATTGTTTCATTCATAAAAGTTGGCTGTGTGCAAAATTTATTTAAATATTGGTTAAGATTAACAATTGTAAGTCAAAGTTGAAGGTTCAAAAGGAGTTCCTATTGCTTTTTATACATTTTTAAAAAGGACAGTTCGTTTGGTCGTGATTCATACTCATATGTCTTAATACTTAATGACTATGTAGGTCATGATCAGGAACTTGTAAACATAATTAAACATATCAGTATTATCAGTATCAGAAACTTAGTTTTGGCCAAAAAAAATATCGGTAATACTAGCAAAAATGCATATCGGTAGACCCCTAAGATTTAATCAACGCATCTGCTTTTCAGAATAAGAAGAACAAAAATTACAATCACCAGCGCATTCATTGTGATTGTGTCAACCAAAAAAAAAAGAAATTTTATAGAACTGGACAAGAGCGGGATTTGATCCCACTAGCGGTAATACCATCAAGGGCATGCAACTAACACTTCATTAAAGTTCATTTAGGGAAGCTCATGTATGATATCCGATATCAGCATTTCGTTTTTTTTAATATAATATATTTTGTCATTATCATTAAGTGTACAACAATCAAGTTGTAGCCGTCGTAGCAGCAGACAATTCAAAGAGATGTTGCTAGTGTTATGACATGGCGTAACATTAGCAAAGTCTCATTGAGTCTTGAGTTGTCTGCCGACACTGCCGTTAATTTGTCTTAAGTCTTAGCAGCAGACACTTTGTACTTTGTAAGAAATAACTAAAACTAAATAACATTGTTGTTTTTAACTTTGAGTTTTTCTTTAGTATTCTGCAACTCTCCTTGCACGCAGCAGAAATGTCATAGTTATAAGACTATAAGTATAAGAAGACTGTCTGCTAGCTGAGTTAGTTTTAGTTAAAGTTAAGGATGTGGCTAGCGCTACGAAAATTTTGTCGTAGCAGCAGACGACCCGGTCGGATGTTGCTAGCGTTACGACAATTTACGACATTGTCGTAACGCTAGTCAGGAAACTAGTGCTACGACATGTCGTAAAAGCAGACGATCCAGCGGGATGTTGCTAGTGTTACGACAAGATTGTCGTAGCAGCAGACGACCCGGTCGGATGTTGCTAGCGTTACGACATGTCGTAGCGCTAGTCAGGAAACTAGTGCTACGACATACGCAACTTCTGCTACAACTAGTTTTTGTCACTTTTTGCAGTAGACACCTGGAAAGAATTAAATCTTAACAAACTCTTCTTTATATTGTATACGCATATATATTATAATACGACATTATTTGTGTGTGCATTAATTCTAAAATCTAAATTTATTTAAATAAATTATTTAAATAGATTTAAATTTAATATAATATTGGTCTACCGATTATAAATATATCAGCCGATTTTGCTATACTATAGTATACTTGTGTAAGTGATGGCGACCCATTAAAATTTAGTATACCGTAAAGCCTAAAGCCGTAAATGAAAATCCTCAAGCAACGATTCGCGCACAATCGCAAGAATGTAGGCCTAAAATAATTAGTTTCGTGTGGAATAATAAAATGTGCCGTGTGCAGACTTGTCACAGGAAACCATTCCATTCATTTCATCCTTCTATCTCATTTTCACTCTATTACTAAAACTATTACTTTTGAGGAGGGGGGGCAGGTAATAACAACCGCACAGGACTCCTCGTTTACTCACCTTTCCCCCCCTATTACTATTAGTACTATTACTTCGTGCTGCTGTTTGTGTCCGTTTTCTCAGCAACCCCCCGCCTCTCTTTGCACTTTTTATGACGAGCAAGTCTGCGGGGTACGATGCACTATGCCTCCTTCGTCTGACAATGGCTTCAAATCACGCTTCCCCCCGCTTGCGTTCAGCACTTACTTTTTTGCGATGCCTTCAATTCAGAGAATGTTTCAAAAATATCTTCCAAACAATTAAGTAGGCTAACAGTGATGGTTTATAGTCATTTTTTAAACTCATGCCTCACCTTTTTCGTTGATGATGCTGACTGAGTGTCAACTCACGAATCAAAAGAAAAAAAAAATAGTAGTATTAGCATAATTAAATACAGCTTTAGTCGTAACTGTAAGTAAGCACATATCACATTTTTACGACTGTCGTAGCAGCAGACGACCCGGTCGGATGTTGCTAGCGTTACGACATGTCTAAAATTTAAATATTTTTATTTTAACAGATTTATTCAACGTATCTGCTTTTCCGAATAATAACAAAAATTATCAGCATACTCATTATGATTTAAAAAAATAATAATAATAATAAATTAAATTAAAAAAAAAAAACATGACGGCAGCGGGATTCGATCCCGCTATCAATAGAATTATATCATTTCCGAAGCAGCCGTACTTTCATTTGATCTAGCGAAGCTGCTGAGAAAGTGTAATTTTTTTAATTTATAGCTGTTTTTCATTTAATGGCTCAATCTAGATTTTTTTTTAATCCTTTAAAATTCATTAAAAAGCTTATCTAGTGATCATGATATTTCATTATGAGAATTATAGTTTAGTATTTAAGTATTAGTAATAGGGTAGGGATGGAGACAGACATCCGGAGGCATCTCGGTTGTAATCTGAAGTTTATTTATTATTTTTTTAGTCTACTTCCTGTTTCAAAGTTGTAGTTCTAATTTTTTTGAAAATGTACCCCACTATTGTTAAATATTATTAAATAAACTATATGAACTGTTTTAACTGATTATTATGACTGGGAGGGCACAAGCAGCCAAGGAAATTGTCCCAACTGTACAGCTGATAACACCCCGTGAGGTAGCCTCCGAAGTTTGGAATTTGTTAAGCTTAATTCCAAATATACACTTAAATATTTAGAAAACACAATAAACAAACATAATCGAGGTTAGAGGTCACACACAATTTTATTTTGTCGGAGATTTCAATTTTAGAGTCATTGTAAAGTGTTATAGTTATATCTTAAATATTTATATAGTGTAAAGTAAGGCACAATAATCACAACTACAGAAATATTTAAGTAAAAATGTAGCCTAGAGGTACATTCTAAAAAAATTGAGAACTGCAACATTGAAACAGGAATTAGTACATACCAAACTTCAGATTACAACCGAGATGCCTCCGGACGTCTGTCTCCATCCCAGTAATAGCATAATTGAAATACAGAAAATTGTTTACGACATGTCGTAACTTGTCGTAATGGCAGACAACCCGGGCGGATGTTGCTGGCGCTACGACATGTCGTAGCACCAGCCACATCCGCGCGGGTTGTCTGCCGTTACTTTGTCGTAGCAGTAGACACTCCGTAAATTTAAACTTAATTAAAATTTTTAAAAAATATAATAATAAAACGTATTGCATTCATTGTAACTTTGTTAGACAGCTGAAATATATATGCACAAGTCTTAGTAGGTATATATAAATAGATTTTAAGTCTAAATCAAGACCAAGCATAAGTTAAGTAAGTACTAGTTTAGTAGTAGTAAGTCAGTCAGTAAGTCTGAGTAAGTTAAGTTAAGTTGTTTTGAATTCTGAATTGGTCAACCTGAAATTTAAGCTTCACGATCACACCGTCTAAGATCAAAACTTATCTTAATATAAGTGAGGCAGCTTACCATAAGTGATCACATTAAACAAAACATTTTTGCTTAGATTATAGTTTTATTTTCATCTCACCCACCAAACAATGTGAACTATGTTTTATTACAGCGATAACTTAACGCGTTTGTTTCCGCCATGTTGAATTTTCTAAAAAGAAGTCTACTCTTATAAATTTGGAATTTAAAAAAAATATTAGTTGCTTCCCTTTAGACCTTTTAATCCCCAAAGAAATAACAAGAATAGGCTGGTAATTCAGTGCTCTTAATTAAGTTCTGTATTAGCAAGCGGAGTAAAGAACAACTCGATTCAAGCATCTCTAATCCAAGCATCCATTTATTAATTACCCAACCTTTCCATAATCATTTTTCTTAAGTTAATAATAATGATAATATGATAATTTATATAGCGCTGTATCCCAGCAAGGAGCCGGGCTCACAGCGCTTTACATGGAAATAACAATACATATATTAATAAAAGAAACATTCATACCATAAAGGAAAAGGAAAAGAAAGAATAGGTACTGCACCAAGACTTCCATTAGCCAATATATAATATAAAATTAAACATATATTTGTTAATATCTCAGTTTGGTACACCATTGGGTACACATTTGCCAACCATTCCTAAATCAATGCTGTCATCACCGAAATGTACATGAATTTATAGAAGGAATATGATTGCAAAAAAATCATTAAAATCACTAGACCTTGTAGCTAATATTTACATTTGTAAACAGTAATAAAGGAACATTCAGCACTTATGTTCTTTTAATTTGTAATCAAGCAATAAAAAACAAGAAGAATGTTATAATTGATTTTTTATTATTGCAACAATTAAATCTTAAGCAACATAGACCACATGAGAAAAATTCATTAAAACGCATTAAACTATTACATAATGTAATAAAATATTTAATTCTCTTTAAAGCATACCACAATTTATTGAAATGAATTATATAAAAATAAAATTCAACTCAAAATGATTTCATAGCATGTTTATGTCAACAATTATGAGAAAAAAAGGATTGTGCTTTTCAAAAAAAAGATTTCTTCAAAATTAAATTAAAAGCAATAAAAACTAAAAAAGCAAAAATTAAACTTTATAAGGCCACATATTTATTATTCAGTTACTTTATTTTTGTAGTTAATCCATTGCTGTTAAATCAACATAAAAAATATTTTTGGATAAAGCCTGTTTTTAGATTATTAAAAATTGATGCATTTAGTTAGGATTTGAATTCTTTACCAATGAATCGGAATCCTAACTCTGAAACATTAGCGATTAACATATACAGTGAAAATGTTTAAAACGAAATTGAGGAAAATGAAGTATTTTTTAGTGCAAAAAGAATTTCATGTCAAAGGGTGTTAGACAATACATACTAGCATGTTAGCACTGCTTTCATGTTAAACATATTTCAACACAATTAACTAAATAAATCAAGAGTTCAAAGCCTTTAAATAACTTATTTAATTATTTTTTAAAATTTTATATATTTAAATTTTTCTTCGACTTGAACATTCTAACTTCAGATTAGCAGGTGAGCACTTAAGGCATTTAACTAATGGTTAAACATGTTTATTAGAATATCAATTGAGCTCACAAGATTTCATAAGGTAGGCAAGTTTAAACTCACAAATATTGTGATTGACTTCAAGGCAGTGTAAGGACACCCTCAGAATTTGAACATTTTTTAATTTTTCTTTTTTGTCCATGTAGACTAATTTTAACTGTAAATTTTTAAATTTCATCTAAAGTTAGGCCGTTCAAGTAAATAGTAACTCATTTTGTTCTCCAAATTACGTCATTTTACAAGGATATTTTCTTTTTAACATGTCATGTAATCAGAAATAAGCATCTATACCAATTACAGTTACAGCTTTTTTTTTTTGCTAATCAGATTCCTAGCAGAAAGCCAGGTCAATGAGTTAATTAAAGATGTGGCAAAATAGTTTCCAATAAATAGTATTGAAGTTGATAGCTAAAAATATTTTCATATTAATTTTTAAAGTAAGTATTGAGGATTTCACCAGGAAATACATGAAATGTGTTAAAGAAAACATTATTTAAAACTCTATTTAAATGAACAGACAAAATTGTAGGCAGCATTTCAACTCTATGTTTAAATCAGTGTTATTTCAGCTTTAAGGATCCAAAAATATTGCACATTTATTGATTTTATTATTGTAGAGACACCAATAAAAACCTAAGTATATGGAGTTTAATCAAATGACTTGATTTGGTTTCTTTATTTCTAAAGTTTAAGTTATGAAATTTAGGTTACTGTTTGGACCAAAAATTTTATTTTTATGATTGTTATAGAGATCATGATGAAAATGGAAGCAATATCAAATTTTAAATATGAAACATTTAAATTTTCCATTAATAGTTAAAAAATCTGGGCACACATAAACAAAATATCCATTCAATATTTTATTCATAATATCATGCACAGCTGAATGATTTAGCTTATCCACAACATTAAAAAAAAATTAGTAAAAATCACAGAGATACTGTTAGCAAAAAAAGAAACAGTACTAAGAGTTTCCCCTAAACCATGGACACAATTTAAATTTTTTGTTAAAAATAATGATCTATCATATTTGGGCTACATGTCTAATTAATTTGCTGAATATAAATTGCGAGATGTAATAAAATGTCACACTAAAATTGTTCCTTTATGTTGAGACACAACGAACAAATTTTACTCATTTAACAGAAAAGTCTTCTTAAAAAAATGTGCCCATATTTTCTGATTACAGAACAAAACAATCAATCAAGAATGTTTATTATTGGTTTTTAATATGGAATTCTCTACCATTACACATTCTTAACACTTACCAAGGCCTTCAAGACTGTATTAAAAACAAATCTTTTCAAATTTTACTTTCTAAATTAACAATAAAAAATTTATCTGATAAACATAGCTTATGGGCACCATGATGTCGTAAGAAGACCTCAAGGGGAGAAATGGCTAAGTGACATTTGTGAAATTGTTTAGTTATCCCCTGTATCTAATAGAGGATCAAAAATAGAATGCTCTGAGTGAAGTTTTATGAAACAATTATGTCTTTGAACCCATTAAAAATTCAAATCTATTTAATTAATTTATGAGAAATATGTATAATTTCGAACGTTAAAACTTGAATATCTCAAAAATACAAAAATGTGACATGGTCGTTTCTTCCTTTGAGGACTTCATATGTTTTGTTTAATTAGGAAGTGCTGTGAGCTGGGGTACTGCACTATGTAAGTTCTCAAATTATATTATATTAAGGAGAAATTTGAAGTTATTAAAATTGGAACCATAATTAAGTGTTTCACAAACACATCCACTATTCACTCACAACAAATAAATATCACAACTGCAGCAAAAAAGCTGTAAGACTCTATCCAGAGATTTTAAACAAACTAAAACTGTGTAGCATTTAAAATATTATGAAGCACTAACAATAAAGAAAATATAAAACGAAATTCAAAATTATCTTTCCGGAAAATAATTGCTGAGCTTCTTCATTTGTTGGTTATTAATCCAACACAATTTCTGACATTAAAAAAATCAAACACAAACAATGTTGTTTGTAGTCTAAACAAAAAATAGACATTCTTTTATAGATGGACATATGGAAAGTCCCTTTGTTGTGCTACACTATTTCCCAGTCTACATCTTCAGTAATACTGCTGGTGCTGTGCTGTCTGGATGACGGAAGGTCAACTGTGTCATGCTGTCTGTTCAAAGACTTCAAGTTGCACTGCATTAGTTGACCTCTACTTGTGATTCCCCAGAGTTCATCATTGGCAGAGGCTATCCGTAAAGAAGGTGTTAGATGTTATCAACATGACATGCAGCAGGAATTAGGTTTTTTTAAATGTGATTCGAGTTGAAGGTTCCATGTGATGGTGAGTGCCATCAAAAATTTAAGCCTTTTACCAGTACAGCACACAAGAAAAATGAATTTTAATAATTTTGGACCATTAACTTCCTTGGTGGCGATTAATTTTTTGGTTAAGTGTGATAGGGGAGAGGGAACACTCAGAAAAGCGATGGAGAGTGCTCCAAGTTAAAAGAGACCTTGCACTTGTCTTGGGAATTATTATTATTGAAATTGATAAAATAACTATAAAAATATAAAAGTATAATAAAAATTAGCATTAAGAGTTATTCCAAAAATAAAAACTGAATTTTTTACTATGATACAGATCAACAATGCATCGCAGCTATCCCCGCATCTGAGGTTCATTCGTGTTGTTCTGATTTCATCGTGATGTAGTTTTTGTCTGTTAACCCTCCCCCCCCCCCAACACACACATACTTTCTTTGCACTAGCTATGAGCACATCTGCAGCGTGTGCTTCGCCGCGGGCATCTAGTTTCTATTAAAAATAGAGACAGTTCATGTAAAATCTGTATCAAACATGAGCAGGACTGATAGATCTTTGTATATCAATTAACATAATTAATCATTTAATGAACAAAGCAAGTATATCAATCAACATACTTTGTACATAAATGAACATACTTGTTAATTTAAATAAAAACATACCTGATATTTTAATGAATATTCCTGGTATTTTTTTCCAATAGTCCCCACATGGTCTCTCCCTGGAGATTCCATATCTGAACATAATCTCACCATTGGGTGTAAGAGCCCAAACACCAGATTTAGTCAGGGCCATATCCATTGCTTGAATCCCTGTAAATTTCAAGTTTTTTTTTTTTCAAAACATTCATGAAAGTTCTTGATAAACAAACAATAGTGTAGTTGTTTGTTTGTGTGTGTCTGTGTTAGCAATTAGTTGACATAATGGCAAATAAAAACATTTTTTAAAACAGTGCTACCTCTTTGCTTTTTTAAAGGAAGATAAATACATTTCATGAAAGCTGTGGCAATTTTGCTGTTTCTTACCTGGTACGTGAACCCATTCCTGGCCAATAGGCATTTGATCTGTAATGCCTGCTCTGATGTAAGTTAACCTACGATTGTCAACAGACCACACCTAGAACAAGGTCAAGAATTGCTAGAAATCCCATAACTCAAAATATTTTCTCTCAAAGGACAAAGACACACAAAAATTCTTTAAACACAAACTAAAGTTTTTAATCATTGCTCAGAACAACTTTGAACAAGGTAAATTTGAAATAAAAATTGGTTTAAATCAGCTCTCCCTCCCATTATCAATCAACTAAATTTAGGTTGCAGTCAATATACCAGGTGAAAGGAAACAAGATACAACTATTCAATAAAAGTGATCATAACAAATAAGCTTTTAAAAAAATATTCTCACCATCCAATCCAAACAGCCAACATGCACTCTTGTAAACACAATGTCGCCAACATTTTCAAGAGGCAGCCAAGCTGGATTCAAGATATCTTCCACTGGTGGCTTTGCTCCAATCCTGTGGTACACTACACCTTCAGCCTCAACAGCCCACACATAGCCAGCATTACAGCTCAGGTGAACAATGCGAGCATCACCTGTATAGAGAATTTAATTTTTGTTGTGAGAAATTATAATAATAATTAATAATTTGTTAAATTTATACAGTGCAGTACCCCAGCAAGCAGCTAGGCTCACAGCGCTTCACATTAAATTAGTAGCAAACATGTATTTATAAATGCATTCAATGAAAAACATTCACTATAATTATATATGTATATATAATATATGTATATATAATATATGTATATAATTCTGATAGGGCAGATGTGTCTAAAGTACCTAATTGCAACTCCAATATTGAATTACAAGCAGATATGACTTGGTCTAACAGCAAAACGGTAAAAGACATATTATGATACAACTTCTAAACTATTATTGCAAAGTCACAACATCCGAAAATCCTAATTTTCAATCATAACTGAATTGATTTTGATATTTTCTATTTTCAAAAACAACAAAAAACTGTCCAATTTTAACACCCTTGAATTATTATTTAAAATCAGTTAATCAAAGTTTCTTTTTCTTTGTGGCCTGGTTTCAAAATTTGCACCTTACTGAAAATGTCAGATGTTTCTATGTCATATATAAATCTCTCTACCCTGCTTCTACAGCCTAAATTATCTTATGTTAGTCAAATATTTGTTATCATTTTAAGTAGGTCATTTTTCAAAATCTTAGCAGGACAGTAATATTTAGTAATAAAGATATTTAACTCTTAATAAAATTCTTTCACATAAATAATGCTTTTCATTTTAATGCTAATGAAACTATATTTCAAACCTAATTGAGACATATCAAGTTTAACCCATCTGTTCCCCTGTGGACAGAGGGGTCCCATTTCTGCCCTGACTTTGACCTCTCCATTTTCTGTCAAGGCCCAGGCCGCCGTCGGTCCGACAGATATGCAGCAGAAGTCTTCAGAGTCTGGTATCATTGTTGCCTCCCCTTGTGCTCGTTTGAAAGTGAATAAATCTGTAGTTCTTGTTTGCTGGGCCCACACCAAGCCTAGGGGATGCAATTAGTAAGGGAAAAAATTACCTTCAAAGTCTGCTGCTTCATTCTGAGATACATCATGTCAAGAAAATGTAATGAGATCTCATTCTGTCTGGCAATAATCCCCAAATATTTTACACTAGAGCACCAATCAGGCAATTTTATATATTTACTGAAATCAGAGTGCATTGTTAAATAATACTGCAATAGTCAAATTGTTAATTGTCTATGAAGACAATAGTGAACTATTTCATGAGCAGCCAGGATTTGCGGTATGTAAAGCTTCTGTTTGGTGTCATCTGATTCATTTAACTAATAAATAATCAATGCACTCTATTTTTAATCCAATAAGAATTTTTTGCTTGTTGTAAATTGTAATTAAAATAACTGCAAAATACACAAATTCTTTATTAATCCAATTTTAGGATTGACAACTTTATAGGAATAATTATCATTAATAAAAACATTATCATTAAAATTATGTGGGAATAAAATTGAATATTTTGGTAAATTCTTGAGAAAAAAATTAAATTCTAACAAATTATTCTTAAAATCATCACTTTTCTGATTGTGAATACTATTGAATAGTATTTTTTTTAATTTAAAATTTAAATAATTTTTTTAATATATTGAAGTTTATTGTCACTATAGATAGGAGTGTGAGCAAATTTCAACCCGATTGAACAACAGGAAATGGGTGAAAATTAAGTAAAATATTTCAACCCGAACAATGAACACAGACAGAGTTGTGAACAGAAATTTATCGGATAAAATAATCCTGTCCCATTTTTTGTCATAAAACAATAAACCAAGAGTTCTCTTACCCCAGTCTAAGTGGGCAATGTTGGCACAGACATATTTCCAGATAGATGATGGAGATATCTGAGCAGGTTGAGCTTCTTGCCAATGATAACCTGTAACAGGGAGAGCAGAAAATGAGATACAGACATGGCATAGGAAATATGTCACAAGGGTTTCAATAACCTGCTGATAAAGACAAACATAATATTGTAATCTTATACAGGGTATATGCAGTGAGACACAACAGTCAAGCCAATACTAGTCTCAGTGGGATGCAGACTCGTAAACACTTTCTTAATACTAATATGTTTAACATTACTTAAAACTTTTATTTTTAGAATCATTTATTACAGGGATGCCCAAAGTCCGGCGCCGGTCGCGAAGCAATTTTTACTGGCCCGCGACCTCATCTGAAATAATTTCTTAACTAACGTATTATTTTTTAGCAACATTAAATATAAGAAAAGTCGACAAGTTTTACCGTTTTGATAACGTCAAAGGATGGCAAAAGTCGATAACATTGTATTGTTTACCAATTACTAGACTTCAGTCTTAAAGACTGACAAGGGGAACAAATGTATTTGGTTCTGTTTGTTCTGCTGTCTGTGACGTTAAATAACCAAGTAAACGATATATTTATTTATTGCTGATGGCTATCGCCATGACTCGTGAGCACAGTTGACTAGCAAAACTTGTCTGTAACAAAGTCAGCTTAGTCAGGCTGGCAAAGTTTTTAAACTTCACTGTATCTTTATCTTAGATATACAGACGCTCCTTCTATGCAGAAGATAATTGCGTCCACAGACCATGAGAGATGATCTGTTGGCAAGTGATGCAGCGGTTACAGGCCATGGCTATAGGGGTTCCACGCATTACCCCAGCCGCCTAACTATTGTCTAGTTAGGTACCAATTCGGAGCTGGGTGACTCGGGGACTCCTCATGCCCCGAGAACAAATCCTCACTTTCGTGTGGATTCGAACTCGTGACCATCGGTATGACAGTCGAGAGCGCTACCTCTCGACCACCACGTCCCACTGTATCATTCATAAAGAAGTTCTTTGTGCTAAACACCTTTCATGTGATTGTGTCCTTAAGCAAGTGTTAAAGGATATGATCTCTATTTGCTCTAAAACCCTGTTTCACAGCCAGTTTTAGCAGTGTCTTCTTGACATCCAGAGAGAATACAAAGATGTTATGTATGACAATGATATAAGATGGTTTAGTCGGGGGACAGCACTCCAGCGCGTCTACACATTAAAAAAGAAATTGGGCAGTACATGGAAGATAAGGAAAAAACATTTCCAGAACTATCTGATGCTGCTTGTCTTGCATAGTTAGCATTTTCGGTTGATGTGAAAAGACATATAAACCTTCTTAACACAATTCTCCAAGGGCACAATGCAGTGGTAGGCCAATTATATGACTTTGGGAACAAGCTGCAACTTTTTCAAAGGCAACTTTTTCAAATGCAGCCTAATACCACACATTTCCCCTCACTGCAGGAAATCATGACAAGTTTACCAGAAAGAAGCTTCAATTGGCAAATGCATAGGTATGATGCAGATATCACATCCTTGGCTGATGAATTTCAAAGACGCTTTCATGACTTAATAACTATTGAAATGATAAACATGGTTGTTTTTGTTAAATCTTCATATTTCTCTGTAGATTTTGATAATACTGCGGCAATCTGCAGCTGGAAATCATTGAGCTGCAAACTGATGCTGAGTGTCGCAGCAATTTCTTCTCTTTGACTTTTAGAGTAAGCTTCATGGTTAAAGAGAGATTAAAAGGAATTCAAACATTTGTTTTTAAAAAATGCTTAGCTTGTTTGGCTCGACATACTTGTGTAAGCAGACATTTTCAGATGAATTTTAACAAGATCTGTGTGAGGACGACAATAAGTGACTCTCAACTACGTAATATCATGCGCATCAAAACCATGTCATTGAGCCTGACCTCACCTATTTACTGTATTCAAATATCTCAATTTCACCATTCACATTAAAATTTTACAATAAAAACTCCCCATACAATGTCATTTTTATAATATTATTTTAATCTGGCCCGCGAATATCTTTGGATAAAGGAATATGGCCCGCCATGCAAAAAGTTTGGGCATCCCTGATTTATTATGTCTATACCTTAGAATTGCTTGTTTAATTTCACTTGAATTTTGAAACTTTGAAAACAAACAACATTTTTTCAATGGTAATTTTAAAAAATTTTGACCTTTAATTAAAGTGTTATCAGTCAAAATATAGTGTTAGTTTGAAGAATTATATTTACTGTTTAAATAAATAGGACATTTCTGAAGAGCTAGTAGAAAAGATTTTGCCTGACCTTGAACACTGCCGCGGCACACTTGAAGGACATTCTTAAAGTCCAGCGCCAGCCACACCCCATGGGTGCCGGCTGTTATGAGGCCACCTCTGTTAGTGCTTAAGATAAAAGACAGCTTTTTGGGGTCAAACTTCTTGGCCACTGCTTTGATCATGTCCAGGGTCGACTCGTCCTGTAGAATGTACCCACCAAGTGGAATCTGAGGAAATAAATGTTGAGATCATCATTGTTATTGAAATACTTCTGTTGGCCAAAACAATCCATTTACATTTGTATCTTTAGATCTAGAGTTCAGACACACACAATAAGAATGACATTATCATGATTTGTAAAACATGTTCAATCTTTTTCAAATATCTTTTAATATCTTTTATGTAGTTAGTATGATATGAATGTTTCTTTTATTAATATATGTATTGTTATTTCCATGTAAAGAGCTGTGAGCCCGGCTCCTTGCTGGGATACAGAGCTATATAAATTATCATTTTATTATTATTATTAATACTATACACGTATTGGCAAATAGTTATCAGAATAACTACTAATAACTGTCTACATGAGAAACAAATTAAAACTATACCTGCCACCAAAGACCAGAACCGAGGGGCTTCTCCTTGGCGACGCCATCACAAAACCAGATTTGCCCCAGGACATCGATGGCCCACCCAATCTTCTCGTGATCAATGGCAACGGAAGAGAACAAATATGGTGGCTGGTCTCTGCAGATGGAATTATGATATCTGGATATAAATTAATCCCAACAAGGTAACGTTTGAAGTTCAACTCCGCCTGACAGTATGCAATTATTGAAGCAATAATTTTTTTATTTTTTTTTTACAAAGGACACACCACATTTTTATGTCTACAATTATGTAATAATGCTGTGCTCAATAGATGATCAAAACAAAATTCTGAAGAACTTAGATATAATTATGATCCTTCAGAAGGGTGTTACTTGAATTTTAAAATTAGTCAAGTTAAAATTAGTCAAGTCATGTTAGTGTGTGGGAAGTTTATGCATTCAGAACACCAATGTTTAACTCTAGTGTACATGTTATATAGATCAATGATCACAATCAAAATATCATACATCTAACTTATTTCATGTGGAATGGATAAATTAGTTCAAATGACCTGTATGTAGGACCCATGGGCAATCACACTATCAACAAACAAGATCTATTTAAAGTGCAAGATTGTACATAAACCTTGGATAAGCATAGGATGCAATAATATTCTAAATAAAACGAGCATCCGTAATGTTTAAGATAAAACAAGATGATGGTCAACAATGATATGGTTAGTGACTAATATCAATATGGTCAGTGACCTGGATCAATTAATGCAGTTTGTTGGCTAACATGGGTCAAAGGACTGTTTGGAATTGGTCAGCTAGCTTGATAGGGCAGGTCAGCAGGCTAGTTGGTGGTCAGTTGGCTCTACACAAAAGATCAGTGGCCTGATCAGATATGGTTAGTGGGAAAGGCTGACTTTGTTTCAAATATGTTATCCCATACTTTCAACCAGATCTCAAGTACCTGGAGTCTGCATCCCAATCTGTTCCCTCTGGTGTTTTTTGGGTTATGCCAGTTCTGACCATCAGCTTCATGCCCTCGGTGATGGCCCAGACGACGCCATGTCGACATACAATTTGTTTGAATTTAGCACTGCAAGGAATGCTGTAAGACTTGTAGCACGGCCTCTCCTGGGACAGGCCTTTCTGCATCATGACCTCTCCATTCTTTTTAATGTACCTAAGAAAGAGGGGAATCAGAAACTGGTTTGACTTTTATCATGTAGATTCTTATCATGTAAAGTTGTATTATGTATTGCAGTTATGTCATATATGTAGTACCAAGATCTGTAAAGTCATATCAAATATTACGCTGAGATCATTTCAAGCAGTACAGTGCAGTCTTATGGTGTTGTATTGAGTACAGGAAGGCCATATCTTATAAGTATAGATTATTAGTAAAAACAACAAGATTGTAGATGAAAGGAGCGTTTGTCGTCAAATATCAGGGATGGGCTTGAGGGGATAGGGATGATCATATAAGAAAGGACAAGATAAGATATGTGGAGGGGCACATGGGGAGGGTTAAGTGTGTGTGGGGGATGTTGAAAATTTGAATGCAATAAATACATTATAAATAAGTATTGTCATTGTAAGAGAACAAGTTCTGAAGATAAAGGGGTCTGATGGGGAAAAGAAGTGGTAAAAAAAAAGGAAGATTGGATAAGTTGAGAGGCTTTAGTAAATTTACGGAGGCACTATGTGAAGGTTGGTTGGGGGAAATGGAAGTGTGGCACATTTAGGGCTGTGAGGTGTTGGAAGGATGATTAGGGTGGATGAAATAATGGTTCTATGTCGAAGCATGATCCTTAGTGTGCTTAGGATTAAAATGAAAGTTATCAAGGGCGAATTTAACCAACATAAGGCCAAGTTTCTGCAAGCCAAGAAATGGTGGAACCCTTGTTGTAAATAAAAAAATTTCATTCCTTCCATAAACCAACTTTAAAAAGATCATTTTTCAAGTTGTCATTGTTCTGGAGACTAGGGTACCAAGTTTCCACAGTGCCAGTCAACTCACCATGCACAGCTGTCGTCCACGCAAATAGTTTCCACATCCCTCACGGCCTCCACCCACTTCATCCCCTCCGGGTGCCTGGTGGTGATCTTGGTCCCGGCGAAGACCACCCCGCGATGCAGCCGCCAGACAATGTGGCCAGATGGAGACACAGAGATCTGGCTGGCTTGGCCAGTTGCCTTGTGCCACATGATGCCCTTGGCGCTGCCTATGGACGAGTAGTGGATGTTCTCGCTCTTGTCTGTGAACCACACATGACTGTTGGACACGACAAGGCTGTAGATGTTGGCTGGTGTTGTGAACTCAGACCAGGAGTTGGCCAGGCGGCGGTGACCTATATCTTGCATTTCAGGGTTAAGGTTCGTTTCTTGTGGATGGACCTCAGACAAATTTTTCGGAGGATTTTGGGATTTGACGATTGGGAATTCCGGGGACTCTGGTGACGTGTCCAAAAAAATTGAATAAAAATCATCAGATGTGCTCTGCTTGACGTATCCTTTACGAAACGGGTCTGATGATTCAATTTCATTAAAAACATCATGGAAAGAAGAACTGTAGGAAATTGAGACTTTCTCTGTCACTGGCAGGTCCAAGTCTACCTGGGGACAAGGTGGGGACTTGGACATTTCTAAACAAGTTAAAGCGTTGTTTATAATCTCCTCGTCTGTCCTGGTGTAAACCTGGAGCACGCTTTTCTCAGCCTGTTCAGGTGGGGGGGATAATTCTGGAGGATGACCTGAAGATAAATCCGGAAGAGTTGCTTCAGCTGCTGGGGGAAGTGTTTCATTCGTCTCAGAACTTTCTGGATGGTCTTCTAACACTTGACTTGTCGACGCTTCACTTTGAACAGGTAAAGAAACATTACTCTCCAAATTTTCCATTAACGTCCTAGACAATGATTGGGTCTCTTCTGATGCTATTTGTATTTGGTCAGTTTTTTCGCTACCATCCTGGCTACAGGTGTTCACAGAAGAGCTTTCTGTGTGATCACCTTTCAAGATACTGTCCATCAGTTTGAGCATGTCATCAGCTCGCTGAATGGCAGCCAAGGGCGAGTCCACGGCTGGTGTGTTGTTTGGGGTCAAGGTTATATTATACTCATCAGACAGCTGGCTTGAAGAGGAAACTTGACTGACAGAATCTTCATCTCTTTCCTTGCTGTGATGAGATGCTGGTAATTGATGAGATATTGTACATAAGTTACATGGGTATATTACATTGTTTAATGCATGTATTTCTAAAAATGTTTTTGTTGGCGATTGGAAAAAAAGGAGGGGGGGGGTAGTATTTCAGAATTAATGAATATTTGTCAACTAAAGAACAGGTGGTTGAAGATTTTTATATTACCATTGTCATTGTTGTACCACACTCTTTAAATAAAATATGTTTACATGGAGCAAAAAAGAGATGCAATTACTTAAGCACTGATTCCAATGAGTTTTACCTTGGAGTGTAATACACTTTTAATACCATGCCTGATAAACTTTAATTTCAAAAACAACTCAAGCCCTTTAGCATTTGCACACATTCCATAAGCACAAAATTATTGGTAGTGCATGATACCAATATCAATTCATTTTTAGCAACTGCATAATCGCACCCTAGATGTTATTTGCACTGGAATTCTCTCCCTCGGATGTCATTTTGTAGGGGGTAGGTTTAAGATAATGGACCTCAGAACAGTTATGTACAGATGTACACTAATCAGTAAATCTTGATGTAACTGGTGGGCATTAGTATAAATTATATAGATCATCTGCAGTTGGAGAGAGATGGCGGGAGAATTTATTTGTTAAGTCAGACATATAGTACCTGTATTCCCACTTAAACTAGCACACATGTGTCAAACTGTAGGCCAGCAGGCCACAGTGGCGTAGCTAGAGGGGGGCGGTGGGGGGCGGTCCGCCCCGGGCGGCATTTGTGGGCAGTTAAAAAGTAAAGCCATTTCCCACAACCGCCCTTTAATTTTTGTGAAATAATAAAATAATTGTGAAACAAAAAATATTCATAATTTCGAGTCTTAATAAACGGATAGCACAACATTTGTTTGATTACATCTTGGTTTTTATAGCTAACGCAAACTCGTTTAAAAAAATTAATTTGCTCAAAAATGGTATCGATTAGTTGAGAAAAATCAATCGGTATACGTTTACTTATATGAAAACAACACACTAAAACACAACACCGCTGGGCCGAAAAATATGTGCTATTAATATCACCACGGCAGTTTTTGCGTGGAGTTTCCACATGCGCAGAATGATTCGCGAACAAGTACCGATATGACATGGTTGTTCAAACTTGCAAACTTGTGTTTTACTTGCAAGTTGTAATTTATGTTACTGTTTCAGTTTTCATAAAAGTATTGTAAGGGAAGGGAATTATTAAATTTATTTCGTTTTTATTGCATTTAAGTACCAAAACTTAAAATAATGTTATTTATTAAAATGTTACGCCTACCCAATTGAAGTAATGTGCAATATTCAAATTTCTCCGTTAATTAACACCGCAATAGGGCATACATAAATAAAATTGACATCTGAGGAAGTAACTAGTAAAACTAGATCAGATGCTGGAATTATACTTGATTATATGCAAACTTTTTCTTTTGTATGTTTTATGTTATAATCTTAAAGTTTATAAAATGCAAACCCATTTCATGGAACAAAGTGATTACCTAATACAAAAGGCAGTTATATCAGCCTAAAGAACAAAACAATTTATGAAATATGAGTGTTGAAAATTTAGAAGACGTGATTATATCTTTAGAACAAGAAGTGCAACGGGAATTGTTTTTACCAATGGATAAAACGTAAAAGAAAATATTTGTATATACTACCATGTAATCTACTGAATGAAGAACTAGCACATCAAATAAATTACTGTTTTGAAATTGATAAAGAAAAGTTCAATATTGAAAGAAAAATTATCCTGGTTTTTATACCTGTACCTACACTACTAGGAGTCACTTGGACAGGGGTTACGTTAGAAAAACGAGGGGAAAGAACTTTTTATCCATTAAAATGTATTCAACGGTATAGATTGGAAAAGTTTGTACCACACAGAAAAATTGTAATTTTGCTAAGAATTTTCTCAACAATTGCTATCAGTGTTGCTTGTTGTGAAAGGAGATTTTCCAAACTGAAGTAGATTGAAAAAAATTGTCTCCGTTTCACAATGAGTAATTTAAGACCATAAAATCTTGCAATACTAAAATTTGAACACAAATATTTTGAAATTTTGACAGCATAATACACGATTTTACTGCTATGAAAGTTAGTAAAATAAATGTATAAATATGTTTACATACTAATGTATACAATTTCTTTGTAAAAAAATAATTTTTCTATTAATACAAACTAAAAGCGTATTAATTAGTAATATTTTTTTGAATGTGTTGTCTTATTGAGGGAGGGGGCGGCTTGGACCTTCGACCTTAGTAACTTTCTTGTGGCCCCTATCTTGTATTTTTATAAGTGTGTATTTATAGCTATATCATTATATGCGGCCTCTTTTATTACTGCTTGCATAAATATGGCATGCAATGGAAAAAATGTTTCCCACCTTTACTTCACTTCAATTACAATTATTTATTCATGTCTATTAATTTATAAAAATCCATTATGAGATTGATTTTTTTACCCCATACAACTCGTCACGCGTCGTCATAAAAATTTAGACCCGTTTTTCCTATGACGTCACATAGCTTTGGCCACCCCCCCCCTTTCCCATTAAACCACATTTTTTATTTGAAAATAAGCATGTTTCAAATCAATTTTTGTCATTAGAGTATCTCTTTAGTGTAAGTCTGCACTATATTATAGTCACACGCGTGAAGCGATGTAAAGCGTCATAATAATAAAAAGTGTTAGTAATCAAATATTTAAGTTAGGGCTGTTATCGATTAATTTAAATTTAATCGTTAACTTTTGAAAAATTACCGAATAATTAATCGATAATTTTGATTAAAGCTAAAATAAGATGTATGACGTCATTAAACTGAAAATTTCAGTGGAAGTAACAAAAACAGGCAATTTACATTTAATTTTTAACAATGTTTAATTTTTAAATATCATTTTCCATATAAAAACAGCCTATTTTAAAGTTTAAGCTTAAAAAATCTTTTAAATGGAGAAGTTTGTACGTAATAAAATGCAAACTATTATTAATTTTAAATAATTAAATTATTTATAATAAATCCACAGCATCTTGTAACACGTTTTCTTCAATTTTAATCACTATTTTATCGATTAAAATAATTTTAATTGATAAAATCTTTTACCGATTAATCGAGAAATTAATCGATAATTTCCGCAGCCCTAATTTAAGTGAAACTTTTATTTAAATTTGTGCGTTTTTGATGTGACATCACATTTATTAAACATTCCGCTTCGTCACAAGGGTGGTAATCCCCTACCCCAGCGTGTGACGTCATTTATGGATGGCCTCTAAAATGGGCAGCGAATAGGAGACCGCCCCGGGCGGCAAAAAGTCTAGCTACGCCACTGTGTCAAACAATAGTAGAGCCACTGTCATTTGGAAGTGGTTAGATGTCAAACAATAGCAGAGCCACTCATGCCGTTTGGTGGTAGAGAGAAGCCACACTGGCGGCACGATCAAGTGTCTTTTGAAATCATAGATGGTGCCATATCTGTTGGAAAAATGAAAGAGAAGTAAATGGGGCCGAGGAAGCTATCTCATCTGGTCGGCACATTTTTAAACCTCATATTGAAGAACTCCGTGAGCGCCATCTTTTTTGGGCCGACTGCATCGTTGTTTTTTTTTTTTTTTCCCCCGACATTGTAGTCGTCACGAGACATGCTTTGAAACAAGTCGACGTCTTCCCCTTGTTGTTATATCACTTGTGTAAATTTACAGTAAACTCTACCCCGTCCCTAGCTTCCCCATTGGTGGAAACTCGATTTACGATTTTAAAGTTAAGTCCATGTTATATGATAATAACCTTAGAACAAACAGAAAGATCTAATCTCATTGCTATCAAGCTATCCCCTTTCCGCCGATGTTTCCAGCCCGTCATGATTCGTGGGACCCATATAGCTGACAAGCTATGCATGCTACGCTACGCGCTAAAACCCAGATCAGCAAAGACCATGATGACCTTTGAGCAAGCCCCCGATGCATGGACCCCTCTCGTGATATTATTATTACAAACTGTGTTCCTAACGACATCTCTCGCTGCACTAAGACCAGGAGCTCATGGTTCAACACCCAATCCATCTACGTTGACCTCAATATTTTTTCGTGCGGAACCGTGTCTGCTGATTATAAATTTTAATGTATTTGTTGACAACGCGTCATCAAAGAACGTCATAATTTGACGTCATTCCCCCTCGGGGCCGGGAGGGGAACACCGGTGATCTCCATGTATGTGCAGGGTGTTTCCTCAAAGCTGACGTCATTTTTGTTATGACACTAACTTGTGTGCACATTTCTTTCCCACTCTGGCCAATGGAAGGGTGGCTTTCCTAGAGGTCACCGTTCTGATTGGCTGCAGCGGTTGGAAAGGAGACCTGAATCAGGATGCCTTTCACCAGGAGACCACTGTTTTGTTAGCGTTCTATTTTGTAACCCCTGCACCGCGGCATATCTCGGCTGACTGCACAAACAAGCATGTTCCCACACAGAAGACCTGCCAACTTTGCGTCATATGTTGACGTAACACCCACGACTGATATCTGCACGCTGTCAGTAATGGGCAGATTGTGACGTTGGTCCGGATGATGTCAATCCATACATGGTCAAAACGTTTCCGGCCGTGCACGAGACAAAGGATGATATTTGAGGCGATTGCTTGATATTTGTTGGGGGAGATAAAGGTTAGGAGAATTTCATTCGAATTTCATTCATTTCATACACCAACGCTTGGTGACCTATTTCGCAATATTGCATCTTAGAAGGGAAAAAAAAACTTAACATTTTCAAATGCAATTCGCCTACGTTAGATTGAAGTATTATATTCATGGTAAAATGAAATAATTCAAATAGGTTAAAAGAAATATTTATGTTTATTTAGTTTATAATTTATTTTAAGTAGTTTAAGTTTAAGGCTAGATTATCAGAGCTTCGAAAGCCGAAGAAAAACTTGCTGGTTGAGACAGTGCAAGAGTTGTCGATATGTTAAAGATTCTTTAAACGTAATGGCAGAGCCGCTGGTAAAAGTTGTGATATAAGAACCCCCCAAGACTGATCAATTTTCTTCTGAAACACAACCAATTAATCCCCTCCTTATCCCTCCTTTTGCTTTCAGTTGATCGGACTGTTACAAACTGACCGTCCCTCGGACTTCCCAAATGACTTGCATCAATACGCCCCCCCCCCCACTTCTCTATCAGAAGTTACATAGTGCTCCCTAAGTTTGCCACACTGTTAATTTGAACGTTACCGACAGAAACACGTCATGTTGTGTTAACAGCCTTGGATTCGAAGGGAGGGGGTGCATGGGTATTCGCAGAAGGTAATTTAAAAAGTGGCGGGGGGCGGCATTGCAAAAGTTTGTGTAGGGAGGAGAGGGCAAAGTGTTATCAAAAACTTGAACGAAAACTATCGAGGGTGCTAAAATTAACAAGAGGGTGACAGGGAGCGAGGCTCTCGCCACCTTGGGCGCCCACTCACACAATTAGTTGGTCAGATGTGGATCCCCAGTCACCACTGGTCTACCAGGGCTCTTGTGAGTATTAGAAATGATGTTATTTATATAGGGATAGAATTGTCTCATGTTATATATTACAGACGTTCCTTATATTATTGCTTCCTACGCTGGTCTGTGGTTTATATATCGACTTGTAAATTTTATTAGAGCTACAGAATTTTTGAAAGTGTTAGTTTTACTAGTTTGTTAACGAAACCCATTGCACGCCCGAATGCCATGCGGGAATAAGATGGATTTGTATTTGTTCTTGCATATGGAACATGAAAGTGGTTTTTATCCGTAAGTCCATCTGAAGGTTGTATTTGATTATCTTTGTTTTGGTGTTTCCAAGCTACAATTATGTGCTGTGCCGTATGTCATATTACTACTTTACTCTTTGTTTTATCATGTAGTCAAGTATTGCATTTAGGCTTAATGATTTAACTAATGGTGTTACTCTTGTCTATTTTTAATATACTCCATATGCGAATCTTGCTTCTCGTTTGTTAATTTGTTATGCTTTAGGCCTATCTGTGTTTTCGTTGGTGGATACGTCCCATACAGAAGATGCATATTCTAATAAGTAAGGCATTATTTTCATTTTCTTGTTACATGTTTTTAAAATCCTTTTTTTTTCAAACCTTGGTTGGTTTGATTATTTAATTAATTTAATAACAGGGATTCCACCATAATTTCTCATTTATAAATACTCCTGAGTACTTCGCTTCTTTAATTTCGACTAGTAGCTTTTCATTCAGCGGCGTAGCGTGGGTATTTACCAACCCGAGGAGAACCCAGTTTTATTAGAAGTAATAATAAAGATACTAGACTATACATTTTCATGTTTGAAATAAATGGAAAGCGTTCATATCTTGGATTTTAATTGAATGTTTCTGTTTTTTCCTTAGGGCACAATCTTTGATGAATTAACGTTGTCATCCGTACCATGCCCAAAAGCCAAAATAGCTATAGATTATTTAATATTGGTACATCATTATAGTTGTAACTAATTTTTTAGTAACTTAATTTTAGAGAAGCTCTTTCTCGCAGCTGGGATTACTTATGTCAGTTGTAAGGAATATTCCAAATATTTATATTATATTAGGTGTCACATACAATTATAGGAAAAAGACAACGAATCCTTTAGGTATTCTCTGGAAGTAGCATCTGAAAAGCATTTTAAGCGCTATACGCTTGTTAATCATTTTGAGCCTCATTGACTTCATAAATTGCAGTTTATACAAATTACAAATTTGCAGACGTTTAAGAAATAGGAAAAGAAAAAAAATTTCATGGTGACTCGCAAAGTTCTTCCGTCTGTTCGTGTGTTAAGCTTTCGTCTTCATCTGTCAGGTTTTCTATAGCTTTCAAATTAACCTCAAAATGGCTGTGTGATATATTCCCTATCTTGCATCCTGAAGTCTGTTTAATGTATTGCTTGTACCAGAAATTAGATAATTCCAATGGTGTGTTGACATTGAGATATTATGTCTTTGAGTTTTTTCTTGAACTGCTGTTTACTTGCCAACCATGAATAAGTATTAACACGCGTTGGGCTTCTTCAGGCCTATATTT
The DNA here is from genome assembly GCA_002072015.1 of Radix auricularia. Lineage (NCBI taxonomy): Eukaryota > Metazoa > Mollusca > Gastropoda > Lymnaeidae > Radix > Radix auricularia. The sequence continues at coordinate 271,159 of MUZC01003054.1, forward strand.
TAAGAAAATCAACTTTTAAACTTATTTTAAAAATCTTTAAAGCAAAGTCTTAAGCAGATTAATTTTTTGTTTGAATAAAATCTTTGAAAGATTCTACGTCCGCTTTCTTATTTTTAACAAAATCTTTACACATAACACAAGTGAACTTGTTTAATCTTTATGTGACATACATGAAGAGCTATAAAATACAATGGAATGATATTTGACATCTTTTTCTGAAAGATGATATTAGGCGAACATTATCTCCTAAAACTGAAATGAGCTCATTTTGAATTTGAGGTGACACGTTTTTTTAACCACGCTTCACATGATGTTCTCGTATCACTGAGTCTTACTTTGCTAGCACATCCATGAGTTCCATTTTAGGAGCTAAATAACGACGAGGATTGTGCCTCCCCACTCCCTCAACAAAGAGAATCAATTAAGTTACAAGCAAATCAATCAAGTATTCATACGACTTTAGCCTCTTGGTTTTTTCAGTTCAATAGCATTAGTATCAGAAGAATTTATATCCAACTTCACATATTTTAGGATATTTCTGTTATTTCTTTTATCAATTTCTTATTTATTTTTAAAAAATATTATTTTGACAAAAGCACAATAACTTATAAAAATTTAATTCTTAAAAGCTAAAAAGCGATGAGGAATTTGCCGCCCCTTAAAAAAGTACCACCGGGGCCTTTGCCCCCCTTGCCGCCCCCTGGCTACGCCACTGTCTCCCAGGGCCGGCTTTAGCTAGCGTTTATAGAGGCAGCGGGTTTCGGGAAATCGCACGCGCGAGTCGACCCGCGCGGACTTGCGCGAGGAATGTTTCTATTTTTGCTTTGCAGGTGTTCATAGAGGACGCGGGTGTCTCGAGGCGACAAATTTGCCGACCGGCGCGGGTAATTACCAGAACTAGTTGCTAGTTCTTGTTCCGCGTTGCCGCGCCGGAAAGAATAGAAGGAAATCATCAAACTTTTACAGAAAAATTAAATGTAGTTTTTTTTTTAAAAAAAAGGCTAAGGTTATATATCATTTTAAAGGGCTTGCTAAGACCTTTTCAAAAACACTTGATTTGTCTTTCTATATGTTAAAGAAGTGGAGTTATGAATTTTTTTGTCAATTTTTTTTTGCCCCTTATCGACCTATAACTTATTATATAGGTTATAGCCTATAACCTATATAATTTATTCCAAAACTTGTGACCAAATTTCAAAACTCTGCACCCTTTCCCTCACAACTTATTTAATTTTAGAGACATGGGTAAGAAAATTTCAGGAAACATTTACAATCCAATATACAAGACTATGAATAAGAAATGTTTAAAAGAAATCAAGATTTTGAAATTTTAAATAAATATATAGGAAGGGATGTTGTAAAAAAATCATATTGAAAATTTAAAAAAAAAAAATACAAATCCGTTAAAACATGTGCATGCTGGTATTTTAATTGAATGCTTGGTACAGTTAAATCAATAACTGCATTTAAATGTTTAAAGGGTAAGTATTTGACTTTAAAAATAAATTTAAAACAAATTATTAAAAATTATTTGTTAAAATATACCCCACCGACGAGGTCTGATTACTAAAATATGAAATTAAAATTAAATTCAACAAGTATTTGTCAATGAAAATGTCAGTACCTCATTTAAAGATAATAAAAGAACATTTTTCTGAGTGAATAAGTATTCAAATTTTTAAACATATAATTCATAAGCTTTGTAATTGTCTTCGTCATCTATTTGTCAGTGGAAGAAATTTCAAGTTTTGTGATTGATTTTGAATTTTATTATCTCTTATATTTATACCCATAATTATCTTTGTTTTCTTATTTAATTTTAATTATTGAAAATTAATTTTATTTTGATTGATTTGTAAAAACATATTTTATGTTAATTGTCTTTGTCAATATCTTTGTAAAAAAGATAAAAGATGATGGTGAGTGATAATTTAAAAATATGTTTTATGATAATAATTATATTATATTTCCCTACACAATCCAGTAAATCTAAAATAAAAGGATTATCATGTCTTTATCATTATTAATTACAAGGTTATTACTTATTTGGACTTAGTATTAGACAAACGACAAGACTATTATTAATAGTACTCTTAACTGAAATTAGTAGTTTAGAGTTATAGTATTTGAATGTGATAGTAATATTGTATAGTATAGTTATAACTATAGACTATAACTGAATAACTGTAAGTATATTATAGTAATAGTACATGTATAGTATAATTAAAAATATATAATTAATTAGTACTATATTACTAGTCCACAACCAAATAAAATCTAAGAAAAATGTAACAAAATTAGTGAATTACTGGCATCTTTCTATAACGTATTTAGTTCTGCCCAAATAACAAAAAAAAGTCATCAATAACAGAAGCCATTTTTTTCTGTTTGCTATTGCAAGGAGAGACTGGAATACCTGTGAATTGTTTGTTGGCTCGCCTGGCTTTTTCCCGCTTTTACTATAAACACCAACCGCGCGAGGGACTAGGCGCGGTTTTCTGGCGCGAGTAACCAGCTCGCGGCAACCCGCCTACCCGCCGCCTCTATAAACGTACCCTAAGACATCGGCCGTGTGGCTACTGTGTGAAATGAGGTGTATGGAAGGTGGCTAGGTAGCATTGTATAGCGGTCATGGTGTGGAAAATATGTGATTTTTCGAAAGGATACCCGGGTACCCGTTTGAAATTTGGACGGATACCTGGGCAGCATTTTTCAAAAAATTTTCAACAACACTACGAAAGACGATAGATTCTATCTTTTTAGACTGAAGCTCTAAGATTTCTGAGAACCCTCGACATGCAAAAGAGACTGCCACTCTAGGATTGGTCTATATTTTATGTAATATTTATTTGAGGTGGTAGATTAGTAGATTAGTTGATGTAACTTTATCTGCAAACAAGACACGTGACAGAAGACAATACCTAAATAAATTTGATGCACGAAAACTTTCAAAAAATACTTGTCTTTATTTTAAGAATTTGAGCTTTACAGAATGAAATCCTACAATAATAAGATGTTGAATGTTACATAAATTAATGAGGCTTAACAAACAGGTGGCCTTTTTTCTGGTTTTCTAGGAGTCTTCTTAACATTATTTACGAATGATTATCAGACCCCAAGAGACAATGTACCGATAGCTTCGCTTAAACTTTGGTGACAGGTCTTCAAATCAGAATGTGAAAGTGAAAGCCGCAAATTACTTGAAAAGTTATTCACAGTGTTGATAAAGTCGTCCTTCTTTTCGTTGACTCAAACACGAGAAATTTAGGGTTTATCAAAGTTGATTTGCAAAATACAAAATACTAAGGTATATCCATTGTGTCGATCTCTTATTACTTTAGAAGATATCTAATCTGAATCTTATTCAAAATTTACTCATCAATATCTTCTTTTCATCACGTATAACAAATAACTGGTAAAAAAAAGGTTAAGGTTTAACCCAAATTTTAATATACTTTAATGACTTTAAAAATTAAACAGTTAATTTTCATGTCAGGCCTTCAATCTTCAGTAATGGGATGTGCTTAACTTATGGAGCATGTAATTTATAACACAGAATAAGCTTATTTAGGCGCTAATGAGTGTAGGATTTCATTTATTTTTATTATTTGGGCTCTCACGTTTTTGGATTTGAAATTTAAACGTGTTGTATTCTATATTTACTGCTTTAAACTCTGCTCATATTTCGGGGTTAAAAATTCACGATTTACCTCGATTACCTTACCCCGAAACGCCATAAAATGTAATTCTCTGGAATATGATTAACCATCTTTAAATCCGAGCTTTGCTAAGCAGTTAGAGAGTGATCTGAGACAAAATTCATATAACTGCTAGTATTTTCAATAGTTAACCTTTTTTCTTCAGATGTTTCAATGTATTTATTTAAGGCTACGAAAAATAACGATTTATAAATCAATGAAATCTTAAAAATTTAATCGATTAAAAATCGATTAAAATTTGTGAAAATATTTTAATTTTTTCCCAATGTTTTAATAATTTATTTTTGTTACTTACAAACTTTTACCTCGTATTATTTCTTATATAGATGTGCATACGTAAACAAAAGAGGGGTTTCCTCCTTATTTCTTGCATAGCAGAACGAATTTGCTGTGTTACGTCAAGAAATTGGGGAGCCATGCAATTATTGTGACTTAACCGATTTCGCGAAATAATGAATCGCAACTTAATGGGATCTCTATAAAATATAATTAATCCAAATTAATTTATTACATTTTTCCCGATTAATCAAACAATTTTTTTTAATCAGTACCAGCCCTAATTTATTTACATTCTTCTCTTATGTATTTCATACGTTTCTACTAGGGCTGCGGAAATTACCGATTAATTTCTCGATTAATCGGTAATTTTTTATCGATTAAAATAATTTTAATCGATAAAATAGTGATTAAAATTAAAGAAAATGTTTTTAAAATCTATTTTCAATTTGTTAATAAATAATTATTTTTTTAAAATTATAATAGTTTTTTTTTTACGTACAAACTTCTCCATTTAAAGGAAAAACTTCTAATGTGTAAACTTTAAAATAACCTGTTTTATAAGGACAATGATTTTTTAAAAAACACATTGTTTTTAATTAACAATAACAAAATTTAAATTCATTGACATTATATTGAACTACTTATATTTAAATATATTTCCTAACATTATTATATTTTTTAAATTAAATTAAAAACCGGTACTTAAGTTATGGACACTTTTTAAAAAATGCCCTATAAGGGCACAAAATGTGAAGGAAAACAAGATAGTGAAAAAAGTGATTTTGAGGTCTTAAAAAAAAATCATAACTTTTGAACCACTTGGGATAAAAAGATGATCTTTATGTTTTTGTTAATCATCAAACAATTTCTATATAGCTGTATTACTTTTATATTTTAAAATTAATTTGAAATTTTCATCCAAGTGCCTAAACTTAAATACGTTATTTCACATATTTTTATTGCTATGTTTTAAAAATAACTCAATAAAAAAATCAATTGCCTGTTTTTATTACTTCCCTTGAAATTTTCAGTTTAATGACGTGATACATCTTTATTTTTAGCTTTAACAAAATTATCGATTAATTAATCGGTAATTTTTCAAAAGTTAACGATTAAATTTAATTTAATCGATAACAGCCCTAGTTTCTACAATGTTTTAAAACCATTTTTACTTACTATCAGCCCTTAAACGAAAATTTAAAAATCAATTAAAATTCCACTATGAAATTCTTTGGAAAATAAATGGCAAAAAATGTATTTTCTTTCATTTGGATAACACATGGCTGACAGAAGAAATAACGACACCTCAGTTCTAGGTAAACTGTGGGCTGTCAACATTAATTTTAGAGAAGCTTTTGGTTTTTGTGCTAGTTTCCGTGTATATGACCAATGACCCAACCCCGTTCAAAAACATTTCCTTTTGTACGAGAATGCTAGACCGATGATCCTAATATGGGGTTGAAACCCGCAACATTACACCAGGAAGAGGAGAGTAGCTTTGAAAAAATGTAGGGCACGTCATTTTTGGCATTAACATCCGACGCGAAGTCTTGTGTCGTATTCGTTTGGAGAGTTCAGCTCAATGCTACTTTGCGAGACCATTTCTCACATGGGGATCAGCATATTTTTTTCCTCAAAGAAAAGTGGCCTAAAACAAGGATTGATGTCTTAAAAGAATTTCAAGCAAGCAAACAACAAGAAAATTAGGTTTAATTTTTTGCAAGTTGCCGAAAAGAGCCCCCCCCCCCAACACCATAAACTAAAGTAACTTTTAACAGGATTCGTTTAAGAAAAAATTAATAAATTTTCAAGAGTTAAAATTTTTTTTAATGTAAAAACAAAGCTTTTCAATATAAATCCTTAATATGTCAGACATAATTAAAATTATGTTCAAACATAATACGCACAACTCGACGAACTAGTATAAACATTTACATGCAACAAAGAGATACATAGTGATAATCTAAAAATTCATCCATTTAATTACAGTAACTTTCGATCGATGTGAAATTTTGATAGATAAATTTATCGTCGCCACGCGTCTGCCTGCAAAATTTCAGCTCTATAGGATACCGGGAAGTGGGTTAAAATTGATCTAAATCTTTTGCGACGGACAAGTAGACGCGAAGAGTTAAAATACAAAGGATTATTTAAAATAAAACAACTATGCTTCGTGTTTGTGCGTTTGTGTCTGAGAGTGAGAGAGAGAGAGAGTGAGTGAGAGAGAGAGAGAGAGAGAGAGAGAGAGAGAGAGAGAGAGAGAGAGAGAGAGAGAGAGAGAGAAAGAGAGAGATATTAAATATTATCATGTAGTGGTTGAGGTTGAAAAGAAATGTTACACATTTTTAATTTTTAAAAAAACTGTGTGCACAATATAATTAGAGTGGCCGCTTAAACGATAATTTTATTTTTAAACAAAAATAAATAAATCAACATTTCAAAATTAGATTGAAAATGGGCACCTTGATATTCTGAAATCATGCTCACACGTTTTTTCTTTTCATTCGCTTTGAATGTGTGAATATGTCCGGTTACTACTACTACCTGAATTTAATAGCGTTAAACTATAGACATTTAAGTTTATAACGTTTTTACATGCACTCAGAGAAACAAAAGGCGTGTTCAATTCCAGTAAAACGACTGGTGTAATTATTTTATGCATCACTTTTTTTTCTCTATATTTTAGACAGTGGACTTCAGAGGGACATTCGTGCTTTTCTTGGAATTTCTCAGGTAAGAAGTAAGATACTTACATGCTTTAAGGTAATTACCAATGACTTGTAGAATATCTGACTACATACCTGACTCGATATCTGATTGAATGTCTACCTCATGGGGCACGGTGGTCGAGAGTCATAGGTTCGAATCTCTATGAAGGCCGATGTTTGTTTGCGGTGCAAAGGGTACCTTCGAGTCCACCCAGCTCCGAATTACAGTAGTTATATAAACAAAGGTCGCTGGGCATTGTACCACATGAGTACCTGACGGTAGTTATATAAACAAAGGTCGCTGGGCATTGTACCACATGAGTACCTGGCGGTAGTTATATAAACAGAGGTCGCTGGGTATTGTACCACATGAGTACCTGACGGTAGTTATATAAACAAAGGTCGCTGGGTATTGTACCACATGAGTACCTGACGGTAGTTATAGAAACAAAGGACGCTGAGTATTGTACCACACAATCCCCTCATAGCCGAGTCCTAAGACCGCTTCGTCACTCGCCAACGGCCCGACATGGTATGTGCGTTCTTATCAGAACGTAGGACGCAATAATCTTCTGCAATGTTAAAAGAAATATATTTCTGACTTAATGTCTTTCTCAACGTCTGACTCAATGTCGGAAGCAATGTATGACTTAATTTATTACTTAATTTATGACTCTAGTTTCTTTAAAGTGCTTAATGTTCTTTTTTCCCCCGAAAACATTCAAGTACATTATTCTTGATTATTATTTTATATTTAACCCACTGTTGTAGAAACGCTCATAAAATTATATTTTGAATATGACTTGAAATCACGCTAATGCTTACATTAAATTGTACTCGCCAGGTGAAATTAATATTATTTCTTGTGTTATTTATGTGCATTAAAAAAAAACACACCACACTTGAGATAAATCTAAAATGTTTCCAGACATCTTGAAGACGCAAAGCTAACACACAAAAAAATTGTCTCTAACTCAAAGTAGGAAACGATTTTATTTTACAAAATCACATACAAGTACACATTTGTAAAGTAAAATAATTATAAAGCTGTTATTTAACATAAAACACTAGAACTGATGTCTGTACAGAAACAGTCACTCAAATGTTTGAGTCAATTTCTCAATGTATGTAAAACTAAAGACGTAAATAATGACCCAGACTATTGGTTTTTTTTTCTCAGTCTGTCATTTAATGTTAATTTGACCGAGTATTTTTGCTATCTTTCAAAATTCTATTCTTGTTTTCCGACTCATTTATCAGGATAATGCCTTATCCTGAGGCCATACGTCTACACTAATGGGACTGAATTTTCTATAAATCAAAAAACACCAAACCCACTATACTGAGGAAAATACTTCATTCAAATCATTAACCATATCTTTATTTTAAGTACAAGTATACTCTTTAAATTGTATGGTCTTTTAGCCAATGTGAACAATGTTTTTAACAGTTAAAATATTCAATTGACTGGTTAAACAGTCATCAAACAATTATTAGCAATCTATTAATGCCCTTTGTCATAAGATATGCTACTAATCTTAATAACATAATCTATATCAAATGGCATTAAAAGTTTTCTATACTTAAAAAAACGTTTAAGCATTGTTTTACAAGCGTTTGAAATTCACTTAACAAAATACAAGATACATACACAAATTCTGGGATCAAACAATACATCATTAAAGTAGACGTTTCTGCTAATGCTTTTTTTTTTTTGGCACAATTAAATTAATACAAATATTTCAATTAAATTTACGTTATAAATTAAATAATATTCACATCTATTTTAAACATCTGCTAAAGCTTGAACGAGAGAGAACCAAGGCCCAGATGGCACGTGACCAAGACGATCATCAGAGGCGGATGAGGAAGGAACTTGAGGATGAGAGGCGAAGATTAATGGATCAAGAGAATGAGGTTAGCATATGCGCTGTTTTACGAAAGTCTGTATTTGGATAAAAGATTTGAAATTTTTATAATTTCTTTTTTAGATAATGGTACTTCTTATTCCCACGCATGCACCGTATTCCAATCAGCGCATAATTTTACGATAAGACCTGCTGTAGATCATTACGGGGATGTGATTTGATTGATGTACTAAATATCGCGAAGATTCAAGATATTTACGTTCCAAAAATCCAGATAAAGGTATCAAGAAGTTTTTTAGCGAGTTACTAGTTAGGGGCATGCATTTGGATCAATACAAATCCGGCTTTGTTTCTCTGTCATTATTTAGTTTAAACCTTTTGACACATGTTCACACAAAAATAAATGAATAAATTAATTAATTAAAAAAACCAACCACTTAAATAAGATTAATATTAATAATTTATAGAATGTATATTATTTTAATCCTAAATTTGACACAATTTCCGTTCCCTCCTTCCTCATATTCTGTTTATTTGACATATATAATTTAATTGATCATCACATAAACAATATTTTAAAAAGTTGACTGTTGAAAGGGAAATGGTCGAAATGGTTATGTTTCTGTACATGCACTAATACATATACATGATTTTGTTGAGGATTTTGAAGTTCTTTGAAGAAAGTTTGCGATTATGTTCACTCAGGTTCATAAGCTCCGTAAAGTCAAGACTTTGCGAATCCCGCAACGTTAATGCTGCATAACAAAGTTCTTTGACCCAAAATGTACTCGGAGATTTGATTCCATGCCTCTTTTCCATGCCATTGACGTTCCTTTTAGTTGAATTGAATCTCATTCTATTACGAGCTCCTCTGGTTTACAGGCACGGCGGAGAATGGAACAAATGAGGAGAGACCTGGAGCTGAAGAGGTTGGAATGGGAGAGACAAAGAAGGGAGGCGGAGAGGGCCAAGAAAGATGCTCCTATTGTAAGTGAGGTTAAAATATAAATGATCTATTTTATCTTACACTTAAAGCCTAGTTTGAAGTGTAGTTAACAGCACAAATTTATGTAGCTTACACAAAATAGGGGGTGGGGTGATTTGGCAAGTTCCAACCTTGCAACAACAACTCACAAAATATGGGGGTTAGGGGCATGCATTTGGATCAATACAAATCCGGCTTTGTTTCTCTGTCATTATTTAGTTTAAACCTTTTGACGCATGTTCACACAAAAATAAATGAATAAATAAATTAATTTAAAAAACCAACCACTTAAATTAGATTAATAAATATGAAAAAAAATTCTTACAGACCAAGGTCTCTAGTTTATGAATTTTTCCATCTGAGATAATATGATGGAAATTAAGAATAATGATTTGAAATGTTACGTGTCGCTTTAGAGAGAGGTAGAGAATTGGCTTGCACTTTTTGTTTCTTTATATTGAAATAGCACAGTTTAAGTCATTGGGAGTGAAATAAAACTTGTACAGCCCCGGGCGGAACTAGTTTTTGCCACGCCACAGTCTTTTTGATAGAGCCAGAGTTTTTTTTAACTTAACTTATTATTTGATGCTAGCATGCTAGATGTGGAAAGTAATAGTGGTAAAAAGTTTAGACTTGAGTCTTTAAGCTTTGCTTTTACAGTGTCAAATCCATCGTTCGCGACCCTGTTAGACAGAGAGAATAATGCCAATGAGTTTACTGATCGTCTTAATGGTGCAGTCGATAAACATGGACGTAAAGAACAGTTTAATGAGCCAAGTGTCCTGAGTGTCCGTGCAGGGGTATCATTGAGGTGGCGAGAAGTGGTCCATCGGTAACAACAACACGGGGGAGATTCTGCTGTCTGCCATTTGTAGACTCCGACTGTGAGAGGAACAGCTAATGCGTGTCATTGTCCTGGAATGTTATGTTAATTTCTACTACGACAGGAAGTCGGGTGAAAGTAAACCGTAACCTACAAATCACTTTGGAAGCAAAATTCTCTTAGTTTATAAAACATTATATTTTTTTTTTAAATGCGTTTGCATTCGATTAATGGCTTACTATAGCTTTGAAAGAAACTTGGACAAAAATAATAAGCCGGAAGTACATAAGGATATTTATTTTTAAAAAAATTAAAAGGAATCGAAAGAATGGAGGCTGCTTTGACTTTCAATAGACTGACGAAGCTCCATTTTCTTTAATCCTTCTTTCTGACGGATTTTTCTTTGTCATATATGTTTCTTTCTGATGAACGCTTCTTTCTCATTCATGCTTCTTGTCCAAAATTGTTTTATTTTTGTAAATGATTTATTTTATTTTAACAATTAAAGCAAGTGAAGCTTTCGTGATTTCAATTAGTTAGCGTTAATATAAAATACCCTGCTTAGCAGATTGTCTAAAAATCTGAAGGATTTTGTTAAAACTAAACAATAAGAACTATCTTATGTAAAATTTACCTACGTTTTTGCAAGCTCGGATTAATTTTAACTGTTTATATATTAAAGTTTTTAATTTTTATCTCTTTCTATATTGTAGAAGTCAATCGGCCCTAATGAACAAAGATTTTGTGAATTGCCTGAGTAACTTAGACAGTTCTTTTAAAAAATAGTTATTAAATTTTTTCTGTTGCTTCTTATTGTCATCTGCATGGCATAGCAGAAGCATCCATTTAAACATGGTAACTTTTAACATAAAGCTTTGACTCAATGTCTACTTCAGATGGTTAGAACCAATTAACTAATGTAAATTAGACCTCATATGAATGGTCGTACTGGAAACAAATTATAGCAAAGTCAAATGAATAAACCAGAAAATAGATATATTTAATTATTAATTTTGATGAATTGTGTCAATGAAACTAAAATTTCATTTCCCCTTAAACTCTCTAAGTTCACATGTTTAAAAAAAATAATGAACGAAACCTCGAAATCTCCAATAGCCCTAGCCCAAACTGTGCGTATTTTAAAAGGTAATGCGGTCGTTTCATTGTAGTGAACTTTCATACTACTAGTGCTGTGGAAATTAACGAGTAATTAATCGATTAATCGTTATTTTTGATCGAATTAAATTTATTTGATCGATTAAAATTCTAATAAAATTTAAGAAAATATTTCTAACATTTTTTCCCCAATTTATTAATAATTTATAATTTTTATTGCTTACATACTTTTTCTTTGAATTATTTATTTAGACATGCATACGTACACAAAAAGGTAACTCTTCCTTACATATTGCATAGTAGAACGGATTTGTTGTGTTACGTCACTAAATTTGGAAGCCATGGAATTACTGAGATATAACAGATTTCTCAAAATAATTAATCACAACTTAACGAGATCTATGTATGATATATAAAAATATATTTAATCAAAATTAACCGATTAATCTAATAAAATTTTCACGTTCAATCTAAAAAAATTTTAATCAGTACGAGGCCTACAAACTATACTGCTCATATTTTTTATAAAGACATGTACTCAGTGACTTTGCTGAAGCAAATAGAGTGAAATAAAGATGGAATTATTTTCCTTTCTTAAAATAAGAACAAACTAAAAAACCTGCAACTGATCGGATAAGACATGAGATTTTTCAGGCTTATCCTAGTCAGTCCCAGGTTCCAGACGCCCTAATGTTACATCCAGGATCATAATGCTCCCCAAATGAGAAACGAGATAACAAGTCTGGAGCTTACATAAAAACACATATTTACGGGTTTATTACATTGTGTTGTTTTTTTTTTCCATTTTAATCTCATTACAGCCCAAGACAGCGCCCATACAGATCAGACCCCCGAGTAAGTACGGTTCATGAGGGGAGGGAGTGGTGGGGAAAGTTGGAGAGAGGGGGCATGAGCATGATGCAAAACTGATCTCTTTTAACTAACTCTCTAGATTTGATTCTGGACACTTGTTGCCTCTTGTTAAAATTGAGATCTTGTTAGGTGCATCCGCTTCTTTAAGGAACTGTCAACAGTGTTGATAGTTATTCTCGTGGCCACCCTTTAGGGTTTGCTGGCGAGGCGGTGTGGCAAGGGTGTGGGACAATTCTCATATTCAATTTAATGGGGCTGGTGGGTTATATTAGATTCCTTGTATAATTTGGGAGGCTGGAGATTTGATTCCCTTCTATAGTTACCTCATAATTGAATTGGTAAAAGACGGGTTCTTTGCAGAGTGGGATGTTGGAGACGGGCTGTAGTGAATACATGTGGGCTCATGTCATGTCGCCTTGTCGTAGACGGTCTGCTATTATTTGATAAGAGTATGTCGTTATTTTAATTTACTTACTTTTTTATGAAAGTAGATTGCTCTAAATTTAAAGGAGGATTCTGTTGATGTTGAATAAAAGAAAGATAGGAAGGGGAGGCAATAACAGATGCTGAAATAAACGGTACTAATATACTACCAGCACTTACAAAAGGGAAACAACAATAGACAGACACATTGTAAATGTATATATAACCTTTTGAGAGCGTATCATTGAAATCTATTATAAAGCTCCGACCGTAACTTGAAGAACTAAATTACGTTCTGACTAAGTAGAGTGAATTTATAGGTTTTTATTCGTTCAATTGGATGTATTAGGTTGTGTGTAATATATCTTTTATTAGATTAAGAATGATGTTTATCCACGTCTTTAGGCACGACGTTGCTCAGCGACATGGATGAGACGAGACGGCGACTTCTGGATGAGAGAAAAAAAATTGAAGAGCTTTTGAGAGCCCAATTGGTGTGTATACACGCCAGAAATTCATTATGTTGATATTAATTGATGTATGGTGGACTTATAAATATAGTAAACTTTACGTTTACTTAATAAATATTTTAAAAACATTATTTAAAATTAAAAAAAACTATTTTTAAGTGTTAAGATTTGAAATGGTACAATCATAAAATTATATGTCTTCGTTATAAAGCGAGCTTGAGAAGTGTACCCTAATCAAAATAAATCAATTAGGGCTGTGGAAATTAACGATTAAAATTGTTAAAATTTTTAATCGATTAAAATTAATTTGATCGATTAAATTCGATAAACATTTTGAAAATATTGCTTTTTTTCCCTATTTTTTTAATATTACATGTACATATTTTTTTATTACCTTCGTATTATTTTTGTTTATTTAGACGTGTATAAGTGAACAATTTTTTTCTTCATTATTTCTTGCATAGCAGAACGAATTTGCTGTATTACGTCACAAATATTTGGTTTTTTTTTTTTTTTTTTTTTTAAAGGGGTATTTTCATAAGATCCAGTATCATATACAGTCAATAAATCAATTGAAATGACGGCCAAATTGGCATGAAGGTTTGAAATCGAGAGTGTGAAAGTGATGGTTCCTGTGTTTGAATTCTCTATGACGTAGCAACGCTTATCCAATTCCGCTACACTATCTGCTGGACGCGGTTTAAAAAAAAAAGCATTAAAATCTTGATGAGATACGCATAAAGTAGCGCGTCATAGATTTAAAATAATTGTGCCTTTTTTGTTGATATCATATTTATTTTTAAAAATTAACGATTGTTTGTTAAATATATAGACTACATATAACATTTATAATTTCAAATACGGTTAAAAGAATTATGTTGTTTCTTGTTTTGTTTTAAATCCCTCCCATTTTAAAATGTATTTATTATATTTGCAAATAACAGAAGCAGCCAGCGTACACAGAAGTTAAAGTACTGAAGAGACCCCCACCGTAAGTGAATGTTAAACATCGGTTATGGCTGTTAACTAAGTTATTCAACTTCAGCGCGATTCCATAGCATGCTGTTTTATTAATATCTTTTTAAAGTGCAGCAACTTACAGGAATATTCTATACATTTAAAACATTTTTTAAAAATAATACACAATAAACGTAAGACTAATATCCTAGGCTTTTTTCTCTGGCTCATTTGTCGATAACATATGCATATTAGGGCTGCGGAAATAAACGATAAATTAATAGTTTAATCGTTTAAAAAAATTAATCGATTAAAATATATTTGATCGATTAAAAATTATATTAAAATTTAAGAAAATATTTCTAATGATAAAATGAGCTGTTAAAACATAAGTCCTAATAAGTTTCTATTTTTCAATTACAAAATCTCAATTTTGATATTTAAAAAATCGTATGAAGAATAATAAATCTTATCCTTTGTATATAGCGACACCATATTAAGACTGGGAATCAAAATTTAATAAAAACATAAGGTCATTTAATATTCACTTCTAGCGGAGCAAAACGGAATGATATTTCCTTATTAAAATACACAAGTGGAAGAGTCTCGACTCCCACTTGAAATTACCTCCCTAGACACATTGCTCGTCATTTGCACTGCAAGCATCTTCAATTTTTAATATTAAATTCCGGTTTTCTTTCGACCCTTAGTCGTTGTTCTTATCATTAAATAAGTGCTAATTAATTTTACCTTTCAGCTGCGCGGTCAACAAGATATCTGACCAACTCCGCGCAGCAGTTGAGAATTTCCGTGAAGGATGGTACTATAATATCATAGTTTGTGGGGAAAACAAATTTGCGACAAATGAAAAATGGATGTCCTGAAACTCAACACGATTGGTTATTTTGCACACAGACTAACGAAGCTTCGTGCGTATACTGTAATTAATCTTGTAGGAGGATGCCAAGAGAAACTCTAAATGACACTTATTAACCTCTCTAAATATCTCCATCAGACCCCCGACTCCGCCAGATAATGACTTGGCTAGTAGACGAATGATAGAGGAGTTCAACAGACTCAAACATAAAGGTAACAATAATATCGGGGATGTTATCTGAAACCATGAGGATGTGTCGAGGACACTAAGCAAAAATTAGATTGTCTGATAAGCTAGGACAGTGTTACTAATGAGTTCTGACTAAAGATTTATCATGGGGTGGTTCCTGCCGTGTCTCGGCGCTAGACTGATAAAAGAGATCTGAGAGAAGAAGTTTGCTTGCGGTTTTCCAGTTCTGTAAAGGAGTCGAGCCGAGTAGAGAATTTAATGATAAGATTTATTCACAATGTGTTTTCTCTGTGGTCAAGTATTTTATTGGGTTCTGTCAAAGCTCTGATTGGAAGTAGGGGAATGTTGCTGGGATATGAAGTGATGGCAACGTTGAATGGGAGGAAGAGAGGAAATGGGAAAGTTACAAGGTATAGGATATAAGTAAGGGAAATGTATAAAGGGGAAAAGCGTGATGCTCCAGAAACGATGGCAGAAGAGAAAGGGCTTAAGCAAAAGATCAAATTCTTACTTAAGAAAAAATGTCAATGGGTTTAATACGTAACAAAGAAAAAATGTCAATGGGTTTAATATGTAACACACTCACAAAATCTTAAAGTATTATTTAAATTTTAATTTCTTGACCCAAGCTTACAAACACATTGGTGATTTTTTTTTTTTAATAATAGAAAAAATAACTCCGACTTTTAAAAACTATGTATTTATAATATAACAGTTTGATTTTTGTTATCTTTCTTATTGCCAATTTTTTTTTAAATGAATATATATATTATAGACACTTTATAGAGTGCAACTTCAGGCTTATCCGATACGTTATTGGAGAATAAAGGCTTTGTTCTATCAATTAGATGCAGAGACACGGAAGGCCTTTAGAAGGATGTACCCTGAACTCCCAGAAACGAATCTCAAACTAGAAGCTCAGCAGAGGGCCCTTTTGCGGGAGCAGGAAGAAGCACTACGAAATATTGACCATCGTGAGAACCCATTTCTATCCAGTTTTATTGAAGAAAACAAAAAGGATTAAACCCATTGTTGAACAAAGACATACGAGTGTCAAACATATACGTTGCCTCCCTTTTTTGTATTTCTCTAATAACAAATTCTTGTCTGGACATAAATCATCCTCCTGTACTTTAATCTTTCTAAGGACATTGTCAGTTTCCATTACCAGATATACAGACCAGCATCTCCTGTTATATTGATAACATACGGACATAAAACGTATAATAAAACATATTTTACGTTGTTTGGTTCCCGACAAGAAAGAAAAAACTTTTTTAAAATGATTATTTAAAAAGCATTATATCTATATATGCTGTTTTTTGTTGTATAAAGAACATTGATTTTTTTTATTCGGCCTAGCTTGAAAATGTCTAATCAAATATTTGAATGTTCAATGCAATTTGAGCCTTTTAATTATACAAAACCTAAAAGAAAATGTATACATTGTAATTAAAACCCTTATTGAATGATTTACGGTGGCAGGGGAAAAAAACTATATACAGGCAAAAGACAAATGACTCGAGATATCTATGTCGACTTTCGTGAAATGATTTTACTTATGTAATATAACCTTAAACCATTTACCCAAACATTGTTACAGGAATGGTGAAAACTCTTGCTGTCGACAGCTACCGACGACCAGCTTGGATGGAAAAAACACCTACGCCTTTCCCACATAGGGTACGCCTTTGTTGCTTCGTCTATCAGGAAAATAGTAATATTTATTTTTTTTTATTTTTGTGATGTGTTTTCAAAATAGATGAAAAAGTTGTTCAGGATTACTTATCGCGATGAGTATTATTTAAATATTTTTTCAACATTTCCTGCTCTGACTTTGGGGATTACAATCTAATTGACCCCGGTTGTTTTTTTTAAAATAAACCTGCTGTCTTGACTGTCTGTCCAGGTCAAATCGTAGAATTAAAAGCCCCCCAACCCCAAATCCTTTCTAAATTTATATTGTTTAATTTGCTAGATATTCTGCACAAAGTTCTTATAATTACGGTGGCCTTCCTCGCTCTGAGTGACGTCAAGCAAGATGTCATGTTGAGAGTGGAGCCAATAATCCAATAATTTATCTAAAGATTTAAATGTCCTTTCCCCAACTTTATTTTTGCGGAAAAGGTTCTAATTACTCTCTTTATATTGATAACATGTGAATTCTAGACGATATTCTTTCATTAGGCAAAACTTTTTGTTCTAAAATGTGCGCAGGGTAATTTTTTATTTATTTATTTTTTTATTTATTTATTTTATTATTTTTGTGTGTGTGTGCGCCCTGAAAGGGTGGTGGTTGATAACTTCCTTGCACTCCCATTCTCAAACTCTTGGCCTGATAGTTGAAACATTAATTCCCGTATTTATTTCCAGTGCATAATTTGAGAAGATTTTTGTTTGAAATTTTCACGTCATCCGTGCCGATTAGATGAAGATTTAGCTCTTACGTTAGTTGATCTCGTTGTATGATCTTTAAGCTTCACAGTTAGTGGTTTACGATGTGTGATTCTGAGCTTTACATTAAATTATGTGACAGATCTTCGGCTAATGGTGGCTCATGGTTTCTTGTCTTTAACCTCCTCAGCAGCGTCACAGAGATCGCCTCTACACAACACAGAGCCTCGACGGTGATATTGATAGAATCTACAGTCGGGCTGAGAGACGCGAGAGGGCAATAGATTCTTTACAATGTAGGTCGTGTTATTGAAGCCAAAATCATCATGAGAACCAAGATTATGAAAAATAATACAAAATATATTGATAATACTAGTATTGAAAAACTTAACGCCCGCCCGTTGAAATCTCAGGAAGCTGTTCAATTACTTTCAGGAAATGATAATCTGTAAAAGCTTTAATATTTTTTTTTAAATCCCTACAAGTTTTCATTAAAATTCTAATATAAATCAATATTTTATTCATTATCTCGCTTTAATTATTATTTTGAATTATAGTTTAAATCTAGGATCTTAAAAACATCATTACGCTCTAAGCCAATTATTTTCTATTTCCAAGAGGACCTTTTCAACAAAGTTAACTGCCCTTTCATGTTCATTAGAACTTGGTTTACTAAGAAGATTATTTTATACTTTGATCCTTCAAACATCTTTGTCTTCACTCTATCCTCATAATCTTTCTTGGCGTATATTCACAATTTCGAAATAATCTTGTTAAAGTCAATATGAGATTAATACATCTTAGAAAAGGGCCTATTTAAAAAGATATTAAAAATGAATCAGAAAACGTTAGTATTCTCTCATTATCTGGGGCTGAAGTCTCTGGACAGACTAAAGCGCTAAAGACGTCATTTTTTTACTTCTAAATTTAAACATGAAGGCAAAACAAAACATTGTTATTTATGTCAGATTAAGGTTACTTGCCGCATTATTAGCCAACATGGACAACGTATCTTGACATGAAACTCCGATTTTTTAATATTTTTTGTTTGTTTGTTTTGTTTTGTTGTTGTTATTGTTGTATTTCTAATATACATTCAAACTATCAGGCTGTTTCTAACTTTCTTTTTTCAAATCTTTCTTTTTTCTCCTCTCCATGAAGACTCCGAGAAAATGCTTGATGAGTACGACATGTTGAAATTGAGCAACCATAGGTAAGTTGATGTGTGTGATTAAAATTTCTATTTGGATGTAAATGTCAACAGTTTTTTGTTGGTGTTTTGCCGATGTCATACTGTTTTCTTTCTTTTTTAAACATTGAAATACATTTTTTGCATATTAAAATACATGTTATGTTTTTAAGAGATTCAGGATTTAAATTTTTTATAATTACTCGTGACATCCTGTGTTTAGCTTCGTTTCGAAAGAAAATGAGAGACCCGTTCAAAACATTCTATCAAAGTCACAAATATTTCTTCAGGGCTGATGACGTCAATAACTTAATATTTACAGGAAAGTTGAATATAACTCTTAGATGTCCTTTTATAAAGAGTTCAGTTACCAAACCTTGTCAAGGTCAGGTTTAATGGGGTTTCCCCGGCACATGGAGATAATTCACAAAAATTAGCACACTATCTTACAGATGTGTTATCCCCCTTATTCCAAACTTTCAATACCATTACCGTTCTTAGAAGTCTGATGCTGCTTTCATTATTCAGTTTTATTAAACCCACAAGTCTATATGAAATGTATTAGCTTTCAAATACAGTGTTTATTTAAAATTCGATCAAAGTTTCATTTTTAAGCTCTTTTTTTACATTGTTTCTAAATACTAAATATTGTTTACTTTTTTTTTTAAAATCTTCCCACATGTAATTTTACGACGAAATACACAATATTGCGTTTTTATTAAATTAGCTCAGAGAATGTATGTATTAAATTCCTGTCCATAGCGATATTAATACGGTTGTCTTTTTGTCCTGGGGTTTTTGTTATATAATGCGTGATTATAAAATGGCAATTAACAAATATAGATACTTTTAATTTGGTCCTTTATTTCCTTCAAACTTTGTCTGGTTGGATATTTATTTTTTTTCCGAAATTCTAATCATTTTACGTCAGTTTTTTAAAGTGCCGTTTTTTAAAAATAATTTCTTGATTTCATTTTGGCATTTTTTGAAACGTTTTTAATCTCTCTCTCTCT
>MUZC01003054.1:291048-318140 GCA_002072015.1 Radix auricularia
CCCCCCCCCCCCACCCTCTACAGACCTGCTTCAACAGACACCCTCACCGACGATACCTGGATGCGACCGACGACACGGGCAGTTGTATAGTTTCAGTGAACGCTTTCTTCTGGGTTTATGTCATTCCGTCCAGTTAAATCTAGGCTCCTTGTATCATTCCTTTATATCAGTGCCAAATTATATTAACTTATCTTGACTGACATATTTTATACAACATTTTCAACAAAGGAAAAAATGTATGATCTTATATAGGGGACGACTGGTGTTATTTAAAACAACATAATAAAAGTGACTTTGAAAAATTGTACACGCTTATGTCCTGAATCGATTCTTCATTTTTTTTTGTCCGATTATAACAATTTGTGGGACAAAAGAATCTACATATTGCAACTTTTGTTTTAAAAAATATTCGATCACATTTCTAGACCAATGTTTAAAGTAATAGTTTCCAATGTAGTTAGGAGAACGGCTCACCGCTTGCTGCTATGATCTGCTTGGATTTTTTTTTTTTTTAAATATGGCCAAGATCCGAGAAAAATAAAATAAAATATATTGATTATTAGTTTATATATTTAATTATTATTTTTTAATAATTGTTTACAATTAGCAAATAAATGTATGCATTTTCCCCATTTGAAGTGTTTTGCAATATGAAATGTTATTTTAGTTAAATCCGGGTCTCGTTGCCTATAAATTATTTTAAAGCATTTCTACCCCCACACCATGTGACTATCAGCGACTAGAATATGCCTGCCTGCTCATGTAGAAAAATCTGTTATCTCTAAATTTCTCTCGGATTACGACAATATCTAATGGCTGACTGGTGTTACAGGTTTGTTGAAAATTTTTATTTATTGTTGGGAAATTTTTTTTAAATCGGATTAAGGTTGCAAGTGAATTATGAAAAATATTGATGTCATATTTGGAATCTTAGCTTAGCTTGAACTTTATAGATTTTCGTTTTTATTTTTAATGTGATGATTTATTTTGTATTTATTTTTTTTTTAAAGATTAAGCGCTTATAGTACACGGAGAAAATACTTTCAAAACTTTGCCACTTTTAAATGCATACGAATTTTTATCATCCTGCGATTCGGCATTGAATTTTAAAATTATAGACAAAAATGAAGAACCAAACTTCCGAAAATTCTATGACATTTTATAGTAACTTATAATAAATAGAAATAAATTTCAGATTTGATTACAAATTAAAAAATGATCTCACAAACTTTTTTTTAAAATATCGTTACTTTTAAAATGAAAGAATTATTCTGATAGAAAAGTAAAACTTAAATAAATAAAATATCAAAGTTTCGAATTTAGAATATCTTCACTCACGTTTGGATATACACTACACACAACTAGAGATAAGAAGCTTAGACTTACACAAATTTTTTATGTTTATTCGTTTAAAAAGTTGAACAAAATGACGTGCTAATGCTACATCAAGGCAGCTAGTTGCAATCTTGAAATGCAGCGTTTTGATTTATTTTAATATTGCGTTTAATGTTATGAACGTCAATTTTTAATCGACAAAATCATAATTATTTTATAAGTAATTTAAAGATACAAAATTTATTTTAAAATATGTATAATCAAATGTGCATGCCATGAAGCTTATAAAATTTTGTGTTCGAAATACAATAGTTTTTCAAAGGTGTCAATTTTGTTTAGTGTTTATCTGTTAATTACTGTCAAACTTGGCTATTCACGCAATAAAAATTGTTTTATATAGTGAAAAAATTTGAATGATCTTTAATGACTTACCGTAAAATTTTACTTCTAAAAATTATTCAATTGTATATTTCAGCTGTAATTTTCCATGTTTATTTTCTTAATCTCTAAATTAATTTTTCTTTTCAAACTTGATCATTCGCCAACGCTACGAGTAAAAATCTAGGGGAGGTAATTTTTTAACGCATGTAACATGAGATTAACCTGTACAAATGACAGTGGGAACTGTGTAGGATATTACTTAATTTATCGACTCTACCGATAAATGGAACACTGAAGGAGAACCCCTTATATTTCACCATACGAACTCCTAGAATCAACTTGGTTACATTTCTTTTAAACTATTTAGTGATGTCATATAGTATCTGTCCGTGGCCAACCGATTTGTTGGGCCTGAGATTTAAAACAAAAATAATCTAGAATTTCAAACATGAACTTTGTGCTTTTATTCAGATTATTTATTTGTCAAACGTCCCACTGAGCCATTATGTTTGTTTTTTTTTAAAGAAAAAAATCTTCAGATTTGATCCTTTGATCCTTCTTGCTATGGGTGACTGTTTCAACGTATCCAAAATGTTATATAAAACAAAAACACTTATAATTATTTTTTCAGTGTGTCTTGAAATCACTCTTATGCCTTCCAGGAGTTTTGTGTTGTGATTTTTTAACAGGTAAGGAAAAATGCTGTGGAAACCAAAATGCGCGAGAAGCTCAAGGTTTAGGATATTGTCTTCTAATTTTATATTGAAGATTTTAACAAGTCCTGTAGTTTCACAAGCTTAAATCAGTGGCATGGTCTTGACAGACTATTTATATTTGTCTTCATTCAAGCCTCCGCGGCCTTTATTTCGGTTTGGGTGATGAGGCCACTAGTGGTCTTTATATTCTTAGACAATGATCTGCAAGCTAAATTATGTTTTGCCGCATCCTCGACTGCTTCTCTTTGGATCAGTTTGTTGCCCATGTACAAGTATCAGTTACCACTGTGAGTCGTTCTACATCGATCTTTCCTGTAAAAGTGGCGGTTTAAATTAAGTTGATTGATAGAAGGAAACAGTGGCGTCGTTAGGAGGGTGCGGTGGGGCGGGCCGCCCCGGGTGACACCATCAGGGGGGTGACACCAGTCTATAAAATTCTATATATTCCCGTTGTTTGGCACTCAAAAAGTCAGAGGAGTTCTATGGGTTAAATCGAGAGGGGGTGACACCATGAACTACCGCCCCGAGTGACACCATGAACTTCCGCCCCGGGTGACACCAACCCTAGTGACGCCTCTGGAAGGAAAACAGATTTCTTTCACTGACAGTTAAAAGTTTGAGAATGGCAAAAACCTCTGCTAAAAGATAGACTCTGGTGGTAATTTAGAAACACACATATCCGTTATTATAAGACAGGATGCATACCATCAATTGTTTGAAATAGGTTTTTTTTTAATATAGATTAAAGTTCTGTCCAGGAAAATGAAATTAAGAACAAGGTCTTGAATCGATTGAAATAATCAGAGTACAATGTCATCGGCAAAAGAAAGAAATTACAAAATAATTGCTATATGTTCTGAGTTCTGACCTGCTCTTTCTTGCTATTTGCTTTTTTTTTTTTTTTTTTTTAGTCCCATAACCTCTTTTTATCGAGGTCGTAGAGGATTATAATGTTACCATTAGAATATTCTCGGGCTTAATAGACACTGGCGGCGCCCATCCCTCTCCAGGTCAGCGGAGGACTTTCTAAGCAACACAAAGATAACCTAATACAACCCTCAAATAGACATAAAGATAAAAACACCTTTCTTATTCCATATGCAAGAACAAACACATACAAGTTTTCTTTCTTTCCGTCCGGTATTCGGGCGTGGAATGGGTTGCCTGAAGAAACCAGGAAAGCCACCACTTTATCATCTTTTAAAACTCTAGTAAGAATACAGGACTAAACACAAACCATAGAAATACGTAGGACGCAATAATCTTCTGTACAGAAGGAGCGTCTGTAACATATAAGATAAGATAAGAAGCGTTAGTCATTGCACAACATTTTTATATAACTGAAAGCTATAGTCTCAGAATATGTTCAAATAAATTATGTGATGACCATTGGAAATGCTAAACAATAAATGTTCTAACAACGCTTCTAAATGCATAAGTTATTATCTAATTGGTATGTTTTAAATTACCGAATTTTAAATCAACGACCCAATATTTGTTCTCATAATTTTCCATGTATGCCATTTTGTGTCCTTTGAATAATTGATGTTGTGAGTAGCTTTATATTAAATGTATCAATCAATTATTTATTAATACGTTTCTTAACATTAAATAAACATATTAAGCTCTAACGCTTTCAACCGATGAAATCATAAAGGAACATTTTTTTTTTCTTTTTCATCTTAAATTTTAATAAAAATCATGAACTTTGAACTTCACTTTAGTCTGCATGACTGAATGAATGGGTTTGTAGCGAATGTTTGGTACGGCAGTACTGGTAAATAAAAAGTTGTATTGTGAATTATCATGTACATATCTTAACGAAAAAAAATAAAGATGCATACTTTGTAAAAAGCTTGTTAACTTTGTTCCTATTTTGCAGTAAACGGTGATCTTTAAAACTTTCACTGGGACAAACATCCTTTTTGAGGTACAATAAATATATTGTCGTTTCAATGCTTCAAGTTCTAGTTAAATCTACTGCCATAGATGATAGATAGGCATTGTCGTTTCTTAGCAGAACAATTTTTTCAAGCATGAGTACTGTAGAGTCAATAAGCTTTCAAAATTGTTTCCATAGTAAAATTACGAAACTGTTTTTTCGATGAAAAAATTCGTGCCGGTCCAGCATTCTAAAAAGTTTGAGAAATCTTTGACCTAGACTCGACTCTAGACAGTCAAACTCATAACAAGCATCAACTCATATTACCAGGGACCGGTCCACCATTTTCCCTATATAGGCGTGGTAGCAAATCTTATTTGTTTTTAATTAATTTGTTTCATTGTATGCACTCATTGCCGAAAATTTTACATATTCTATAGGTTTAGTATTAAACTTTGCAAAGAATTACTATAGCTATATTTTTCTGTCCCTTTTGATAGTTTCTGCGGACCGGCGGCGGATGGCCCACGGACTGGAACCGGTCCACGACCACAATTAGAATAGCACTGGTCTAGGTTATGTGTTATATGTCCTCACTGTTATTTAAACTGTAATAAAATGGAAATCTATGATATAAAAAATATGTAAATTCAAGTAGAATAAAATATTTAAGTATGTATTTATTGTTCATTTCAGCATCGAGAATAATTGGTAAAAGGGTTAGGTACACAATAGACTGTGCACGGTACACGCCTGTATTATTTCGTTAAACTAGAAACAGGGCTAAATATCTAATCCAATCTCCCTTATTTTGAGTAAGAAATGTTGTAACGCCTTCAATTTAACAATTAGTAATTTTTAAACTTTATTTTTTTTTTCATTATTTCTAAACAATAACAAAATGCACCAGAATCATATGAAATCCAGCTTTATATCATCATAATTTTTGTTAAGTTAGTGTAGAAGCTTTTTTTTTTTTTTTTTTTTCCATAAGAAAAGGCGTTCACAAATAAATAGCCAGGTTTTTATGGTGTTAATATGTATTTTTAGTTAGAACTCTTTTGGTTAATTAATTTTTAAACGTAAGGGCGAATCATTATTGACAAAGTTCGAAAGTTAGACAAATTCAGTATATATTCGATCACATATTTTTTTTAAAAACTAGTTATCCTCCCTTTTTTTGTTGTTGTTAAAATGGCAAAGGCCAAAAAATGCGACTTTTCGAAGCTCTTCAGACCACTGGTCCTTTAAATCAATAAAAGAAAAAAGGCATACGAGATATAATTAAACATACATTGAAAGAACATTTCAAGTTTTTTGTATGTCAGTTTGCAAAATAAAATATGTTATTATTTATGTATAATCAGTCACGCTTCGTTCAGTAGGCGCTAAAAATTAATTCCATAATTTAAGGCTCTTACACTGTTTTTGCACATAAATTTAGTTTTCCCTAGACATATAAATTAATAAATTCCAATGACTATTTTATTCATTTCAAACACCGCCAACCTGTTCAATACTACATCACCCTGAATAACTATAAGTTACCGAAATCCAGTGTTTCCACGCCAGTTTACAGGCGTTTGGGATTCGAAGTCTGGGAACTTCTTTTCTCCAATAACGCGTCTTATGTTTAAACTAGTGATAGTGAATAATTTTAAACTTCTCGGTGAATTTTAATATTATTGTGCAGGTCATCAGCTTATTCAAACTAAAACATTAGGTTAAAGAGCGGACGCAGTGACTAGCCCATCAGTTATGGTTTGATGACTGATGCTACGTGTCCGAACATGAAACGATCCAGCGGCGCGCTGGTAAACACGTTCAGACACACACACCCCCCCCCCCAGTCTGTCCACTAATAAAGATGAAGCGACAGTCGGTCCCATCAAAAACATGATGAATGATCATTGACATCCTAGGCTCGTGAAATTGATGGCTTTGATCTCTACACATCCCTGACACACGACCTCGGCTCGCTGGGACTTCAGTTGGATCACAGGAGAATGGGCAACATTAGGTGGAGCAGAGGCGTCACTAGGGGATGCAGGGGTGACACTTAAGGGCAATATTTCGTAAGCCAAGTCATTTGGCACTGGCAGACTCGGGGGAGGTCTATGGGATAATTTGTGATGGGGTGACACCATGACCCATCGCACTGAGTAGGGCGCAATAATCTTCTGTATAGGAAGGTGTTTTTTTACCCTATGGAGATGCACTTTTTCCGATTCAAAAAAGCTGCCATTTTTAGTCACTGTATCTCTCTGTTAAAAGTGGAAGAAGCCCGCCCGCCTTAGACTGGTCTATCCGTAATTATTTCATAAGGGGTCGTCCATAAATAAAGTCACGCACATAGGGGGGGAGGGGGAGTCTCCACATTTGTGACGACGTGTGACGAAGGGAAGGGGGGGGGTAAGAATTGTGACGTCACGACAAAACAAGTTATATTAAATCAAATTTACACTTAAATAATATTAAATATTCGATTTCTTACTATTAATTTTACGACGGTTTACATTGACTCATGCGTGTTACGATATTAGAGTGCAGCCTCACACTAAATTCTCATTTTCTAATAGAAAAGGAAAAAAA
This sequence comes from Radix auricularia, assembly GCA_002072015.1. NCBI lineage: Eukaryota > Metazoa > Mollusca > Gastropoda > Lymnaeidae > Radix > Radix auricularia. Next base: position 297,955 of record MUZC01003054.1, read on the forward strand.
CGCTTTGGTGGGGGGAGGGTCCACAGCTTTGTGACGTAATATTGGAGGGGGGTTCGAAGGTTTTGTGGCGAACTGTGACAAGGGGGAGGGGTTTATATTCGACCCAAATCGCGTGACGTTATTTATGGACGGCCCTTTAGCCTCAACTTATGGTTTATAACAAATGTGAATATTGGACTTAAATAATTTATAGATGAATGTTATACACTACATTGCAGCTTGCTTGCATGCTTTTAAACATATTCGAGATACTTTTCTATCAACCGGTGCACTCAGATCAGTGGCGTAGCTAGGGGGGGGCCGCGGAGGGGGGGGGTCCGCCCCGGGCGGCACTCATTCAAAAGGCGGCATTTGTGGGCATTTGACAAATAAACCCAGTCATCTCCGAAAACCGCCCCTTTTCTTTTGAAGGGGGAGAGCCATAGTGAAACAAAAAGAATCTCAATTTTGAGTTTAAATTAACGGATTAGGGGAACATTTGTTTGATTATATAGTGGTTGTTATAACTAACGCAGAACAGTTTAAAATTTTAAAATCGCTCAAAAAATGTAACTATTTGCAAAATTAAGCTGTATAAGTCACAGATGGCGCTTTTATAAGCAAACTGCACAAAAAACAACACATCACCGCTGGTTAGAATATATGTAGTATTAATATCGCACGACAGTTTTAGCGTAGAATTTCGACATTCGCAGAATGATGCGCTAACAAGTACCTACATGACATAGTGGTTCAAATAGTGTGTTTAAATTGCAAGTAGTAAATTATATTACTGTTTCGGGTTTTATAAAATTATTGTAAGTTAACTTATTAAAAATTAAATTTACTTTGATTTTATTGCATTAAAGTAACACATATAGGTTGAATTTTTCATTAATATACGGTTATTCATTAAAAAATGAACGATTATTTATTTCTCCGTTGATAAACACTACAATAGCATAAATAATTCCGAAAAAAACATACTTAAAAATTTCAAGCGTCTTGGAAAATTGACATCTGAAGTAACAAGTAGAACGAGATCGGATGCTTGAATTTTACTCAGTTCATGGCAATCGTTTACTTTTCTATGATATCTCAATTTATGGGAATCCGTCTTTTTTAAATTAATGCAAACTATGCAAACCCATTTGATAAAACAAAGATATGTGCTAATACAGAACGCTGTTAAAGAGAGTTGAAAATATCGACTAGATATCAAGTTAAAAGGAGAGAATATGAGTGGGGTAAATTCAGAAGACTTGGTTCTATCTTTAGAGCAAGAAGTACAACGAGAAATGTTTTTATCCATAAATGTAATTATAAAAGAAAATAAAAGAACGAGGTGATGAGATACATGTCCTTGCAAGAAAATATTCGTGTATAATACTATGCAATCTAGGATTGTAAATGAAGAATTTGAACATCAATTAAAATTCTTTATTTACATTGATAAAGAAATGTTCGAGATTGAAAGAGAGAGGATCCAGGTTTTTATGGCAGTACATGGGGCTGGTCTTAGCTACTGCGGGCCCCTATGCAGCTTAGTATGCGAAACTGATTGCGTGGGCCCCAGTTCTGGTAGGGATAAGGTATTATTAAGGATTATAAGTGAAAATTAAGATAGGTTGGGCCTATGAAAGCGCTGGGCCCACTGCGAATGTATAGGTTGCAGGAGCCTTAGACCAACCCTGGCTGTACCTACACTACAAGAAAAGGCATTATATTAAAAAAAAGAGGGAAATAACCCCTTGATCTGCTAAAATATATTTAACATTAAATATTGTAAAATTCTTTATCCAACATTACAATTTTGCTAAGAATTTTTTTCAACAATTGCTATCAGTGTATCTAGTTGTGAAAGAAGCTTCTCCAAACTGAAGTTGAAACAAAATATTTTCGTTCCACAATAAGTGATTTAAGACTACAAATCTTGCAATATTGTCCATAGAACAAGATATTACAAATAATATAAATTTTGATAACATAATAAACGATTTTTCGACTATGAAAGTTAGGCGAATAAGTAAATTTATAAATAATTTTAAAAATATGTTTACAAACTGATGTATACAATTTCTTTTTTTATTAAAAAAAAAAATCATATATTTATAAATAAAAAATAAAAGCATATTAATTTTTAATGCTTTTGGGTATAAATTTGGAATATCTTTTGTCTCATTTGGGGTTGGGCGGGGGGGACCTGTGACCCTACAACTTTATTGTGGGCTTAAAAACAAGTATCTTGTATTTTTATAATGTGTATTTATAGGTTTATCATCTTATGCGGCCTCTTTTATTACTGTTAACATAAATAGGGCATGCAATGGTAAAATTGTTCCCCATCTTTTACAATGTACTTCGTTTCAAATACAATTATTTATTCACGCTTATTAATTTATAAAAACCATCATATCATTAACTTAATTAAGAGGCCGTCCATAAATGACGGCACGTGGTTTCGGCTGATTTTTCCCCCCTTGCCCCCTCGTCACACGGCGTCACGAAAAGAAAACTTAGACCCATTCATCAATGGGACGTGACAAAGTCCGCCCCCCCCCCATACAAACTGTATTTTGTATTTGAAAATGAGCATGTTTAAAATCATTTTTGTTTGTTTGGTCATTTAAATATGTTTTTAGTTTAAGATTGCGCTCTAACATCGTAACACGCGTGAAATTGCGTAAATCATCATTGAATAAAGTTTGGGTAATCATATATTTCAGTTGCGCGTTTTGAATGACATCGGTGCGTGACGTCATTTATGGGTGGCCCCTAAAAGGGCGGCATATTGGAGACCGCCCCGGGCGGCAAAAGCTCTAGCTACGCCTTTGACTCAGACACAGTTCTTTACAAGTTTCATCGGATATTTGAGGTCAATTCTGAATGCATTTTTCAGAAATTTAGTTCTAAAATAATAATAATAAGTAATAATAATAAAATGAATGGAATATGTTGATATAAAATACAGAGAGAACTAAAGAAAATTGAAGACTCAGTGTTAAAAATTGTAACGTAAAACAAAATGGAATTTTTTTTTTTTTTTTTTTTTGCACCAAACATTTTAACAATTTTTTATTACACATGAAATTAACTTGAGTCATACTACTTCTTCTACCAGGTTATGAAGATTTTTTTTAATAAGCCGTCTTAATTTTGACAATTATAGCCTATAGATACATCCTTCTCCCCGATGGGGGCTCTGACATCCCCCTGCACGCACGCACAATCCCTCCCACAAGGCCCAAGGCAGATATAAGATATTTAAAATGTATATAGGGTGGTATATCTAGTTAGTCCAAAGAAATTGTGAGGTATACAGGATAGTTATATACCATAAGTAGCTTAAAGGTCCATAACGAAATAACTTTGTTTGTGACATATGTAGGTAGACGTAAATAACTTTAAGGTCCATAATGAAATAACTTTGTGACATGTGTAGGTAGGTGTAAGTAACTTTACGGTCCGTAATGAAAAAAAAGAACTTTGTTTGTAACATATGTAGGTATATAAAAGTATATATATATATANATATGTAAGTAATGTCCATAATGAAGAATCCTCTGTCACCTGTTTGCGGTGTTAACACTGATGCCCACCTGCATGGGATCGAAGCATTTGTAAAGGCGCTCTGACCCATTAAGACTCTCCCTGTAACTGCACGGTTGTACGCCACCCATTGTAAGGGTAACATGTGAATCAGTTCAAAGCCCCCTTTTCCCCCAAACACATTCCAACTTGATTTCACTGCTGGGTAGAATCGGGGTAAATGGGTCCACACCTCGATGTTGGCCCCCATCCACACCCCGCAAGGCCTCCACCCCGCACCTCAGTGTCCCCACCCAGACTCGCTTTGTACGTATGTGTTACTAATACACAATGAGAAGATTGTATCGGCCTGGAATGTGGTTTCAGATGAAAGCGGCCCCTGTACATAAAAAATATTTCTTAAAACTTTACGTTCAAGGATCATGGATAGTCCCACCATCGCCGGTACGTAGATGGGTTCTGTAGGGACATTGCCTTTAAGAGTTAAATATTGATTTTGATATTGGAAAATGTAGGTCGAGTGTCTTGAAGTGGGAAGCAAGTTGACTTTACACGGCTCTATGAACTTATGATCAGAACAATATTTATCTTAATAATTCTTCATCACTTGTAAGCGTTAAGAATTGAGACGCAAATCATAAACAAGAATTTTAAATAGTATTGATAATGAAATGTGTTTATATAACAAATGTAAAGAATTTTTTTTTAAAAAAGTAATTCATATTTTTTAATTTTTTTTTAAAGATCACATGTTTTCATTTTGTAACGTAGATAGCGTGACAAAAATACGCAATTGAAATAGCTTATCCCCACAAAAATTTGTAAAAAGATCGATAATTATCATCCCTTAATATTTTATTTGTTTTTCCAAATGCCAAAAAATGTAATTATCATTAGGTTATTTGATAAATTTTGACAAAATATCGCAGCTGATTAAAGTTTTTATTTAAATCTGAAACATTAAGTCACTGCTTCTTGTTATTTTGGGATTCGCGCAATTATTTTTTAATATAGTTTGTAAAAAGTAGTCTTTGTAGAATAGTACTAAAAAGATACTTTTGCTAAAAAATATATATATAAATAGTAAAACGATACTTTGTGAATATAAAATATTCTTTAATAAGTAAAATGGGGAAGAGCACTTTAATTAAGCTTTATCAATTTAATACGAAAAATTAAATAAGTACAAAGTCCATAAACGAAAAAAATCTATTTCTGCGGCCAATATCATAACTACAAGTAGGCGCATCCCCCAACCCCGTGAGGTGTCAATTCATACCGTGATGAAAATATAATTCTTTTCAAGGGTCACACATTCAATCCTTGCGGTTCGACCTTTCTTGTACTACCCCCACCCTCCCCTACTCTCCTTTCACCTGCCCCCTTCCAACTAAATCCCCTCTCCCCCCCAGCCCCCAAATCTCTGTCATCAAATACCTGGGCCCTGGTCGTGGGGTAGGGGGGTGAATGGAGGCGGGCCGTTCATTGTTGGACTGTGACTAGTGCAGCTACGGACCATTCTTTCCTGTGTACAGTTATTTGGGGGGACCTGCTAGCCAGTGCTGTGTTGTTTGAACAAACTTTGGACTTCACTTTTAAATATATATTTTTTCTACAGCTCTGATAATATTAAGGAAAATAATTTTACATATCTTGTGTGAGGTTTTTTTTTTTTTTTTAAACCTTCTTTTTCTTAACACTTCCTTAAAAAGTGTGGTGTCAAAAGACGAAACAATGAACTTGTGTAAGTGGAATGTGTTGACATTTCAAACTATGGGGAGTTAAGCGAAGTGAGCGTGTGGATCGAGAAACTGACAACAGTAGCACAGCACTGACGCTCGTGTCTTGGCTTACATTAGGTTATTATAAGGTAAGATTTGAACCTACATTAATCTCCGTGTTCAAATTGGGAGTGGAGATAACATTAAGAATATATATTTTTGAAAGATTTGTTGACATTAAGATGCATACTTTGGCCTCATATGTTTTACTACTTACTCGTGTTTTATTCTGTTGAAGTAATATAATATAAACCCATACTAAAATAAGGCAGTTTGCGCTGCGTTAAACGTGGAATGTGAAGATAGTAACGCAGTTACAAACTTTGTGACACACCACACAGATTAAGTGGTAATATTCTGTGGTCAGTATATATTAGGTATGTCGATCACTTTGGGTTGAAGTCTGGCCACAGGAGATTTGAACATAAGGCAAAGAATGCGTTCGAGTGAAATTTGCTGTGACTCAGTGTTGCTTCGATGCTAAGGGTTGGAGCGGGGATGAACAACTTAACGTAAGTGAATATAATATTAGATTGTTAAATATCGCGAGTTGTGACGTTATGACCTGTTAGTGGTCACGACCTTCTGTATACGCATTGTATGGGTATGATGGTCAGTCGGTGGGCCAAGACCTTATGTATACACATTGTATGGGGATGATGACCTGTCGGTGGGCCAAGACCTTCTGTATACATAGGCAGGGACTAGGTGAGATGACCTGTCGGTGGGCAAAGACCTCCTGCATATATAGCCAAGGACTAGGTGAGATGACCTGCCGGTGGGCCAAGACCTACTACATACACAGGCAGGGACTGGGCGGGGCTTGGGGTGATCAATTGACGTAATAACCTAGTATCTATTTTGGTGGCTTTAGGAAACATATTGAAATAAATGTATTATTTATATTTTTAAATACATTATGGTCCTTATCACTTAAATGAAAACGCCATAGAAAAATATATATATATAGTAAAAATGTCCACATAATGTGTTTTTAAGGTCAATCTAATAATAGTAACAACAATAATAATGATGATGATAAATGGCGCAATGATGGAGCTGTACCTCATAATAATTATGTACAATATATGCAAACCAAAGTGAAGATGATGGAGAACAAAGATGAAAAACTAAGTTTCGCTTTCCCAACTAAATAAAAGTTTCTCACATACATAAATTGTTCCGAAAACTGAACCTATTTCCGCGGGAAAATTATTCAGTTTCGGGAACTCAAAATGAAGTAAACAGTAGTAACATTTAACAGGTTTTCTCTCAACAAGGCGTTCGCTTGGGATTCAATTACCTTTTTCAATGTGTTCAACTGGCTCATTGTCATGTTTACAATCAAAAAAATTATGGACAAGAGGATTGACACCCGTGATCGTGTCAAAATCAGAAAATATCTCCAGTTTTTTATCTTTAATTCTTGCATATCCACCCCCCTCCTCCCCCCAGGAATTAGATTTTCAAACCTTCGGCGATTTTAGCTACGACAATTACAAATTCTCCAAATGCTTGCTGAAACATTAATTATAATTCATGTATGAACGTAAGTCAATAAATTTATAGCAAACTTTCTGAGACCTGACCTGCCACATTAAATCTTTCCTAACTATGACTATGGCTATGATTTGTTGTTTTTGTTTTTTTTCATCAATGGTACACAACTGAAGATAGTATTTAAATTTATGTTTGTACATTCACAAACAAATCTCTTCCAATTTGTGTTCCTTGCATGCTGAAAACGTATACCAGATTCATTACTGGAGAATATTTAAAAAATCATGTTAAGCCTGGTACCTATTGGAATTCAGGACGTGTTAGCGCATTTTCGTATTATGTATCAGTACTTATGTTAGATATCATAATTATGTAGTTATCAGTAATTGTGTTTAGATTTTAGACATATTTTTATGAATTTTCTTGTGTAATGAATATACCTGACATTTTTTTATTTAAAAGTCATTTCTTTACATTAAAAAAAATATATTTTCTCTTTAATCCAACAAGTCACCACAAATGATGACGTAAAACTCTCTAAACTTTTACACATATTCTAATGACGTCAACTAAAAAAAAACAACTAATTCTTTTGCACCCTTTCGCACCACTCTTCAATGCTTGAAGAATTATGTATTCGACTTCCGGCAATGGCGGCCGTTCCCTGCACTAGTGTTACCTCTCGATTCGAAATATTTTTTGGTAGTTTTTTAACGGGGTTTTTAAACGGATCGAGTAACTGAGTGTTGATGCACAAATGGCAGGTCAGGGCATACAAAAAACATATATACATCATGGGTCTAGGACTTATGGGTGCTGTGATCAAGGGTGATGACGGACGGACGGACAAAACGGGTGCAATAGCGATTTCGACATCTCGAAAATGCGCTAAAAATCGCAAGAGTAACATCATTAGTTAAATCATTACACCTTGAAACACTAGAGGATAGAAGAACCAAGAGTAAATTAGTAATTGTACATAAAGCAATTAATTCTAATTTAGAAATATAACACAAAGATAACGTAATATAACCCTCAGATAGACACCTTTCTTATTACGTATGCAAGAACAAACACATACAAGTTTTCTTTCTTCCCGTCCGGTATTCGGGCGTGGCATGGGTTGCCTGAAGAAACCAGGAAAGCTAACGCTTTATCATCATTTAAAACTCTAATAATAATACAGGACTAAACACAAAGCACAGATAAACGGAGGACGCAATAATCTTCTGTACAGAAGGAGCGTCTGTAACATATAAGATAAGATAAGATAAGATAAAGACATTGGGACGAACAAGTCAGGGGACGTCAATAAATTACTCCACGCGATTTTGGCTTATTTTAACCCCATCCCTCCCTCTCGTCACAACTCGTCAAAGAAAAGACTCCCACCTCCAATATAAAGTCAAAAGGCTTTGACGCCAACCCTTCCTCCCCCCCCCCCCCCTTTTTANACCCCTCCCCCCCCCCCCCCCCATTTTGAAGCCAGATTTTCTAACTAAAAATTAGAATGTTGCATGCAAATTACGTTTTTGTCATTTTAATATGAATTAAGTGTAAGTCTGCACTCTAATATTGTAACACGCGTGAAACCATGTAAAAAGTCATTAAATAAATTGTACGCAATCAAATAATTTAAGTTGAACTTTTATTAAAAGTTGCACGTTTTGATGTGACGTCACATTTCTTAAACACCCCTTCCTCCTCGTCACACATCGTCACAAATGCGTGACCCCTTCGCCCTAGGTTCCGTGACGTAATTAATGGACGGCTCCTAGGAACTCTAATTCACCAGGCTCTACAAAACAGTGCTTCTCAAACTGGTGGTCCGCAGACCGGTGCCGGTCCGTGGGCCATCGCTGGTCCGCACAAGATATCAAAAAAGGACAGAAAAATATAATTTATAATCCTCCATTTGCAACAATTAATTTTAAACCTTTAGAAAATATGAGTACAGGTGAAATAGACCACCGGTCCCTGGAGTTAGGGAAAAAATTCTTACCGGTCCGCCATCGTAAAAAGTTTGAGATGCACTACAATAGCATGCGGCTACAAGTTCATAGCTTACTCACATATCTGTAGCACTATGTCTGTAGCACTATGTCTGTAGGACTATGTCTGTAGCACTATGTCTGTAGCACTGTCTGTAGCACTATGTCTGTAGCACTGTCGGTAGCACTATGTCTGTAGGACTATGTCTGTAGCACTGTCTGTAGCATTATGTCTGTAGGACTATGTCTGTAGGACTATGTCTGTAGCACTATGTCTGTAGCACTGTCTGTAGCACTATGTCTGTAGGACTATGTCTGTAGGACTATGTCTGTAGGACTATGTCTGTAGCACTATGTCTGTAGCACTATGTCTGTAGCACTATGTCTGTAGGACTATGTCTGTAGCTCTATGTCTGTAGGACTATGTCTGTAGCTCTATGTCTGTAGGACTATGTCTGTAGGACTATGTCTGTAGCACTATGTCTGTAGGACTATGTCTGTAGCACTATGTCTGTAGGACTATGTCTGTAGCACTATGTCTGTAGCACTATGTCTGTAGCACTATGTCTGTAGCACTGTCTGTAGCTCTATGTCTGTAGCACTATGTCTGTAGGACTATGTCTGTAGCACTATGTCTGTAGCACTATGTCTGTAGCACTGTCTGTAGCACTATGTCTGTAGGACTATGTCTGTAGCACTATGTCTGTAGCACTATGTCTGTAGCACTATGTCTGTAGCACTATGTCTGTAGCACTGTCTGTAGGACTATGTCTGTAGCACTGTCTGTAGCACTATGTCTGTAGCACTATGTCTGTAGCACTGTCTGTAGCACTATGTCCGCCCAACTTACTCTGTTGTCAGCATTACAGACCTTGATGAAAGGCTGATGCTTTCAAACAAATGGGATTTATTGGGACACTAGTAAATAACTGCTTCCATTATGCACTCTGTGACAAATTATAATCATGATACAGTTTTCTGCGATATACTACAGTCGTATGCACCATTTTTTAAAAATTATCATAGATTATTATTTTTCTATACATATTATTTACAGTTAAGTTAACTAGCAAAGCTCCGTGTAGCATATTTTTATCGAGCAACATCAAGTAATTTCGCGGGCCGGATAACTTAGAGGGATCTGGCCATCGGGCCGTAGTTCAGTAAACCCTGCTCTAAGTGATTTGAAGTGTGCAGATTAAAAAAACAGCCTTGACACTTAGGGGTTTTGTTTCATTTTTTTTTCATGTATTTTTTTAAATTGTGCCTGTTAAGTATTTTGATTAATTATACACATCGTGTTGCGATACATAATTTTGACGTGCCCACTGCTATTTTGAATGATACGATATTTTATACTTAATTTTAGCCACTAAAGAAGTGTTGTTAAAAGCTTAAGAATTACTCGTGTGTGACGTGAGATGTCCCCAGACCTATAAAACGTAAGACTACTCTAAATCTCCCGACATGACTTGAACTATTTTGAAACATACGCAAGGGGCTGTCCCCCATCATTTTTATTTCTCTCCTTCCTCCCACCAACTAACATCCACAGACAAACATTTCAACTCAGAAGACAATCAACAACAACAACATAACTTAAGAAATTACTTCCGCCACTAGAACATCTGTGAATCGTCTTTATGTTTTCATCACCCCGTATCCCATATTCTGTCAAGCGTTAGCCAGACTGGTCGTGGGAAGGAGCCATATCCCCTTCTCCCCCCAAACCCACACACATTTCTTTTTTAACATAGATTACAATTTTTCTTTTCAGCTGCCCACCGCGAGGATAAAATTGGATTTCTGGAAAGCCTCTCAGCTGGGGTCTCACATTATCGAGATCTTTCTTCTCTACTGTCATATTGGCTGCCTTTAACACGAGACGAGAACACAGCTTTCATTAGGTAGGTCGTAGCTAGGACTTGTGAGAGTTTCGTATTTGCATAACATTAATAATTTTCAACCGCCCTCCAAAAAATTACATTTTTTAAAGAGCGTAGAATAGTTAAAGTTAAACTTATTTCGAAAGAGCGAACTCACGTATACATTTTTTTTAAAAAATGCTGTCAGGCTTAATATTAAATCTTTCAATCAAGACTGTAAATTACTTAAATCATTAAACCTTGAAACACTAGAGGATAGAAGAACCAAGAGTAAATTAGTATTATACTTAAGGCAATTAATTCTAATTTAGAAATACAACACGAAGATAACTTAATACAATTCTTAGATAGACATATTTTAAAGACAAAAACATCTTTCTTATTCCATATGCAAGAACAAACACATACAAGTTTTCTTTCTTTCCGTCCGGTATTCGGGCTTTGAATGGGTTGCCTGGAGAAACCAGGAAAGCCAACACTTTATCATCATTTCAAACTCTAGTAAGAATACAGGACTAAACACAAACCATAGAAATACATAGGACGCAACAATTTTCTGTACAATCTTCTGTCTTTTGTTTATTAAAAAAAATACTTTTGTTCGAATGTGTGACGCACTATGGAGNGTGGGGGGGGGGCGATATTTGTGACAGGGGGGAGGGGGAGTTTAAATGGTAAAAAAAATAGCGTGACGTAATTTATAGGCTGCCCCCATGGTAAACTTTATAATTATTGTATTTATTAAAAAATATTGACAGTACTGTATTATCTAAATTACTATATATTTTTGATGGTTCTAATGTCTCAAAGACGCATTAATTTATTGCTTCCAATGACTCAAAGACGCATTAATTTATTGCTTCCAATGACTGAAAGACGCATTAATGTATTGCTTCCATTGTCTCAAAGACGCATTAATGTATTGCTTCCATTGTCTCAAACATGGTTTAATTTATTGCTTCCAGTGTCTCAAAGACGTTTTTATTTATGGCTTCCAATGTCTCAAACATGGTTTAATTTAATTCATTATTGCTCCCAATATCTCAAAGACGGTTTAATTTATTGCTTCCAATGTCTCAAAGACGCATTTATATTATTTCTGTCAACGTCTCAAAGACGGTTCAATTTATTGCTTCCAATGTCTCAAAGACGGTTTAATTTGTTTCCTGCCTATACAACAAGACTGATCTGAAAACTTCTCGGCGCCTTGGGGATTATTTTAGGAACTAGCAGACACTGTTTGTAACGACTAAAACCAATCAAGTAATACATTTTTTACGACATGAGAGTATGAGTCTCTTAGCAACCATGGATGTGATGTCATTGAGTGAAATCAGAGATTTTTCTAGTTGCGATGTTCTTGTCACACACAACTTGATAAATAGCTACCTAAAGAGTAAATCTTTGTTCATTATTTGTCACTACTAGAACGACTCATGTCTATAAAGATAGTTCATGGACTTAAATTTCTTTTTGTTAAAGCGATACTCTTATTACAGTTTGGTAAGCATTGGTGTTAATTAACGTAACGTGCAGTTATTCTTTTCATGTAAAAAAAATGCGTTATTACAGCCACACGTGACTTTTTATCAACATGGGACCCCGCGAAGAGGCGACCCAGTTTCTCAGTGACTCATGCCAATAACTCATATCTATAACCTGGGAATAATTGGAATGACATTCCAGGCCGTTGAATGTACTGATCGGTTTCTCTGTTTTGTTGTTCATTTCGTGTTATTCTTATTCAGTAAGTTTTTCAGTGTTTTACTTGAAAGATATTTGCATTCATCAAGTCCTACAAAAGATGTTTACTCAAATTTACTTTAAACTTAAATAGAAATAGCATAATCAGCTGAATAATTTCACAAATTCTAGAGTTTTATTTTCAAGGAGAGGTGTAATTAGGAACATAAGGAAACATACATTTTCAAGTAATTCTAGTTTTCAACATATTTGGTTTCAGGAGCCATTTTTTAATATAAATTTCATTAATTTATTTATGATAATATGTTAGCGTCTGGGTAGCGAAGTCAATAGTGCGCTCGTCTCACCAGCTGAGGGGCGTGGGTTCAAGCCCACGAAAAGCCACTATAAAAATGTTGTGCAATGACTAACGCTTAGAAAGTCCTCCGCTGACCTGGAGAGGGATGGGCGCCCTTAATGTGTCTATTAAGCCCAAGAATATTCTAATGGCAACATTAGAATCCTCTACGACCTTGATAAAAAGAGGTTATGGGACTAAAAAAAAAAAATATGTTAGCACAAAATATTAAACATTTTTGTGCTAACCTTGTAAGGGGGTGTAGAGTAATTGTGATTTTTTTTTTTAAAGAGTCTTTTAAGGACTCGATTCATATTCTTAGAATTGCCCAACCATATCAAATGTGGTATCAATAAAAACTTATCTTTTTTCTGATCAATGTAACTTTCTACCCTAATTATGGGGTTTCTATATTTCTAATGCATCAAACTTAACCTTTCAATAAACCAAGCATTTTGATTGGTTATAGTTGTTGAAATTGCTGTAGTTCTACTTCCATTACTAGGTGTTTTACCTAGTAAGAAACTGAAAGCTTCTAAAATTGTTACTTATTTAGGGAGAAAATTTTTCAGATAAAACAGCGTTTACCAACCTGTGGGTCGCAACTCCCTTGAAAAATGTGGAGGGTTTCTGGGGGTCGCAAAATGTCAACTAAAAATATATTCACTATAAGAACTAAAGAGCTAGAATGCTAACACAGGCTCTATTATGATACCTTCGCGGGGCGCGGTGGTCAAAGTGTTAGTGCGCTGCGGTACAAAAACAATTCTAAAAAATAAAAATAAAAATCGGTCACGGGTTCAAACCCCGGTTCTGGCACCCCTACGGGTAGATGATGCTCGTTAAAACCTTGGCTGGTAGTTCATCTAGGAGAAGGAAACTCCGAATACAAATCCTCCGCTGCCTTGCGGCTATACCTGCCTTGCGGGAAAGGCTAAGGGAGTAAACCCTGAAAGAAAATCAGGAATTGGAGCACCTACAGGCGGTCTATACATAAGACTTATGTACATACCGGCAGCTCCTGCGACGCCAATGGCAGCCAAGCTGCATCGACGCAAGTCGTTCCCTTGGTTACACCATTGACGTGGAGAGGGGGGATATGCTGTATGGGCAGCAGCTAATTCTCCATAATACCCGCCCAGGCTTGCATCACCTCTGGAGAGGACACTCCAGCGTCGCCGCAAGGTGTCGACAAAACACGGGAAGCAGCAGTTACCGGTTATAAGCCAAAGCTCAATTGACGTAGAGCTAGGCGCCAGGGGCTGCTTCCGACGGTGGGAGAGACTACCAATGTCTCACTGGACAGCTACCGCCCGCCTCAAACTGGGCAGCCCCCAGTCAAATAGGTGCTATCCCGTCATGGCCTGCCTTCTCCACTGGGTGCGTGGAGATTAGAGTACCACTCAACAAGTGGGCCACTAAGCCCTGCACCAAGAAATACAAAAAAGAAAAAGAAGACCCCAGCTCTTCGAATCGCTAGCTGGAACGTGAGGACTATGTGTCCCGGCATCACTGATGATCTGCAGTCCATAAACGACACACGGAAGACAGGAATAATCGATAGAGAACTTAAAAGGCTAAAGATTGACATAGCATGCCTTCAGGAGACCAGGCTCCCAGACAACGGTTCACTCAAAGAGGCCAATTACACCTTCTTCTGGCAAGGCAGACCGAAAGACGAACCTAGACAGCATGGTGTGGGTTTCGCTGTTAAAAACACTCTTCTACCATCCATTGAACCACCGTCATCAGGCACGGAGAGGATCCTCACTCTAAGACTCAGAACAACTGCGGGCCCAGCAAANGCATCAATACCTCCTGCATGAAAGACCCTGCGATAGCGCAGCTGTTCAAAGACAAGGTGAAGGAAAGTCTCTCAAAGATGTCCCCATGCGTCACCATTGACTCCAAATGGACGCAACTGAGAGACACAATCTATACATCCGCAATACAAGCCTTTGGCAAAAAATCTCACAAAAACACGGACTGGTTTGATGAACATTGGGACGAGATGAAACCCGTCACTGAAGCAAAAAGGAAAGCTCTTATGGCTTACAAGGAAAAGCCTACACCTGACAATTTGCATGCTTTAAAAACAGCTAAGTCACTTGCCCAAAAGGTTGCACGTAAATGTGTCAATACCTACTGGCTTAAGCTCTGTTCCAGTATACAATCAGCTGCAGACATGGGCAATGCAAAAGTCATGTACGAAAACATCAAAAAGGCAACGGGCCCCTTGACGTCAAAAGCTGCTCCCCTAAAGTCCAAAAATGGAGAAATTATTCAAGACCAGGCAGCACAGCTAAAACGGTGGGTTGAGCATTATCTGGAATTGTATTCAACAGTTACCACAGTCTCCAGCACCGCTCTAGATGACATCCCAGATATGCCACTCATGGAAGAACTTGATGTCGTGCCCACACAGGAAGAGCTGAGCAAAGCAATTGACAGTCTAGCTTGTGGAAAAGCGCCTGGGAATGATGGAATACCACCAGAGGTTCTAAAGAGTGGCAAGACAGCTTTACTCCAACCATTGCACGAGATTCTGTCCCTCTGCTGGGAACAGGGCTACATCCCCCAAGACCTAAAGGATGCAAATATAGTGACACTATATAAAAACAAAGGTGATAGGAGTGATTGCAATAATTATCGCGGCATTTCACTCCTTAGTATTGTAGGAAAGACCTTTGCCCGCGTTATACTAAAACGTTTACAAAGCCTAGCATCCCGCGTCTATCCAGAATCTCAGTGTGGTTTCCGGTCCGGTCGGTCTACCATAGACATGGTGTTCTCCATACGACAGCTCCAGGAAAAATGCAGAGAGCAGCAGATGCCACTATACATTGCATTTGTGGACCTTACAAAAGCCTTCGACTTAGTCAGTCGCAACGGGCTATTCCAAATACTGGCAAAAATTGGATGTCCCCCTCACCTACTTGCCATCATCAGACAGTTCCATGAAAATATGCTTGGCACAGTACAGTTCGATGGAGCTAAGTCAGAGGCCTTCCCTGTCAGCAGCGGAGTTAAACAAGGTTGTGTACTCGCACCAACACTCTTCGCAATATTCTTCTCTGTACTTCTTCGATACGCATTCAAGGATAGCAGTGAGGGAATCTGGTTACATACCAGAGCTGATGGAGGACTTTTCAACACTGCCCGCCTCCGAGCCAAGACCAAAACGACGGATGTCCTAATTCGAGAGCTACTATTTGCGGATGATGCGGCACTAACAGCACATACAGAATCTGGTTTGCAACAACTCGTGTCAAGCTTCTCCAATGCCTGCAAAGAATTTGGTCTGCAAATCAGCTTGAAAAAGACAAACATCATGGCCCAAGACACTCGACCTCCTCCTACCATAAATATCGATAATGAAAACTTGGAGGTTGTGGACAGCTTCACCTACTTGGGATCCAAGGTCTCCAATACACTGTCCATTGAAGAAGAAATAAACAGCAGAATTGGCAAGGCAGCCGCAACAATGGCTAAACTAAATAAGCGGGTCTGGCAAAACACCAAGCTAACGGAGAAAACCAAACTGTGCGTCTATCGAGCCTGTGTCATCAGTACACTACTATATGGGAGCGAGACATGGACCACTTATACATCACAAGAGCGTAAGCTTAACAGCTTCCATTTGAGATGCTTGCGCCGCATCCTTGGTATTAAATGGCAAGAAAAAGTGCCTAATAGTGAGGTACTAACGCGTGCAAATACCCAAAGCATGTTCTCAATTCTTAGTGAAAGACGCCTGAGGTGGCTAGGACATGTCAAAAGAATGAGCCCCGGCCGCATCCCGAAGGACCTCCTATATGGTGAACTTGCTTCAGGAAAGAGGAAAACAGGTCGCCCACGCTTGCGATTTAAAGATGTCTGTCAAAGGGACATGAAAGCAGCCAAAATACATACAAGTGACTGGGAGTGTAAGGCAGAAGACCGATCTACGTGGCGCACAGTTGTCAAAGAGGGCGTCATAGTAGCCGAGGAGCGAAGAATGGAAGAGGCTGCAGACAGAAGAGCTAGGAGAAAGGCCAAAACATTTGGAAGCACAGAACTCGTGTGTAAAAACTGTGGCAAAGACTGTCACTCAAGGATAGGACTGCACAGTCACTCGAGGAAATGCAACCCAACCCAACGGTGATGCACCATCGTCTCGCGAGACGGAAGGATGCCGGATTATTCTTATTAGTCGAGATTTATTTTTGTTTTACAAACGTGTCTTGTTACGTTGCTTTATAAAAATTGTTTCTTTTAACTAGTAACACAAAAAACGGTGTTCCTTGTAGCATGTGACTGATATCCTCAAATTGAGTTCAGTTTTCCCCTACAACGTGTTATTACATAATCCTTGATTTAGCAATCATTTCAACAACAATCGATGTATTTAAATTTGAGACTAACTCGTTAAGTCTAGTAATTCAGTGCCACTCAAAGTGGTGGGCCGACTAACTCTTTAAGTCTAGTAATTCAGTGCCACTCAAAATGGTGGTCCGACTAACTCTTTAAGTCTAGTAGGTCAGTGCCACTCAAAGTGGTGGTCCGACTAACTCTTTAAGTCTAGTAGGTCAGTGCCACTCAAAATGGTGGTCCGACTAACTCTTTAAGTCAAGTAATTCAGTGTCACTCTTAATTTGAAATAACTGGTTTAACTGACCATACATTAATAATAGACCTTTAAGTTTTCTTACGCTATCATTTGGAACTTGCCGTGTGCAGATCTTTAAAAAACAAAATATCGAACTGAAAATTACAAACTATATTCCAATGGACAGATTAATAATTTACATTGCTTTTAATGAAATATTTTGTACATTTTAGTGAATATTATAAATAAATATTTAGTTTTTTTTTTTTTTTAAAATTAAATCTGGTTTTGACAGATCCCTTTTTTTCCAACAGCATAAATTGATCTGTTTAAAGTCTTAATGAAAATTAGTCTGCATTTATTTCAATACGTAATCATTATCGCTGATCATGTAAGATAAAAGAGGTGTCCCAAATGTTGATGATTACTTTACTTCAAGCTACTTCAAAAAGCAAGGAAAACATAATGTCACAGAGTTGTTTTAAACGTTTATCCCCAACACTCAAACAATAGATTTGCACTCATTTATGTTGTAAAACGTTAGAATTAAATTTTAAATTTTGACTTTTTTTTCTAAAAACTTCAAAAATAATGATATAGATTATAGACTATAAAATTGACATTCTATACCGAAAAGATTGCTTATATAAGGCAAAGAGAGGACCAATGAATGTGTTTAAAAAGAGAATAAATATAAATGCTGAGAATCAAATAAACTTTGACTCTTCTGCACTATTAGATCTAGATGATTGAAACATAAATGAAACTGAAGCTTCTTCGGTGAAACGATTTCGCTCTAGCCTCACTTGAAATTATCGCTCTTCGTAAATTCAATTCGGTTTTGTAAGTGTGAATGATGCTGGTATTCCAGCACCTCACGGTGATAGCAGCCGTGATGTTCTATCGAATGTTCTCAACATATTTCACAACGAAGTGAAGACCATAGTAAATTAAAAATAATGAAATAATGCTTACAATTTTTTTTAATGTTTGGATAGCGTAATTCGTATCCAACATTACATAAATAATACCATTATATTTCCAAATATATCTAGTTCTATATGATGCAAAAATGGGTGCTATATTATTTCAGGGAAAAAGAACACTCTTTCTGAAAATAATTTTTTATTGTCAACATTTAACGTGCATTACAATTTATTTATTAATTTGTTATTGTCAACATCTGATGTACATTAAAATTTATTTGTTATTGTCAACAATTTATTTGTTATTGTCAACATCTGATGTACATTACAATTTACTTGAAATGTTCTAATTTTCTCAGCTGCTTATAATAATTAATATGCATCTAGCGATAGCGCGCTGGGCTGTCATACCGATGCTATAGAGTCACGGGTTCGAGGCTCGGTGTTGGCAAGTTTCCCAAGGCTGGGCGTTGTGCTAGCCACACAATCGTAAGCCGTGGCTCAAGAAAACTTGTGAACGCTACTTTACTTGTTCCCTATAGACCATCGTGGTCTGAAGAAAAAAATATTATGATATGCAAATTATTCTTCGTCGACTACAGCAATACTGTTTGCAAAGTTTGCCGACTGCTGCCAACATTTTTTGATCACATAAACCTGGTACAACACGATCGCGTCATTGTTTAACGTGTTGACAGAGGTCAGTGGTGCAATTCAAGTCACCGACATCCAAGATAACGACCCCATCACTTTATGCGGCGGGAGACAGTCAAACGTGATGATTTAACCCGTGAACTTTTAACATTTCTGTTTGCAGTACGCCTTGTGGGAGATGCACAATATAAATTAACGCTTTGATAAACTGTTGTGCAACAGCACACTTGATTCTGTAATAAAGAATTCTCAATACAAGCTTAGGGGCCGTCCATAAATGACGTCATGTACCCTGGGGGAGCGGGGTCCCCATATTTGTGACGATGTGTGACAAGGGTGAGGACAGCAGTTTAAGAATTGTGACGTCACGTCAAAACACGTTACTTTAAAACAAAGTTCCACTTACATATTCGATTTCTTACTATCTACTTAATGACGTTTAATATGGATTCACGCGTGTTACGATATTAGAGAGCAGCCTCACACTTAATACATACAAAAATAACAATAAATTGTTGTGAAACATGCTCATTTTCAAATAGAAAAAACCCGCTTTTAAGTGGTTGTCCCGACAGCTTTGTGATGTCATGTTGGCAGTGGCGTAGCTAGGGTCATGTGCGCCCGGGGGCAAGACACAAATTCTGCGCCCCTTGACGGACCGAAAAATTCTTGGGGCTCACTGAGCCCCCAAGAAAAATTTGAAATTGTACGGTTTACATGGTTCATTTTTTGAAGCAAATGATATTTTAATGAAATACAATACAGACTAATAATTCTCTATACGATTATAAACAATTTATTTGAAAAAAAAATACTCTACTAATTATACATGACTCGAATAGACATAATCTAAAATAAATTGATCTTCCTTGATTTGAATGTCGTCAATCTCGCTGTTAAAATTGATATTCTCAAGTGTTCTCTTTCGATGCTAAGGAGTGCAAGATCATCCAGACGATCTTGATCCATTGAAGCACGTAATTAAGACAAAATAAGGTTTACTTTGCTGAAGGACCGCTCACAGCTTATAGTTGAAACAGCAATTTTTAGAAGTATTTGAAGTGAAATGCGCAGATTCGGAAATACGTCATCTCCATATGAAACAATAAAATCGAGAAGATCCAAAGTAGTTTCCGGTAGAACTTCAGTCCGGGTACTGAGCATCATTTTTTAGTCTTTGATTTCTGTACACAATTCGTAGAAATTAGCAAAATCTAAGCAATTATAACGAAGCGTATCGACTTTTGTTTCAGCAAGAAGAGATTTGACGTCTAGTAAAAATCCAAATTTG
>MUZC01003054.1:324066-340829 GCA_002072015.1 Radix auricularia
CCCCCCCCCCCCCCCACCCTTTCTTTTCAATATTTATGAGCGTGTGCTACGCCGCGAGCATCTAGTATTTATTGCAATTGTAATGTTATGAAAACTAAAAATAAAGAACTGAATTCCCGCTTATTTTAGATCAGATGTTTTAAGAACTGTAGCCAAAACCAATTGAATGTGGCTTGTAAATATAGACCACTCAAGTCTGTGCTACAAGTGTGTTAGTTAGATACCTATTGAAACAAGTCGACCCGCCTTAATACAGAGCTTTGCAAACATTTTCTTTGTGGTTCATTTTGTACATCGTCTAGTTCTCCAGAAGTGCTAGTTTCGGGTGATTTTTTTTTAATGTACTGGGGGGGGGGGGAACAGTCTAGAAACTTTTAAAAAATATTCGCTCTACAGCTACTTATTCGTTGGGCCAAACACAGATGTTCACCCCTCTCCCTTTTGATGAGTTTTGTTTTGTGCTTACCAGAGGTTGTGTCATGTACACGTGGTGGTCGAGAGGTAGCGCTCTCGACATTCATACCGATGGTCACGAGTTCGAATCCACACGAAAGTGAGGATTTGTTCTCGGGGCCTGAGGAGTCCCCGAGTTACCCAGCTCCGAATGGGTACCTAACTAGACAATAGTTAGGCGGCTGGGGTAATGCGTGGAACCCCTGTAGCCGTGGCCTGTGACCGCTGCATCACTTGCCAACAGATCATCTCTCATGGTCTGTGGACGCAATTATCTTCTGCATAGAAGGAGCGTCTGTATATCTAAGATAAGATAGTGTGTCCTATACACGTATGATAGTGTGTCCTATACACGTATGAGGTTGTGTCCTGTACACGTATGATAGTGTGTCCTATACACGTATGATAGTGTGTCCTATACACGTATGAGGTTGTGTCCTGTATACGTATGATAGTGTGTCCTATACACGTATGATAGTGTGTCCTTTACACGTTTGATAGTGTGTCCTGTACACATTTGATAGTGTGTCCTGTACACATTTGATAGTGTGTTCTGTACACGTTTGATAGTGTGTCCTATACACGTTTGATGGTGTGTGTCATTTATACATTTGATAGTGTGTCATTTATACATTTGATAGTGTGTCCTGTACACGTTTGATAGTGTGTCCTATACACGTTTGATAGTGTGTCCTAAACACGTTTGATGGTGTGTGTCATGTATATGTGGCGTTCTGGGTTCTGGATTGCACTTAAGACAGAACTCTTGTCAATAATAATATGTTCTTTATTGTGGTAGTAATACACGTATAGATAATCCTTCACTACTACACGATCTGCATAAGTACAATGGAGTCAATAAAACATCCAGTACCACCAATCACAGGCTTACAGGCTCCGGTTGTCACAATGTTCGAACCACCTCGATGACACGTAGGACCAACACTCTCTAGCACCACATCGTCCTCTCGTCCACCACACACTAGCCTCTGACCTCCTGGACACACGCACACTACACTATTTATAGCCCTTGGGCGAACTCTTAAAAGTCATGGCGTAACATTCAAATGTCAGTTTAACTGAAACAGTTCACAACATTTTCACAACAACTCACAATAAACTCAGTGACAGTGATTCTCATACCTTGACAGTATACATTTGATAGTGTGTCATGTATACATTTGATAGTGTGTCCCGTACACGTTTCATAGTGTGTCCTATACACGTTTGATAGTGTGTCACGTACACGTTTGATTGTGCGACCTGTAGATGTTTGATTGTGCGTCCGGTACACGCTTGCTTGTCTGTCCTTTAATCGTTTGATGGTGTGTCATGTACACGTTTGATTGTGTGTCCTTAAATGTCAGATTGTGTGTATAGTACATTTTTTGATGATGTACAGTGTACATATTTTATTATTTACATTGTTAAAGTTTGATGGCTTATCTATTACACATTTCAGTGTATGTCCCGTATATGAGACTCTGAATCATGTACTTTTTAATTTGTGACCTTGCGTCTTGTTCAATATTAATGGTGTGTCTCGTACACTTTTGTTTGTCCGTGCTAACACATTTGAAAGTGTGTTTTGTACAAGTCTTATGTTGTGCTAAGTACAAGTTAGTTTTTCTTTTCGTCATGTACATGTTTGATGATTAAAATTGACAAAATAACCTTATCTCATTTAGGGGGTAAAACTAAGTAACTTGCCCTTTGGTTGACTCGTGTCAAAAGTTAATGTATATTTCTGACACTTTGGCTGCGATGATTGAATTTAATTATTGTTTCGATTAAATAACTGCTACGCATTTGACCCTTTACTTCATCTGTTAATTCGTGTTTTTTTTTAATGTGCTAGTGCTCAATGTAAGCTTTTTTTTTTTGTTAAAAATGTTATGAAGACCATTTTTAGTTGAGAAATCTAGATGCAAGTTAATTTTACACTAGGTGCTTACACTTGTCTCTTTTAATGAAATATATTGCAACACGATTTTATTTTGTCAAACAATCTATTATTAGATTACTTCATTAAAATCAAACAAAAGTAAGAATAATTTCATTAGCAGTCTTCTGGCGAATATATGCGCTTTATGTTTGTGTGTAATTGGGGTGACGGGGGGGGGGGGTAGGGAGTGGCTGGTAAAGCTTGCAAACTTAAAGTTAGACCCTACAAAAGATGATTTGATTCTACTAATAAAAATTAAACAATAAATTAGAATTTCGAAAGAATTAACGATATATTATCGACAGGAATAGCTTGTTTTTTTTTTGGTGTTTTTTTTTCTTTTTTTCTTTTGTTATTTTTTAAATTGATAAATATGAAATAGATGTTAAGTTTAAACTACATTCAAATCTAATCTTTGGATGAAAGAATTCTACTTTACGCTTCTGGAAACTACTAAAGTTGCTCAAAAAAATATTTTTGAAATGTTAGACCTGATCTTTTTCGGCCCGCAATTTGATCTGTTTTTATTCTGACAATAAACACACTTTCCTAAAAAGTAGGTGTGTTCTTTTTTTTTTATCCACTCCAACGAAACAGTTTTAAACTATCGAAAACGCTTCTTAAATGTCTTTTATTTCCGCGTAAAAGAAATGAGGCCAATTGCTGCTTGTTTGTGTTTTTCCTTTAAATTCTAACCAAGAGATGTGTGTGCTTGAAACCCTTCAACAGTGGAAACATTTTTGTCTCAATGAGAATATATCAAAAGTCAAAAGAGTTACAGTGTTTTTATTATACAGTCAGTCGCTTTCGCCACTCAAGGTGAGTGTTCCTATCAATACCGCCCCACTTGTTTCTTCGGGTCTGTTTAACCTCTGCGTGGTCCAGCGCCCTTTTCCCGTATCAGATCAATTAGTTTGACTCCCAAACGCAAACTCGTTAAGTTCAGTGACCGTGTTAACATTAAGACCGATCTATTCCATTGAACACCAAAGTGCCCCACATTATCTCAATGAGCCCATCGTGACCCACATGACCTTTCTTCCACGGCTAATATAACTTTTACTTTTATAGTATTTCAAAATGGTTGTTTTATACCAAAGAAAATCAAAAGAACAGAATGTTATTTATAAATTTAAAAAACACTGACCGAGGAACCAGGGAATAAAAGTCAAAGGTCGTGTTTGTAATTTTAGGATACACCCACCCAAGAGTGAATGAAAAACGTGAACCTCACGATTTTATCGCTAAAAAGATGTAGTTTGGTAAAGAGTACAGCGTGCCTTATTTTGATGTCGCTGCCTTTTGTCAGATCTCAGAAAACATTCTTTGTTTTCCCATTCTTTGGCCATCTTCAAGTGGACATCGCAAGTGTTGGTTGATCTTTAAAATGTTGTTTTCAAAGTCAATTTTCGTAGACACCTGCTTGAATATAAAGAGGCTATCTAGATTAGATAAACTCAATGAGCTGTCTGCTTTTCTTCTTGGCACATCAGATTTTAATTTTATTATCTCTTGGACAAAAAGCGATCATTAACTTTGGCCAAGATTATTGTAGTTTTGGGCATTTCCTGTGATGCTGAAAATAAATCAGTGTATTTATTAATTAACCGACTCCTTAACGGTTCTTTCTCTGGCCTCCAATCTCAATAAGGAAGTAAACACGAATTCTTTGGATGTATTTTTGTTTTTGAATTGTTACTGTTACAAGAAATTGAGGCTGTTCAATAAAACAAATATGTTAATAAACCTGATGTTTAGCCCGAGGCCACGAATTCGGATGTTGTTGTTTTTGTCCTCAAGAAGATTATCGTCTTAAGACTTGGAGTGACTTACCGCCAACTACGCTCGCGCTGGGCTTAGGACGGTTTTAGAGTAGCTGAACCGAACACACGTGTCACGGCTCTTTACTTCTAAGCCTACGGTTTCAAAATGAAAAAATAACAATCAAGGAGTCTACAACTCTGACGAACTAAAAGGCGTTAAAAGACGGTTGTATTACGTACGTTTTGAATTTTTTAAAATATAAACCGCTTTCCTTATGAGAAAAAAAAAATTAACTAATGTGGCATTGTGCGTTTTTGTTGTCTAACTTTTTGGGCTCCAGAACTGGTGGTTATTATTCCGCAATGGCACCAGTGAGTTATTTTGTTTTTAATTCCTTTGTAAAAATAATTTTTTGACAGGCTAAATGAGACCGTTAGCTTGAGAGAAACACAAGATATTAGAGTGAATCAAGAAAGCGTCAATTAAGTTATGGTACGCCATCCCTAATTCATCCCTAATTCATTTCGGATAATTTAGATAAACTTGACGTTTAATGGTAAAATACTCGGGGTTTTTTTTTTAGTTTGTTTTCTTTACAATTTTTTTTTAGTTTGAAATATTTAACCAAAAAAATAATTTATTTTTCAATATTTTGACATCTTTAGACACTTGTTTTCCTACTTTGCCCTAAGGGATGGCCCCAGCCCCGACTAACCCTTCCCTTTTCATCCTGGAGTGTGGCCGCCCTATCTTAACAAATTAATATGTGAACTGCTTGTAACGAACCTTGTCAAACGTCAGTGGTAATTACCCCAGAGCATTAAATGGCAATAAAACACCAATAAATGCGCGGAGGAAAAGGGAAGGGGGGGTGGTAGTCAAGAGACTGCACGCATTCCTTCACGCACGCCATCAATGGCGGATCAAAGGCAACTAAGTGAGATTCTTTTGTGGGGAATGCGTTGGCAGCATTCAAGCAACAAACCATTTGACTGCTTCTAAGCCGTTATCAGAATATACGATTTTATTGGTAACTGCCAGTAAGCCAGCCAAAGTAAAGCCACTATAAATAATTACAGCAAAAATTACCCTTTATTAACGACGCCTTTATTCTTATAATGCGACATTTTAAAGTTTGGGTGTGGCTGATGAGTTAATTACATGTGGAAAATAAAGAAGATTCCTAAAGTATGCGATAATAAATTTTTAAAACAGACACCACAAGCATTTGGTGCGTAGTTAGTAATTATTTTTGTTTTAAGAATGGTTATTAAATATTGTAGAGAACTTGGCCACACGTCATCGTCATCGTTACCTAACATAGACGTCTGTTGGGTAATTACTTCCCTTTATTCAGAATTCAGCATTTCATCTGACTGCCGCATCCGTTCTTAAACATTCTGTTCATTACGACTCTCTCTGTCTCCGTCCTCTCGACCCCCCGTAGATTATGATTTTTTAATTTTTTAATATTTTTTTTGCTCATCGAATCAGTTACAAGCCACCATTACGAAGTCTGAAGTTGACATCATGAAATCTTTATCATTATATTTTATCCAGCTATTGAAATATTCTTGTCATGTCATAACATTTCTAAAATAATATTACTGTTTACCTCGATTCATTTTCTCCCTTCTACTATTACCTATGCGATTATTAAATGTATCGATTTTTTGCTCAAGATATGGAATTTTCAAAACTGAATCATTTTACTGTAATAAACTTCGCAAACTTGTGGGCTTTGTCATCCTCGTCAAATGTGGCTCTGTTTGACACGATATGTAGATGCCATTAATTTGTTCTCATCAGGCGCTGCTAGTGCAAGATGACATAAAGAGCTTAAACCACTAACCAACAGATATTCCTTGTTACTTACTCATCGGTGTTATGTTCATTTTATGTTATGTTCATGCCTATCATCAGGGCCGGCTTTAGGCACAGGCAAATTGGGCAGCCGCCTAGGCACTCCGATTAGTCTCATTATTAGTTGGGGGTGGGGGCCTCGCACAAGAATCTTTCCATATTTATGTTTTATTTTTCTCTTACACATAGGGCCTCTAATTCCCTTAGGCCGGCCCTGCTATCGTGTGGGGACTCCCCAGCCTCCCAAAACTCAAGAGATATCACGACTCAATATTCCTGAAATCAGTTGGATAAAAATACATGTTTCACCCAGAGATTCTTCAAAATCTCAACACTACAAAACACATCTTCTAGAGAGTAAAAGTCATGTAATACCTAATACTCGTTTGCACTATTTTCAAGAAGAGAGGCAATAATTTTGAAGCAGGGTAGAAATTCTCAGTCAGACCTCGTATTTTTATGTTGTTGTAATTCCGGTATTATAAAAACTAGTTACCTGTTGACAAATCATTAAGACTGTATATGTTGACCATTCTAGAAGAGTCACTGTACGGATCTTAAGCAAAGCATTTAGCTGCAATGCCGATGATGAAAACCAAAGTAGCCGTTGAGGGTTGGGTTACTCCGAAGCGACCGTTTCGTCCCCCTCAATTAACTAGCAACGCTGTTGAGCGGTGCCGGTTTAGAGCCAGGAGTGCCAGTACGGAATAGCAAAAGGTACCGCTAGGAAACGCTTTTGGACGCCAGCTCTGAGGAAACCTTCCGGTGGGGGTTAAACCCTAGGCAGGTCAGTGATGACCCCCCGCTTTGCGGCGATCCTAACCATAGAGACTCGTAAGCTTTGCCGGGGTGGCGCCAAAGTGATACTATGTTGATAGCGAGTCATACTAGGAAATTCCACACCTCCCTCGGGAGGCACACTTTAGTGGGAGGCGTTTTCGACCTAGTGTCCTGGACGCCCAGGCGGCCGCTTGTAGCAGCGACCGTTCCGAGGGGGGGGGGGGCTTCTCAGTCTTTACGTCCCTTAGGGGGCCAGAGGGCTGAAGGGGTTTTCCGGGAAGCCCCATGAAGAGCGCAGGCTCGGGACTGCTGATTTTCTTCCACATGTAGGATTTTCAGTAGAGTCACGAGATGTGCAATTTAAATAACTTACTTTTCGTCACTTATCGCACGAAATATCTTTTACTAACACAGCTTTAGCTAAAACTAACAGTAACAAAAAGTTCATTTAGTAGTCTATCGGGTTTCGGCAAAGCACTAGGGTTATCGTGGCTAACCGGCTTCGATCCTCATATGGGAATGATGAATCGGCATCAGCTGTATACTGCTGTGTACACAGCTGGATGAAGATGGTTGAACCACCGCAAAGTTGATCTGACCGTCGAGGATGAGTGTGTCCAAGACTTGTCTAGATGAGTGTGTCCGAGACTTGTCTAGATGAGTGTGTCCGAGACTTGTCTAGATGAGTGTGTCCGAGACTTGTCTAGATGAGTGTGTCCGAGACTTATCTAGATGAGTGTGTCCAATACCGAGTAAGAGCGTGTTTCATAGCAACCAAGGGTAGGCTTATTCTAGTCTTGCCTGACCCTATTACAACAATCCCTTCTGGTGCCGGGTCGAGTAGGATGTTTCTCACTGGACTTGCTGTGTGACCAGAAACCAGATGTTAAAATCTGGATGGAATGTTGGCTCTTTGATGAAACAACTCTTGTCCAAGCGAATACACAGATATTGATTTCACCAACACTTAGTGAGTAAAGAGACCGGATAATGGCTTCCAATTTCTTTTATACTGTGGTGGTGACGTGTTCATTTCATCTATTTTGATTGGTCTATTAATTATCGACAGCTAAATCCTTGCTTTTCAATTTGAGACCCCGTTTTCTTTAATTGAGTGTCTTGAGAGTTATTCCCTTTTTGTTTATCACTTGCGGCGTTGCTGTGAATTTAAATTTCATCACATACTGCAGCATTCCATTGAAAAGGTTAATAATTATTAAAAGTTGATTTTTACATCATATAAGCTTATGAGTGAGCCGAAGAAAATATGCCTACAATACTGTGTTGAATATTTTGATGCATGACTTTCTTTCATCACCAGGAAATAATAGTTAACCTATGCGCCTTCTTTGCAATAAAAGTATGTCAAAAGATTCAATGACACATTCTAAGCTTTAGGAAAATATAATAAAAATTCATAGTGACAAAAAAGATAAAGATTTAACTATTTTTCAAGCAGTCACAGAAAAATATTTGAACACACCGTCACTGAAACAGCTCATAGGGACAACATCTTATTATCTTAGGGGTCATAGCGAGATGAACATGGACCACGAGCTCCTTATAATATTAATACCTAATTGATTGCGTTGTGCCGAAAGACGTAAACTATTGGTGAAGAACAAACACGCTTCCAACATTATAAAAATAATTCACTGACTAATAATACAGTACACATAAAGATTGCCCAAATGGCTCAGTGTGTAGAAAATTATATAGATCTATGTGAATACTATTAAAACATCTAAACTGTCCATACAGCCTGATGTGTTTACTTTATTAGGGTACTAAGCTTTACTTTTAGCTTATGAAGATTTGTAAAAGAGGAAACATATGGCTATGTCTTTTTTTATTTCATTGAATTTTGCCTCAAAGCATTGCCTTTGCTTTCCAAGAAATTCATCATTAAATCAGAGAGCATAAACTCGATTTGCATTATGGGTTATTATTGAACAGAATTCGTTGACTGCTTTCCCGGCTTCTTCTTTGGTAGAACAAGGATTCAATGTCGTTATGAACCTCATCACAAAAAATAGGAACCGACTAGAAATTGATGTTCGTGTGGATATGCGGTTGTTATTCAAAAACATTGGTTCATAAAAATGTTTTGATTATTAATTATTTCAAGGGGTTAATTTGCGATTTTTTTATTATGCATTTATGTAGCTTTTTCCTTGGGGGGGGGGGTCCGTGGGCAAGTTTGGGCTATCAAAAAAGGGGTCCATGGGCAAAAAAAAGTTTAGGAACCATTACTCTAAGCTATGATATAATTGCAGTTTATTTTTTCCTATATTTAATAGTTACAGTTACCTTGATGTTTACAGTTTACCCTAAGCTTGATAAATTGTCAAACTATTTCCGTGCAATGCCTCATCCGTCCAGACATGTAACATCAGCGCGTCAGTTAACACCAAGATGTCATACACGCAACCACCACAATGCATGATACTGATGACAGTGCATAACATTGTGACGCCGTTCAACTGCTCGACGTCTGCACATACGCACGCAAACATCTCCAGCGGCGTTGAAACGTCTTATCTGATCGGGGCTTGAATGACGTCGTCCGCTGATACGACCGTCGCGGCGGTGCTCTAATGCTTCTGCGGTTGGTTATACAAGCAAGGGGAGATCAGCTGCACTTTAATTAGGGTCATTAGAAATAAGAACGACATACTTGATGGCTGAATGTTAAATGTATGGGAATCCGATATTCAATAGGGTAGACCTGTTGGTGAATCATTGACAGTTGCAGGGATATCCAGTTGGGTGAATACAAAGACTTCGGGGCACAGCTTTGGGAAATCGTTTTGCACATTTTAGAGCAAACTTATTGCAGACATGGCGTGCATTAAGTGCATGCGTTAACTAGAAGGTTTTTCTTGTTTATTTCCGCGATAGCAGAAGGAATTTGCAGTATTACGTCACAAAATTTTGCGAGCCATGGAATAACCACGACTTAACCGATTTCGAGAAATAATGAATCGCGACATAACTATCTATCTATCTATCTATCTATCTATCTATCTATCTATCTATCTATCTATCTATCTATCTATCTATCTATCTATCTGTCTGTCTGTCTGTCTGTCTGTCTGTCTGTCTGTCTGTCTGTCTGTCTGTCTGTCTGTCTGTCTGTCTGTCTGTTTATCTATCGGATTCAAATTTTGTCCGGATTTATGAAGTGAAATCCGACCGTAGCCGGATTTGTAAAATCAGGGCCCTTAAATATTTTTTTTTTATGGCTCTACCGGAAAGCCGGATTTATGAAGTGAAATTCTGCCGGAGACGAAGCGGAGCCGGGTTTGTAAAAATGGCCGGATTCCGGTTTTGCCGGAGCCAAAATTCGGTAAATCCTAATATATATCAATGTATTTTTAAGGTATGCGGTTGAAGTGTTTTCAAGCATTTTTATTTGTAAACTTCCCAAACAAAGTCTAAGCTATAGAAATATTCTTAACCAACTAAATCACGCCCTCCTACACCTTGCCGCACAGACCAACAAAACAGTCGACCGAATTAAACCACACAGGAAAGAGACATTCCCCAGAGACACGAGAAAGGCAATGAATGTGCCATTCTCCTGACAATTTTGTTGAACTCTTCGAAAGTTATTTTCCTTAACCTCCGCCTCCTTCCCTACGCTCCGCTAGTTTGTTGATAAATAATGGCTTTTATTAACGTACGGCCACTTACATAGAAATAAAAATGAACCAGCATGAAGCCTAAAAGTTCCCTGTACTAACTCCCTGTTGATCAAAAGAGAAAGGACACGAAAACTTACAATTAACAGATGTTTTTTCCCCCTTTATCTTTATACATTGGGAACCCGGCATTAATGTAGAAACCAAACAACCCTCACTTTTGATAAATAAAAATTAATTAAATAATAATGATAATTGTGTTTACTTATAATTCTGTACGCAGATTCTGATGATCATATTAAACATGGATTAGAAAAGTTTTTGGGTTTATGTTATGTCCTTTTATGAACAAGAAATGCAAATCTCTCTTTTCGATGACTTTTGCCCCAATTAATGCTAATTAACTCATATTTTTATCGTTTTGTTATATAAAGACATATTATGATAAGGTTTTGTTTTTTGTTTTTTATTATTATTATTTTATTTATAAATAGATAGTTCCTTCTTAAATCCCCGAGTCCATATTTCTTTTGAAAGCACACGGACAGTGGTTATCAAATTGGTGTGTAAGACGCCACGCAGGGAGCTGAGAAATTAAATGTAAGATTCATCATTTCGCGAAAGATCATTTAAATTGGACATAGACTAATTTGCTTTGTGAAAACATAGATGTGAACAAATATCTCTTTGCTAAAATGTTGTTATAATTAATGTGTTGTTTTTCTTGAAATTGTAAAATTGAACTCATAATATAGCCACTTTAAACATCTCAAGTGGCTATATTATGAGTTCAATTATACAATATCAAGAACAACAACACATTAATTATAACAACATTCTGCTGTTATAATTCTTTTTAAAAAAAGGTTTTATAAAAAAAAAGGTTACATTTTTAGCCTCACAAGATGCCACAAAATAACGAAAGTGCCGGCAAAAACCAATCCTCAGCAAACAGACAAAATCTAATAGGGGGCCGTGGAAGTGGTGTAAGAAAGGGTGACAGTTTGTGACGAGGGAGGGGGTGTCCGGCCATTCGTGACGTCACGACGTTTTATATTACATTTTTATTTATTTATTTATTTTGTTAATAGGTGGGGGTAGGTTGTCCGAGATTTGTGACAGGGGGAGGGGGGTAAAAATGATCAAAAATAGCGTGTCGTACTTTATAGACGGCCCCAAAATCTAATACTATTAGAAGAAAGAGAAAGAATCAAACTAAGCTACGGTGTTATGACGAGGAATCCAATAACCAGAATTGAGCCCGGTGCTGGACAAGATCCAGTAACATACAGAAATATTTTTTTTCTTTAATGTCAATTTGGATTGGGTAAAAATCATAGGTACAAATTAAATTTATTTTAAATTATAGTTTTGGTGGTACATGTAAACAGTTTTATTAAAATTGAATTTCAAATGCCCTTCGTACTAAAATGGGCCTACAGTAGCGATTCTATAGGGAAAAAAATGCCACCTGGGCATTGCCCAAAATCCACTCTCCATACTTATAAGAATGTGTCTCGATTTTCATTCATACAAAATAATTGTTTTAAATGTGTGAAGGCACTTTCAACAACTGGACACTAGGCACAACTGCATTGTCTACCACACTCCAGCACAGCTGTTCAACGTACCTACCTCACTGTATGCCCATCATTTTACATTTATCTCTCCATTACTATTACTACTGCCGCGTCTCTTTAATCTACCTCACTCCTAATACAGCTCTCACATTTATCTTTCTTTCGGCACGCCCCACACCAGCAGTATCCCCTACCCACCCCCTAACTTCAAACTTTGAGATTCTTCAACATATGTCCCCCCAACCCTGAAACCTTTTCGACCAATACGTCAACGGTCCAAGTGGTCACCCTACGCCGTGTGCCCTCAAGCGGAACGCCGGATCACGGCATACAACCTCACCCCCCACCCACGCAAACCTCCTTACATACTTTGTCCGAGGGGCCCAGCTCAGTACAATGCCAATGGGTGGCTGTTTTTATACAGGGCTGACCGAAACCCTTTACGTGTCAGACATTCCTGAACGGCTCAGACTTTGTAATTCAGGCTTGACTCTTAGGGCCGGCATGTTGAACATGTAGACTGTCCCAGTACAAAATCAACTCATCTGGGAGACTGGTGAATTTTCTTACCCTCAGCCACAGCGTGCTTTCCAGTGTAGATAAAGATTCGTGTTTCGGTAAGTGTAGTCATTTAATAAGGGGGAAGCCGCTACATCTTGCACAGCCAGCTTTTTACAACACTATTGATTCTGGCTTAAATTGTGTCCAGTACGGCATTTAAACTAATGTATGATAAACTTTAATAATTACCTTTTTTAAACATAGATCTCAGATGATTATAAATGACATTTCTTTTCTAAATAAGAAGATAAAAAGAACTCTAACCTTAGTATAATTTTTTAGTAATTAAAATGAAGAACCCATAAATGTTTATAGTATACTTAAAAGTGTTGAAAGAATTTTATTGGATTCACTGGATCGCCTGGCAATTCGGCAACTGATCTTGACTCCAAGTCCAAATCTACGCATCCAAGAAAATCCACCAAACCTCGAGAATCACCCAAACCTCGAGAATCCACCAAAACTCGAGAATCCACCAAACCCCGTGAATCCCCAAACCTCGAGAATCCACCAAACCTCGAGAATACACCAAACCTCAAGAATCCACCAAAACTCGAAGAATCCACAAAACCTCGAGAATCCACATAATCTCTAGAATCCACCAAACCTCGAGAATCCCCCTAATCCCTAGAATCCACCAAACCTCGAGAATCCACCAAACCTCGAGAATTCACCTAATCCCGAGAATCCACCAAACCTCGAGAATCCACCTAATCCCTAGAATCCCCCAAACCTCGAGAATCCACCTAATCCCTTGAACACCAGAACACAATATTCCAGACACCAAAGGGAATCCACCCCTCACAACCATCC
This sequence comes from Radix auricularia, assembly GCA_002072015.1. NCBI lineage: Eukaryota > Metazoa > Mollusca > Gastropoda > Lymnaeidae > Radix > Radix auricularia. The sequence goes on from MUZC01003054.1 coordinate 337,470, forward strand.
ACCCACTGACAGTCACGTATTCTAACTCACCCACCTAGTGCCTGATTTGGGCTTGACAAGGCCATAGGCTATTTGACACGTGAGACCCTTTTTAAGGTACAGATATTCTATGGCAAGGCCATGTATGACAATTGCTCATTTGGACAATTTTTTATATATATTTTTTTTGTAGGCCACTGGGCAATGGGGAAGGTGGGGGGGGGGGGCTAAGCTCTAGCTTGTGTAGCTTATACGTAAATACGGCACTGCCAAATTTTTATCGTGTTCCCCTCGGTGTTAGTTTGTTATTTCTGTAATCAATATTTAATCTTCTCTCGTTGCCAAACAGCTGTTTAATCATGACTTTCGTATTTTGCGCTGCCTATCTTAACCTTCACCCGGTTTTGATAACAGTCCTTAATAAGTAGCTGAGCAGATGACTCTTGATGCCTCACAATTACCTCTTAATGTCGGATACTATCTGACGATCCAAGGCTAAGTGAATCCTTATATAACATTCAGCTAAAAACACGTTTTCAATCCTTAAAGAACATTCAGCTAAAACACGTTCACAATCTTTGACTTCGGCTCTATATCATCTTGTTAAAAAGAAACGTAACTTAGTGATAATTAGGAAGATAGAATTCGCGAGTTTAATCGTTTGTGTTGTATGAGAATCTTTATTTCCTGCCTCGAAAACCAAAAGAAAATACAACCCTGGTTTTAGGCAACGGTTGTAAATTTTGTGAGAATGTGTTATATAAAAGAGGAATAAGGGATAACGTTAAGGTATTTAAAAAAATTGATAAACTCTTCATTCTTTGGATACAGTGTTAAAAAAATAAATATTTTTCTGGCGATGTATATTTTTCACTTTTGTTGACAAGCTCTTTCCAACATCTGCCCCCCCCCCCCCCCAACCAAACCCTTTCATCTTTCTTTGCTCAGCAGTATTTTTATTTCTGGTCTCTATTTCGAGTTAGCAGACAAATAATGAAAACTATTTAAGTTTTGAAGTGTGCACCTTGTTCTCGATGTCAAAAAAACTTACTTTAGAAGAAACTATTTTTACCTCGGGTCTTTGAACAATTTTTTATTCTATACCTGACATCAGTTCACCAAGGTTAGCGGTTGAACGTTGGGGGCTGTGACGTCAAGGTGATGCTGGTGTGCGCCCCTCCACTGACTCCACTCCTTCCTATGACGATGTGATGGTGGGTAAATAAAAAAAAAAAGAGATGTGATAGCGGGTTCTTGTGATAGCGGGTTCTTGTGATGACGTCATCTTGGCCGATTTGGACGCTTAGATCCACCTTTTCCTTTCACACCAGTTGATGCCAGTCGTCTGTACTAAATATGGCCACGGGTGCACTTATGTAATACAGCCTTTTTAATGGATTCCAATGATGAGCCAACGTTAAGTAGCTGAGCTCTGAGTAAAAACTAATAGACAAAAGAGACGCCATGTCCGTCGTCATAGATTTCGTCTGGCTACCGCTAATTAGAACAAAACCATGTGTTCAAAGGAATAATGCTCACTTCAATTATGTTCAACATCGTACAAGTATTCTGTGCCTAAACGTTAAAATATCCGTCCTCAAGACTATCCATTATTGGCTAAATTAAATTATCATTGTATTAAAACTGTCCTCTCCGTTCTATTTAGAGCAGTGTTTCTCAAATTTTTTGGGTAACGACACAATAAGTATATTATAGAATTTTTGCGACACACAAAAATAATTTTAAGTTATTTTATTAAAAAGATAATATTTGTTTTACATATTACTCTGCTGGATATTACTGTGATATATCAGTGTGATGGATGTGACTGCTTAAGGTAACACATCATATTCCATCTGGGCTCCAAAGTTGACAAGCAAACGAGCAACTCATCATCAACTGTAAGGAGTCTCTCTCGTTTCTTCGACTTTATTTCAGTTAATGCCAAAAAGCCAAATTCACATAACCAAAAAAATTAAAATAGCAACAGAGTTTTAACTGATTTCAAGCTGACTAAAGGATAGACTTTCATGATTGCAAGCCAGAATTCTTCTAAAGTCGTGTTGGTGAACGTTGTTTGATAGAATTTTTTAAGTCGTAATTCGATCAGCTGCTCCTACTCTTCAGTCGTCATATTGACTTCTTCACCGACTGCAAACGGATTGATCACCCTAGGAAATTCATCGATGTCCAGTGATGGAAAATAATGTTGAAAAGACGATTGAAGTTGACTTAGTGTTCAAAATTTATTTACCTATTTACCCTATTTTCTTCTTATCTTCAAATTTGGTAACAGTTGGTAAGCAGTTGAATATTCCTTTCGATATTTTACTTTTCCACAATGACAATTTCTCATTCAATGACTTCAATTTCGATGAATGCTAATGATGTTCTCAGATGGTCCTTGAAGAATTAAGTTTGGTGAATTCAGTTTATCGAATAAGTCAGAAAGAGACTGAAACTTCATCACCAGATTTCGTCATGTAGTTGGAATTCAAAATTGTGATCTTCATTTTCAAGGAAAGAAATCACTTCTATTTTAAGATGTACAAGTCAGTTAAGAACTTTTCCTCTTGAAAGCCAGCGAACTTAATATGATAAAGTAGGCACTTGTAATCGGAGTCCATTGCTTCACAAATTTGTGTAAAGAGTAGTAAACAAAATGAGGGGTAGGACTGCAATCAGGCTTATACAGAATTCAATGGAAAAGACGTAAACAAGGTATGGGTTAGCCTGACCGGACGTAACAAAACAGCGAACGTTTCGGCAAAGAGCCTTTATCAACGAACATACAAGACACAAAAAAAAACGAAAATAAAAATAAAAAATGAAAAATGAAGGAACTTAGCTGTGGTGGAATCCGAAGTATCCAAAGAAAAAGTGAAACTGAGAGATGACAGAGCGATTTTATATAGGAAAGCAGAGAGGGGGCGGGGCAATCACCTAGGTGGACAAAGAAAAGACCATGTTCATCCCGTGTGGAGCAATTGTACCGTGGCTCACTATTAATCTGTTTTCAATCTGGACTCTCGTGGGTGTGTTTGTGCACGAGACAATAGCAGTGACTGCCAGGTCCTTGACACCCATATGGTCGCGCCCATTGAAGTGACGGGAGACGGGACACTGTTTATCTTGTGTAATCGCCCTAATATGTTCAGACATTCGGCACGACAAAGATCGTCCCGTCTCTCCTATGTATTTCAAAGGACAGCGCTTACACACAATGGCGTAGACAACGTTGCGGCTAGCGCAGGTGAAACCATCCTTAATCATAAATAGCCCCTTAGGGAAGTTTATCTGTTCGGCTTGCACAACAAAAGGACATGTCTTACACCGAGGTCGGCCGCATGGTATGGTACCCAGATGCTTGGGTGATGTTGT
>MUZC01003054.1:348600-388651 GCA_002072015.1 Radix auricularia
TTTTTTTTGAAAAGGTTTAAGCTAATTAGAGCAAATGAGGCCGAAAGTATACGACGAATTGATAGGGAGAAGGAACAGTTGTGATACAGCTAAGACAGGTTGTTTGTTGTTTGAACATGTTTCTTGCTGACCAAACTCAGAGTCTGATATTCCGTGGTACAACGAAGATGCATACTTTAATTACTTATAGGATGGGTCTTTCTTCAGTTGGTTTTGATATCATACCTACATATCGGTGAAATTCGGTAGTTTTCCTTTATCTTACCCCAAATTTTTTTTTTAGTAAAATACAGTATTTCTATATGGTTAGGGTTAGGGTTAGGGTTACGACGTGTTGTCACGTCGTGCAATTATGATTTTTTTCCAAAAAAATGTTTTGGGGGTGAGATAAAGGAAAAGAACCCGAAATTCATTGTTCAATTATTTCCTTATTACATCAGTCCTTCGTTTGTTAAATTTTTCAATTATTTTAAGTTAAAATAATTTGTATTGATATTTTAAAGAAATGATCTAAAGTGTTATAGTTTTGGGGTTGTTTTTTTTTTTCAAACAATTGACACATTTTTTTGGGTAGAGAACACTACCTTATCTAATTTATAGGGGGAAAGTATATATATTTTTTAATGAATCTATTTTTTAGCTATTTCTTTCTAGTAAAAAAGTTTAAACTGTTTAGAAACTCACATATTTATTGCTGTTCAACTTTTTTTCCCCCAGGGTTTGGAGACTATCGACATCGGAAGCTAGCAACAGATTCTAATAAAATAAAAGACCATATTATTGCACCTCCTTGCTGACTCCCCTTAAAAAAGCGAAGTGCACAAAGCGTGTCATTCTCCCAGTGAAACTCAAGCCCAACAATTATCACCAACTGCCATCGACACAGCCATAACATCAATACAGTGTTGAGAGAAACTTTGCCACCAAGCTTCGTCCCGGGCCATGTTTATCGCCGTATCTCGAAAGAAACCCGAGATGGCCGTTTCTCTAAACGGGGGCGCCCATACACACAGGGGGGCCCGGCTCAGAATTATTTTGTGATTTCACATAATGGAAACCTATGCTCGGGATTAGCGTGGATTAAGGAGTTAGTGAATTCATGTAGGGGATGAATGGGACCGAAAAGCTTGGATCTGACTCTAGATCCCATGAGACTAATACATTATACTTGGTACCTAAGGCGGGATATAAATATTGCAGTGTGCGAATCGTCTAGAAAATAGTTTCATCAATGTTTTGAAAGGTGTCAATAATTATTTGATATTCAAAAGGAAAATAATGTTTTCAAAATGTGATTGTGATTTCGGACTTACCATTATACAAATGTTAAATAATAATACTTCGTAAACTTAGACTATAGGCTGTAACTATGAACAGATATTTTCGAACTTAAATAAACGCTTAATGGGGCCGATGTCATTTACAGTTGAGAATGTAAAAATATGAAATCGCAATGGCGTCAACCCAACTGTCACCGCGATTCGTCATCTTTGTGGTCGCGTCCCTTATCACACACCTGCTTGAGCTCGCCGCGTGTGGACTCTTCTGCCATATGCTCTTCCAACAAGGGGACCTCAAGGCGCCCTGGTTCAGCGTGTCTGCGGGCCTAGCCATCATCCCACTGGTCGCCGTGCAGCTTGTCTCCGCCGTCTTCCTCCTAAGGCGCAAGGGCGAGAGCTCCACGACCTACGAGGTCACGGCTACGGCCGTGCTTCACGTTCTCCAGCTGGGCTTCATCAGCCGACACTTCGCCGTGCTGCAGGATGCACCGATCACGTCAAAGAGAGCCGAGGTTGCTGAGATGCTCCTGCTGCGCTTGTTATTTGCCATCACCTCCGGCTGCACGATTTTCCTCACCCAGGCTTACCTTCTGTTTCGTAGCGTGTTCGAGGCCTCGTGGACTTGGGCAGCATACGTTTCCGAGGTCACGTTACTGGTCTCCTTCACGTGGGCTTTGTCCACGTTCAGGAAGTCGCTGCCCGAAGTGGACTTCGACCTTGTAGTCGTCAACTGGCCAGGGACGGCCTTGAAAAATCTTTGGCGCGGCGGCGAGCTCCTGTCGAGGACCATAGCGCTGGGCCTCTTTGCATCGATCTACACCCACTGGTTGTTTCTTGTACTGGGTCTGCATTGGGTGGCCATGCTCGTGTGTCTCTGCATCCCAGTTATGGCATCTGTAGACTGGGCCGGCGTCGGCTGCGCGAGGCGGACAATCAACTGCGCAATGACCTCCTTCGTTTACATCTTCGCCTTCATTAATACCAGCCCGGAGAATGCAGTATTTCGCTACACCTTCTTTTACGTCATAATCTTCTTGGAGAATGCAACGCTCATCGCAGTGTGGCTTATACAGTCTACGGCAGATGAACTCTCGGACAACGTCGCTTTTGTTTACGTCGCGGCTTTTGCGTTTGTAATGTCCATCGTGTCCATGATTGTGTATTACAAATTCTTCCACGTGTCATCCGCCAAGAGCTCTCCGCAACGTTCGTGCGGTAACGAGAACTGCGATGCGTGTAAAATCGTAGTCGGCTCCCATCTTCCACCTATACCACCTCGTCCTGGTGTAGGGGGCCATTGGTTGAGCCAGTATCAGCCGTCGGCCTACTGCGGGGATGAACTCAAACACGACAAACAAGACTCGCTCTTGGACTGTGAGCGAAGCTCTAACGCGACCATCGGCTCATTGCAAGCACGCCTTCAGCAAAAACTGGCTTCAATGGACGCTGATCACACAGACTTTGGCGATGGTAACAGCAGCGGGGCCAGTGATCTGAAGGACAGAACCTCGAGTTTCATGGGTCAAGTTCCTGCTATGGCGACACCGGGGAATAGGTCCGGGAAGAAAGACGGGAAAAGGCAGAAGAGGTGCCTTAATAATTCCGGATCAGAAATCAGTTCGATTCGAACAGACCCCGACAAATCCGAAGATGGTGTCTCTCAGAAACGGCCGGTGTGGTTGCCGGGCGGGGACTCGAACTTCACCAACCAGCTTCTAACATGTAGCCTGGAGACGTTCAATGCCGCTGACAACGAACGGTCATCTGTGGCTACCGCCAGTTACCACGGTCACCGGAAACAGTCGCTCCAGGAAGCTACGGCGGAGTTCAAAGAGACATTATACACCAGCATGTCCCTGCCCCGTTACGTCGACCACCACTGGTACTCGGACGGCTACTGCAGCGATCGGACAAACGATGCCAAAACTGATGTGGTGGCGCCTTTCCGAAGAACCGTATGGGTGGCTGAGCCGGATAACGAGGTGGAATGCTGCAACTGTTTGGAACACTCGCATGGTGCTTCAGAAGTTTCATCCATTATGCGGTCGATAACAATGGTCCCCGAGTTCGACGACGAGAACGGTGTTGAGAGCATTCACAACCTTCACATTCACAATACGCATCAACGTCCATGTCACCACAAAAGACAATCCATTGTCCACTTACATCATCAGTCGAATGATGACAGGGTCACGTCGAAACCTAAACGATGGCTCGGCGCGTCACTGGTAGGAAAACACAGTAGAGAAATGTCATCTCCCACATCCGATCCCAGTTACGGGCCTAGTACAAAAAGAAAGAGGTCCCCAAAACGCAAAGCGCATGCCTCTATTGAAACTCATCAAAATGTATCGAAATATCCGGGTACAAGTCATAGTAGAACTAACAGCAAACTACCTCATGTTCACTTAAATTCCTACCTCAGTAAAGTTGGTTCTCCTCGAGACGACCGGGGTTTGAGGAAAGATTCTTTAAACCATGTGGATAATTTTAAAAATGGTGTGAATGAGATACCACCAACAAATTCTGACCCTCATCTGGCAGCTCGTGTTATGCCGGGCGACGAATCGCTTTGCGTTGAAATTTTGCAGCAGAGCCCAATGGCGCCAGAATATAGTACGCGTGAACGTGAACTCTTCACCGGGGAAACAGTTGATGATTCCGGCGTTTCTCGAGATCCGAGTGGAGATTTCAGTGACAATCCAGAACATGATATCTGTGAAACAAACTCCAAAGTGTTGAAAAACTCAAGAAGTAAATTTCCGGTGTATCCAATGTCAGATGCCGACAACACCGATGTTGGCTTAAAGTTTAAGACACAAGCAGATCAACAGAAAGACTCCCGAGTATATGAAAAAACTTTAAATATTGGAGACGATATATATGAGAATATTTGGCAAGTTGAAAAACATCATTCGTCTATAAACAAGCATGTTGTGGAGAAAACCCCCAGGGTTCCCATGGTGACACAAAACAAAAAAGTTTTATATAGGTCGACCCCTGCACCCGATGCTTGGTACATTTGCAGTGAGTCAGAAGATAGTGCACTTCCGCCGGAAATCTTGAATTCTAGCATTGACTGTTTCACACCCTCAGAGACTGAGAGCGACTTAAGTATGGAGATAGTTATTTAGATAAACGTTTTCAAATTTAAATTGAAGAACGAGAGAAAGTGTGAAATAGAGAGATTTCTACGAGTATATCAATGTCTAAGTTGTTGGTTGGTTTTTCAAAATATTATTTTAATATCAAATAGATATATATTTTAACATGTTGTCTGTGACGTTTTGTAAAGTGGAATTTTTTTACTGTTCCAATCAACTATTACCTCAGGCAAAGCATTTCTTTATTTGGTTTTTAAACATTAATTTCAAATGATATTTGATTATAGAATGATCAAAATGATCTACCGCATCAGTTTTAACCTTCTATAGATCAATAAATGGCGGTATTTGTGTTTTGTTTTACATTTGTGATTGACAATTTGATGTTTGCATTTCGCGCCATGGACATTAACCCCGAAAACTGTGACCTCCCCCACCCCCACTCACTCAAGCTGCATTCTACCTCAATTGTGGCCTGTTGTATGTGTCAGTTCCGTTCAATGTTTTATTCTGTATCATTGAGAATAAACCTCTATTATCTTATCAATTTAGGTTCATTTATTATTTATCATTGATGTTATTGTAGGTTATAGTTATAGTATGATATTATTTTCACTTAGGTTTTAGGTCCATTTGTGTGTGTGTAGGGGTGGTAGGCATGGATGCCAAAACACTTTCAGAAAGTTTTTTTTAGGTCAATGATATTTCGATTCTAGGTGATTTTAAGTCATATTATTAGTTTTGATCAATTCCATGTTAAAGAAGATAAGCTACATAGACTGGCTATCGTCAAAATGTGACCGGAGAGTTCTTATATATCTCGACTCGACCTGAAATAACATTCTCTTATAGTTCCACACTGGTGCGGGACTTCCTTTAAAGTGAGCCATCCTTCAAAAAATGTAAAAACAGTTGTATTACGCCCCTTTCCTACCGCTTTACCATCCTTCTCTGCATTATTTCTTCTTCCCCATGTCAATCGTCCTTATCTCCCTTCTTTGTGTCTTACATTGTCACAGGCGTTTCCGATTTTCTTGAAATCACAAAACATTCTCTCTTAGTGTTTAAGAAAAAAAATGCATTCCAAAAAATGGTGTCAGCAGAGACACCAAAGTACATGCGTTTTCGTTAAGCGTTTCCTAATGTATGGATAAATAGTTTGGTGGGTTGTTAAAAAATGGGGGAGGGGAATGATCAAACAACGGGAACAAACAATCAGTTATTTGAACTGGGAACCGGGAATCGTGCCTGCACTTTTTAAAAAAATTTATATTCCCGCAGTGAGAGTTGTCGAACCTTCCACATTCCTTTGGCGGGATGTATAGAAAAAAAGATGGGTTTAAGTTTTTAAAAAACGTGTTGGGAATAATGGAAACGTGAGGACGGCGAATGGAGGGGGGGGGGGTAGCTAAAGAATTTTGTTAACATTCTATTTTTTAAAGTTAAGGTGGGTAACTTTTTCTACTAGGAAACGTTAAGTGTAATGTAATGATAAATATTGTTAATGATAAATATTGTTAATGATAAATATTGTTAATGATAAATATTGTTAATGATAAATATTGTTAATGATAAATATTGTTCATGATAAATATTGTTCATGATAAATATTTTTAATGATAAATATTTTTAATGATAAATATTGTTCATGATAAATATTGTTCATGATAAATATTGTTCATGATGCCATAAAATTCGAAGTCGTTTTAAATTTGTTGTCAGCTACTGGAATTGGAACAGTTTTATTTGAACGATACTAATTTGGTTTAAGATTTTTTTTTTAAAATCTATGCAAACTCCGCTTATCCGCGTGGATAAATCATGTGGCGCCTGTATTGTTTTATTATAGCAGAAGACAGGCACTAGGTTCGTAGCTCGTCATATCCTATGCAGTTCATTAAAAACTGCAATCTTCATCGATAAGGTACAGGTAACAGGTGCCCGTTGATAACTCAGAAAAATAAGTGATAGTGGTAGAAAAGAGGCTTAAAATAGTAAATTGCCGGAGGGCTCAACATAAATTTTCATCAACTTTTCTTTGATAATGTTCTTAAGGTTTAGAATTTTAGAAAATGATTTTATTTTTTTTTAAAGTTTAATGACTATAATTTTTTTTTTCAATAGTCAGAAAATAAACTGCTTCTCAATTTTGTGTTAAAAAAGATGCGTCCGAATGTAGTAGCTAACACGAGTGAGCGAGGTGTAAACATTTAGAAAATACTATAACTATTTCAATGAAAAACAAATGGTTACACAACTATTCCTACAAAAATTTGCTGCATTTATTCTTGTAATAATTAATGAGTTGGCCTTTTATGATTTATACAAGTAAAGAATTAGTTATCCTAGAGGGGGACGGGGCGTAAGGGCGACGCAAACTTTTCAAACATTTTAACAAAAAAAAAAAAGGCACAGCTCTTAATTTGTATGTTGAAGCCATTTTAATTAAGTTAAGGACGGTTAAGGTAAGCAGATGGATAACATGTTAAAATTAACAGGGGATGTAAACAGCGTTAAGGTATTTGGAGAATTAAGTTATTTAATTTTAATTTAAAATCATTGTATTTTTCCCCGGACTCTGTTAGTTAGTCATGATACATACATAAGCTTTGAAAACATTTTCTGTAAGACGTGCCTATGCGTAAACCCTTTGTTTTATGCCTTTTTAATTTCTTTTTATTATTTTGAAAAATGAGATAGGAGAACTTAAAAAACATGTCTTTGTTATGGATTTACACCGACACCATCTGGGTTGGTGAGATTGTACACTTAGATCAGTGGTTCCCAAAGTGGTCCGTACGGACCCCCAAGGGTCCGCTGCACCTTTCAGGGGGTCCGTAGAAAATTAAAATTGATTTTGGGGTCCCTGAACACCGTCAGGGGGTCCGCGCAAGGTTTTATATAAAATAATAAAACTTTGATGAATTTTTTATTATTATGGACATTAAAATAAATATCAATAAATGAAATAGTATTTTTTCAAATTATTAAATACGATCTTAGGTGCTATCAAGTCATGAAGTACAATTTTGTTTTACCTGGAAAATTTAGTAGAACTGAGGTAATTTCCACAGTTATAACCAATCAAAATACTTGGTTTATTGAAAGGTCTAGCTTGATTCTTAAGAAATGCGGAAATCCAATAAGTAGGTCAGAGATGTACAAGTTTTTAACTTGAATTTTACGAGGGTTGCAAGGTTGTGTATTTTTCGATGTGTCTGGAAGTTATATTATCATTTTATTATTATTATGATTATTATATTGATCTAAATTGTATCCTATCATTAAGTATTACTTTTAACAGCGCTTTACTGTAGCATTCCATTTTAAACGATACTAATTATTAATAGTGGTTTGTTACAAAACAGAAGACAATGGGTCAGCTCTGGGCCGGATTTAAGCTATTTGAGATATGGGGCCTTAGCCTATTTGAGATATGGGGCCTTAGGCTATTTGAGATAAGGAGGTTCCTTTGAAGTCCAGATATTCTATATCAATGATATGAAAAAAATTCAGGTGGCCCCCAAGAAGGCGGGGCCCTAAGCTATAGCTTGATTAGCAAATATGTAAATCTAGCACTGAGTAAGTCAAAGAAACAATGCAGACAAAACAGTGTCGTTGAATATTTTAAGTATGGCTAAATGTTTGAAAACATATAAGAAATGTGAAATTTTTTTCTGAATTAAAAAGATTTTTGAAGTTAAGGAAATACCCTAGAATTTCTGGCATACTTAAAGCAACCTGTAACAAATGAATTTTCAGTACATTGTGTCATTCATCGACATCATTTATTCTCAAAAATAATAGTGAAAGTTTGCGGGGATCACTATATTATGTCATTAGTGCATTTAATAAAATTAAAAGGAATGCCTTGAATGAGAGATCCTTTACTCCACATTGTTCGGAAAATAAAGAAGACTATAATCGTTTAATTATTGACACAGACGTACGTTGAATATCAACTAGTACGTATTTAAATCAATTTTATCCTCTCTTTGATTCAGTGTTGGAATTCCTGGACAACAAAGACAATGATTTGCGACACAATTAATTAAAAAATGACATATACTTTATGAATGATTTATTTACCAACTTTAACTAAACTAATTTGAAAATGCAAGGTAACCAATTAAATTTGATCAAAACTGAAAGCATAATAAAAAAAAATTGCATTTGTTGCAAACCTTTTTCTATACAAACAAAACTTAGAAATAGAGAATGTTTTCAGTTTCCAAATCTTTCAAAGATGCAAAATAGAGATAAAGATTTTCTGGCTTTCCCGTCTTCCTATTTACTAAAACAAAGATTCAGTGCCTTAGGAATCTCATCATAAAAATCAGAATCCGACTAGAAATTGGTCCTCGAGGGGATTTGCGGTTGCTAATAAAAAACATTTGAGTCGGACATAATACTCATAAAATCACATCACATTGATCAAAATTATTACTTATTTTCAATTTTATTATTTTTTAAAATTATAATTTCGATCAATACTTCTTCACCCAAATGTTGCTTTTTTGGTTGTGTATTTTTTGTACTATGCATTTAAGTAGTTTTTTCACCTGGGGGTCCGTGGGTGAAGTTTTGACTATAAAAGGGGTCCGTGGGTCAAAAAAGTTTGGGAACCACTGACTTAGATAATACTACGTAATCACTGATCAATTTATCAACTTATATTTCTACGAAGGCTTTTCACACATTTTAGAAGTGTTTTTTAAAACACCTAATATTACTTAGTATTTTTTACAATGAGAAATAGCTTGATTTCCAGTCTTTTTTTTTTGGTGGGGTGGAGGGGTAGGAGGAGAGGTTGTGATGGGGGTAATAAGGAATGCAGTGAGCAGTGTCTTTAAAAGTGTAACATTGATTGACTCGAAATTTCTGAAAGCAAAAAACATAAAATCTGGATATTTTTTTTAGAGAAGATGAATTAAACTTTAACTCCTGGTTTGGTAATATTTAAAGGCCTTCAAAAATTTTCAATTTATAACATGTTAACACCTAGAGAAATACAAGGTAGTAAAAAGCAAAAAAAGACATAATGCCTAGATGCATTTAATCATTTTTTTAAAATGTAAGTTATTACGGCTTAGTTCATGTTTCAGTTATTGACTACAGCCCTATCACCAATTGAATAACCGTTCTGTATAATTTGTATATAATCAACTGATAATTTTAACAATGTGCATTGCTGTCTCTTGGTTTGTTTTTTTAAATTCATGTTGTATTATTTACATTATCAGGGGTATGTTTTTTTAATGATCGTTTTTAACATGTTAATTCTACCTCAAAATATTTGTGTATGAATGAAATGTTTGATGTAGATTATTGCATGAAATCATTGTGTGTTATAAGGAACCAGTCTATAGAAATACACAATAATATCACAGAGAGATCCAAGTGTTGAGTCTCTTTAAATATACTTTTATAACTTTTAATTTCTTAAGAAAAATAAATAAGTTATGTAGTAGACCCAAAAGATTTTTTTATTGGATAAAACACAGAGATCAGAGGCTGAAGTTTTCTGTAAGGCTTTTATCTCACACACCACAAAAGTTTGAGAGGTATTGAGCTAGAGTTTATTTAACTATGTCAATCTCATACACCACAAAAGTTTGAGAGGTATTTAGCTAGAGTTTATTTAACTATGTCAATCTCATACACCACAAAAGTTTGAGAGGTATTGAGCTAGAGTTTATTTACCTATGTCAATCTCATACACCAACCTATTGATACTGAGAGATCTAGAGATTTGAAACATCAAAAATGATTTTGCCACAAATAAAATTGTGATTCCTAAACTAACCTACATTATGTGAAATAGACAAATAGTACCTAAAAAAAACCAATAGCTGACCACAGAGCTGTCCATAAAGTACGTCACGCTATTTCTGACCATTTTTAACGCCCCCCGTCACAAATCTCGGACGTCATACTTTCGTACAAAAATATTTTTTTATTAACAAAATAATTAAAATTTAACATAAAACCCCACTACGTCACACATGGCCGGACTGTCACACTTTCTTGCACTCCCTCCCCCCTCTGGAGCTGACATACTTTATGGACTGCCCTTTATGAAATTAAGGTTTTATTTTTTTCTTCTCTCATTCAATGAATTAACTGAAATTTTTTCTATTTCTTTTTGACTTAACGCCTAAAATCAATGTGCCGTTTATTCTGGCTCATGTTCTAGCACCAGAATGAAAAGTAAATGTCTTTAACAAAAAAATGTAAACAAAACAAAAAAAAAACATTTTCTAATTTTCAAGAAAGTGGTCCAAGTTTGAACAAGTAAATAATTATTTCTATTTAAATACTTTCTATCTGTTCCAAATTACATTTGTGGGGAACCAAGAAACTCATTCTTTAATCTCAGTTACCGAAAGCTTACAAGTTATATTTTACATTCTTAAAAAATTATTACCAGTGTATAAGTCCTTTTTCCCCAACACTATGAAATGACATGAATGTCACTGACAAACATACAATGCCTGAAAGTTACTGTCATCCATGAACAAGGCACAGCTAGCCATAAGCAATACACTAATCTCTGAAAAACAAAATACCATAACTGATCTAAGCCAGAACATATCTACTGACGATAATCTTAATTTTAATTCACACAAAAAAGATCACAAGAACTATTTGAAAGAATTTTAATTTGTATATTTATACTAATATCTGCTTAAACAGTTCATGTCATTTAACAACTCTACATGCAGGGGCAGAACAAAGGTCAACTCTTTGGAAAGATAGCTTTTCAGATATAAAAAATAAATTAAATACAAACAAAAAATACAACAATTAACAAGTTTGATAATGTTTTAAGGAAAAAAGAAATAAAACATCAAACTCAAAGAAATGTTAGTAGAAAATCATAAAATTTCAAATATATTTAATAATGAAGGTAGAATACATGTGTCATGACAATCAGGATATTTTCATGTAATTCAGTTTAGGAGTAAATGATACATGATGACAAGTGAAATGAATAAGCTGTAACTGAGAGTAAATATATCACATGGGTTATAGATTATTTTTTATAAATGATAAATGCAATACTTTTTATAAAGAAATATCTAAACAAAGACATTTCAAATTAAATGAAAAAGTCAACTGAAAAGGTATTTTAATTAGTTCATTAATTTATTGGACCTATTGTCAAGTTATAAAATACATGTAAATTACTTACCCCCAAGCATAGTATAATTATTACCTACCTTGGGATTAACCAAAATAATTTTAGTCTTTAAAAAAAAAACAACCAACATTGAATAACTTTAATAACTGAAAGCAAATCCTTAAAAGCCCAATCTGCAGCCTCATTGAAGAGGCAATGAAATAATACTGCATCAGCATGTAGTCAAAGATTTATGCAAGTAATGAACAGTTTCATTCCTCCGACAGATGAAATACACTCTGTATGGTCACTTATAATTGGCTTTATTAGTTGTGAGGGAATCTAATGGAGTTGAAACTAAATTCTAATCATTTCAATAACTCAACTTAAATGACATAAGGAATCTAGAACAGCTTGCAATGAGATTTCCTGGTAATGTCATGACCAGGATGAAATGGATTTATGTGGAGAAATGTCAGAGAGGCAATGTTATGAAGAGATCTGATTAAATTATGCTGAGTCAAGTTGACCTCAATTGTCCATTGGATCAAAATGAACCATGACTCTGTTCTTTATACTAACTATAAATCTATCACAAAAATACACAAATCCAAGTGAAAATATATCAAATTTGGCACAATCAACTGTTTGTTTCTTTGAAAAAGAAAAAAATAATAGCCTATTACTTTTTAGGTTTTTCGGAGCAATAATTTTAAGAGAAGAATAAAAATATTTATGTAAGAGAAGGCAAAAACTATTTATAATGCTATAAACTAAATGAGAAAAATTAGTTGCCACATTAGAAAAAAAATCTTACTTATATGATAATTATTCAATGTTTAAATATATTCTAAAGTTTTTTTGTTTTTATAAAAGTCATTACGTAAGTCACAAAATACCAATTACAATGACTTAAAGTTGATTCTTAACTTAAGACACTAGTTATTTTAAAAGCCCTGGTTAATATTAAAATTGTATAAGTGAATGAAAATAAAGGAGCCTTTCAGAAAAATGTATTTAGATATAAAAAAAAAAAAAAGAAACATTTTTGATTGAACAGGTTTAAACAGGGGCTGATCACTCTGGTGATAGAAAGAAGTGAAAAGAAATCAACCTGATATACATATTGTGTTTTTGGCTTTTACTTCATTTAACAACACATCACAGAGAATGTCCAAATACTTTTACAGCACCACTCAAATATAATGATTAGTTAACTGGCATACCATTCTCTGCTTTTAATTTACCCTATGAATAGTTAAAAATATACTTTTATATTTTCCTGGTTCCAGGAATAACATGAATTGAATAATTTCATTATTAGAGACAGACCTTAAGTCCCATGATCTCAATAACGACAAGCATGTTTTTAATGTTCTAATTAAAACAGCCTTACTAACAGAAAATTCACAGTTCAATGTCTTGAAATTCTTCTGGCATTCGGGAGTGGAATTGGTTGACTAAGCAAGCGAGGAAAACGAACACACTAACAACATTCAAAGCTGTAATAAAAATGCAAGACTAGACATCAACCACAGATAAACCTAGGACACAATAACAAACTGAATAAAAGGAGAATCTGTAAAATGTAAGATAAGATAATCACAACAGTTGATAGAGGAGCATGAGGAAGTTGGGCTCAAAATATTCAGTTTTGAAAGATCCACACTGTTAAAGTACAGGGAAAGCTAAGAACAACAGTAATCCTTTCATCATCAGAACATTTGTGAAGAATGCTCCACAAATGAATGACATTGACAAATTTTCTTCCATTTGATTTCAAACAACTTTTTAAAAACACAGGATGCCAATAAAGACATTTCTTTGCCTCCAATAGACAGACTTCAATTACTCAATCCACATCTGTTTTAGTTATCTACTATTTCCATCATCACATTAACATTCCCCTTATCAGAAACAATTTTTGCCCAATTCATTTGTTAAGCAATTCATATATCTTTAAAAAAAATTCATTTGAATTCCAGCATGATTGATTGTAGTTAATATATTTTTTTTTAAAACTTCCCTTATATGGTAACAATTATTTTCTCATAGAGAAATGATATTTATATTTCAATCCACAAGATTCATGGGTTTTAAGGAAGTCACAGAACAAAGTAAAGATTTAAGTACAGCTACTGTTGTGGTTCCTTGCCACCTTACTCTTCCATCTTAGTCAGTTCATGCATGGTCTCCAGAATGGTGGCAGAACTCCAAGCCTGTGTGCGACAACTGCCATAACAAAACTGAAAAATTGAAAAGAGTTTAGCTTAAATGTCAAAGATTATTTTTTTAAAATTTGTATTAAAAAATAGTCATGAAAGTCTGTAGCAATTTTTTTTTTTTTAAATGAATTTCTAAAAAAGCCATCAAATGGCATGCCAGTATAAAAGTTTTTTTATTTAAATTTTTTTTTTTGAAAATAACATATTATTTATAGAATAAACAAGTATTAAAAATTTGAACAAATATAGGGATGTTCATAATATGGCGGAAATCTATTAATAGAAATATTATATCTAAATTTATCTTTTGTAAGGACAGATTTATAAAAAAATTAATAAAAGATACGAGTCAATACGTGAATGTAGGTATATTGAGAATGATTGATATTATCAGCTAATTTTTAATTCTTCGTTAATTTAAGACAGCTTATTGGACTTGCAAAATAAAAAACAATTTCGTAATTTTACTGAGCTAACAATTTTGAGAACATAGTGATTTGACTGTTTTTATTCCTCAAAACTTTGTTTCGCTAAAATGTAATATAAAAAAAGAACATTACGAAATGAGCTATGACGCATTCCGGTTTTAGAAATGAAGTACCCTATTAAAAAGCTATTTCCAACAAAGAATTTCCAACATTTTTTATACAAGGGAAATCATTCTAGATGACATTAAAAGTCATTTCAAATCAATAATTCTGAAACTAAACAAAACAATTGCTATCTACAGATTGCTGTTAAAAAGATTTGTTTCACAAATTCCTTCTCAAACATTGTTATAAATATTATTAGGCATTTGTTTCAACCTGATAGGGTGGCAAAAAATTTACAAAGTGCCTATTTTTTAATATTTTTAAAAAAAATTTCCAGGAAATTTAGTAAACCTTTTTGGGATTTTTTTTTTGGACCCGTGCACATGTTTAGGACCTCCTTAACATATTTGCAAAAGACCCAAACCCTCTATCTGGTATGGTTCAGGAGAAGTTGCTTGGGCAAGCTCGACAGACAGGACACACTTTTCAAATATATAAAATTTGTCCCATGGGGAATTGCGTTAAAAATATATTTTTTCAAAGATAATTTTTTTAATCCTTTATTGTTATTTTATGTAAATTAAACAATAGAAAATATAAGGTATAAAAATTAAACTGCAAACTGAAACTTTTTCTTAATTGATTTTGACATTAGTAAAAATTAAGTGAAAAATAATTTTGTCCCAGCAACATTAGAAAACGAAATTGAATATTGCAATCACTATGATGACTATGCCAATTAACTCACCTTCCCCTCAGAGTTGGTCAGCTCAGGTAAACCCCTCCATGGGTTGGTCAGGATTTCCTCATAATGTTTGCACAGTACAGAGTTTATGTAGAGCTTTGTTGCCTGCAGGGTGCCCGGTCTCTTGGACTCAAGCTTACTGGCGTAGATCAGCTTGGCACGTAGAAAGAAACCCACTGGCCATAACCACTCCTGAAACAATTTTTTATTTAATTTAAAGTTTAAAACCCTAAAGTGCGGTAATGCGAGCCTTGTCTCTAACCCCAAAGCAATGTAAAGCCCACCTTGATACCGCACTTTTTAGTAGTGACATAATAGAAAGTAGAAGCTCTTCATTTAGTGAGAGAAGCTTAGCTGACTTCCAGAAATAGTGGTGTTTGCTGTTGCTAGTGTTATCACTTGATTAGCAAAGTTTTGTGGTATTTTTTACAGGTTTATTTTTTTGCAGATGAGATTTTGCTATAATTTTTTGTAAAAAAAATAGTAAAAAACTACAGGTAAAAATAGTATTAACTCTTAATGTGTTAAAGCGTTATAATGCGATTACCAAAGAGTCGTAAAGCGTCCGTAGATAGCACTCTGTTTAGAAATGAGATCACGGTTAAGTAAAAGCTCTTCAATGCTTGAAAAAAAGATGTATTCCACTTCCCGCAATGGCGGATAGTTTCCGTCGCTAGTGTTATTGCTCGATTCACAAAGTTTTTTGGTAGATTTTACAGGTTTTTTTCAAAGATGCGATTTTGGTATAATTTATTACTAAAATAATAGTACTAAACTACAGGTAAAAAAGTTTTAAACTCAAAACGGTCTTTTGGATACATAAAATAACCATTCTTATCCTAAAAGATGAAGTCAGTATGACAATAATAATATATATTGATTTTATTTTAAAAAATTAATTTCATAACTGGTTGATCGCAATTGGGAAATTCTTACGGCACTGAGGCGAAAGTTTTCTGAAAACCTTATGACAGAAGAAGAGTTAAACTCAAGACGGTCTTTTGGATACATAAAATAACCATTCTTAAAGTTTCTTATCCTAAAAGATGAAGTCAGCATGGCAATAGTAATATAAATACATTTTACGCAATTTTTTAAAATTCATAACCAGTTGATCGCATAAACAGGAAATCCTTACAGGACTGAGGTGGAAGTTTACAGAAAACCTTATGGGGCTTTAAACTTTAAGAAAAAAGTTTTTCAGGTGGCATTGATGAAGAATGTTTGAACTGTATATCAAGGACTTCTACACATATCAAGGATTTCTACACACAAGAAATTGAAACTAGGTCTTTTTATCTCTCTTTTTTTTTAATGGAGAGATCAACAACCAATGTTTTTGAAAACAAAATTTTAATATACATTTTATTTACTAAAAACTAAATTTTTTTTTGTAAGTATATATTTTTAATTTTAAAAATAAAGGGCTGACTTACTGGTCCCTGATGGTAATTCCAACCATTGGCTACATGTTGGTCATTGCTGTCATCTGCATTATTGTAGTCTCCTCTGTAGGCAAAATCACTAAACAAATGGGGGGATGGGGGGGGGGATGAATCATGATATATTTGCAGTTAACTATGACAGGGATGGCTAATTTGCTGACCATATGTGAAATAGCCCATAACAAGTTTCAGCTCAAATGATGTATTAAAAAAAAACCTTCTAAACTTTATTTTGTCTTTATAAAAAATAGTGAGTTCTAATTATTATTCTTAATTGCTTTAGAAAAAGAAATTACAGTTAAGAGATAACATATCAAGACTATTTGGCATTATTATTATTTTCAATCACTCTCCGGGTCAAGTGTAGAATGGTGTAACCCTATATCATGGCTCTGCATCATTCCCATGGATAGAGGTGGAAGTTACCAGTTCACAGTATATAAATAACTACACTTCTAAATTATTTTACAAATAAAATCTATACAAATTATTTATCGTTTTGGAAACAACAAATTTTGAATCTCAGCATTATGTTAAATAAGTATAATCATTTTTCAGAGCCCTATGGATATTTTCTAAATTTAATGACACATAATTCAAGAAGAGTTGAGACATGATTAAAATAAGCAAATTTATATAAAATAAAATTATTAGCTGTAGATGTGTGTAAATAATGAAAATTGAAAAGAGGCCTTGATGTTTTTGTTGTTTCGTAATTAACCCACCATCATAAACTGACATCTAGAAAAAATGTTACAATATCACTCTTTAATTATTTTATTTATTGCCTTTTTTAAAAAACCTTTCATTGCTGGTTGTTATAAAACTATCATTGAAAATAAATTTGATTTCAAATTGTTAATGTATTAATGTACGTAATAAAACACATTGTTATTCCTCAACTTTTACAAATCAAACAGCACCCAATTGTGAGGTCCAGAGGTTTAGATTCTAACTATAATCTATAATGGCATTCAAAAATATTAGCTCCTTACCTGGGGTCAAGAGTTTTTATGCCCAATGGGCCCATTAAGACCTTCTGCACCATGTCCAGAGCTGTCCAAGCTTTCTCTGGGGTGAAGATGTCAGGACACTAAACAACAAGCACTCTTGTTATTTATTTGTTAACACCAGCTTTACTGACAAAAATTCTCAGCCATGGAACCAGTACATTCAGTCATTCTATAATATGTTGCACAGGTGGGTCTTGCAATTGTGTTAAGAGGTATGGGTAAAAGTATAGGGACATCTAGATAAAACTTTGGGGTGATTTTCCTGGGAGAGTCAGGATGTGTGTTGAAATTCCAACTTTCAGGGTATATGCTTAGGGAGAGGGGGCCTCAGGCAGAACATACATGTGCATGTAAGATTCAGTTGCCCCTTCACTAATTGCTTAACAAGATGGCATTATAATATAGTTAATTTAGAAGAAAATAATTGTGTACTTTAAGGTGCTAATAGGAGTATTAAACCACTTGACATGCCACAACCGAAAACACTGTTGTCAACACTTTTGATAAGCTATGAGCTATTTGTTAAAACTTTAACCAAAAAAAAAACAACAAAAAACCCCACAGAATGTTCAACATCTGAAAGTGAACTTACAGAAATCATAGCAATAGGAAAGTTACATCTCAGCTGGTAGTCTGTCCAGCAGAAGGAGGCATTCAATGTGTCCTTGTAGATCCCCCTTCTGTTGATCAAGTCAGGTCTGGGTTCATTGCTTGGGTCAGGCTGTGTTGAGATGTAGTAATGTTTCTCAAAGTTGGATCGAATCTTTTCATACCAGGCCTTATAAGTGACTTTCTCCTTACGTTCTGCACAGTGAAAATAAGATTATTTATTTACATTATAAGTCTTACGTTCTGCACAGTGAAAATAAGATTATTTATTTACATTATAAGTCTGACTTTTGATGATGGAAAAATTACAGAGCGATTATTTTAACTCTAAATGTGCCATAAGGTTTTCAGAAAACTTCCGCCTCAGTCACGTAAGAATTTCCCCCAATTGCGATCAACTGGTTATGAAATTTTAAAAATGGCATAAAATCCATTTATATTATTATTGTCATACTGACTACATTTTTTAGGCTAAGAATGGTTATTTTACACATCCAAAAGACTGTCTTGATTTAAATACTATATTTACCTGTAGTTTAGTACTATTATTTTTATAATAATAAAGTATAGGGAAAATTCTATCTCCAAAAAAAAAAACATTAAAAACTACCAAAAAACTTCGCGAATTGAGCAATAACACTAGCGCAGGCAACGGCTGTCATTGCCGGAAGTCGAATACATTATTTTTCAAGCATTAAATCCATGACCTCATTTCAAACGAGAGAGTGCTATCTAGGAGCGCTTTACAATGCTTTGTTAATAGTGGTCAGGGGCACATTATAACGCTTTAACACATTGAGAGTTAAAAAGAATGCAGTTTTGTTTCTTGATTAAAATAGAAGCCTGTCTTGTGGCCTAAATGTAAATCAAACCCCCAGTTAGCTCAAATTTCAGCTTAACATTGCTAAAATAATTTAATGTTTCCAATTTTTTTTGGCTATGTAAGGACAGTGACTGTAGTTTGGCCAAAGGTCCCTGGTTTAACTTCGAATACAAGAATATTAGTCCCTCAAAATGGCTTTATTCTAGAACCTTTTATTTCTTGAACTATATAAATAAAATGTATAAATAAATTGTAGACTATAGGATGAGTGCTTTCAGACCATCAGGACTCTTAGAGACTGATTGTATTGATACTTTTTTTTTTAGATCCCCATTGCTCTAAATTTGTTGTAGATCTTTCTCTACATCATCCATCCATCTAAGCCTAGGTTTTCCCTTGAGCCATTTTCAAATAGGGTTTTGATGGTGTACCCTCTTTACTCCTGTATCATTTGACATTCTTTCTAGGTGTCTTGCCCAGCGCAGTCTACCCTTTATAATTTCTGCAACTATTGTGGTATCTTGATATAGACTGTATAGTTCATGGTTGGTTCTTATCCTCCATCCTTTGTTGGTCCATATATTTTCCTGAGAACTTTCCTCTCCCATGTATTTACAACAACTGGGCATGCAATATTGGAGAAGAAAGGCATTGATAATGCCTGAGTGTAAGGAGGTCGTGAGGCAGGCCCAAGCCCTACATGGGTTGTAGCACCACAGGAATGGATGGATGGATGGCTCTAAATTCTATGCATTCAGCACATTTCTGTGTGTTTGAGAAGATTTATTTGCTCCGGTGCACTCCGAGACCTAGCAGTGAGTGTACGGGTAGCTTTAAGTGTACACACATGATTTGTTGCTCTTATGTAATTCCAATTTTTATTTATTTATTTAAGCATAAACCTGTTGCATATTTACTGTCACTAACTATAAATTTCAGGACTGTTACACATCGTAATTTAAATGGTAAAACTAAATTTATTTGATCATTTGAAATGACAGTATGCAAGAGGATGGCATATTTTCCTATAAACTAATTAGAAATGTTATTTCATTTTATTGATTCCTTAGCTAATCTAACTAAAAGGTAAAAAAACAACTGCCAAGACACAATGTGTATATCCTCATTTCTGTTTTTACTGCTGGCTGCTTGTAGAACAGCCAAGTAAATACTCCAAAAATTTTACCTTGTGGTTCAAGCAAATGTCAACTAAATGTCAAGGAATTTATCCCAGTTCTAAGAAGGGAGCTTTAACCATGTCATTTGTTAATGAAATAGTTCTACCAATCAGGTCACCCAAGTTCTAAGAAGGGAGCTTTAACCATGTCATTTGTTTATGAAATAGTTCTACCAATCAGGTCACTCATCTGAAAGACTTAATACTTGCAATTGCTGATTTCGTCTCAAATTTGAGGAACCTGTTTGCATATCAGAGGGGTGGTATTTTAAGTTAAAGATGATGCCCACCTTTGACCAAGGCCTCCACTCCATCATAAGGGTAGAGCTTCTTGCTGTGTGCATCATCCAACCACTGGACAACACCAGCACACATGCCAACTAATTCCACAGCAGATCCATCTCTAGAAACAAGCACACAAAAACAACAATTTAACTAAATCTAACAATAATTTCTCAGTTGCGCCTAATGTGGACATAAGCAAAAAAAATAATACAGACATAATGCAAAAAAATAATACAGACATAATTATTCATAGTATAAATATATTCTGGCTGAAAGCAGGCAATTACATAAATATTGTGAAGATCCATGGTTGTTCTATGTTTAACTATCTTTATCTACTCTCACTGTTATTCTGCTCTTCACACACTTGGTTAATTATTCTTAAAACACTGAACACCAAGGCAGAATGTACAATTAATTACTTTTAATCACTTAACTTCTGTACATTCATTATTCGTACATCTCTCTAACACTTGCGTCTATCAACCTATACATCCTACTTCCTTACTCCTTGTCTCTGCCTACCTCCCTGACTATGTGAGTCGCAGTCCGAGCGTTCGTCCATTCCAGGCTCCGCCCCCAGACTCCCAACCCCAACCGTCCGAAAGTCAACTGTCAATCATCTTGTACCACCCCTAGGTAAGACGGGGTGGGTTGGTTTGACGTAATGGTCAGTAATCCCCCCCCTTTCCTCGTCGGCTCCTGTCATCTACCTACAGCTCCCGTCTTCAAAGCCTCCTATGTCCTTTGATTCCCAAGTTTGCACCTCTGGTCATCTGGACTCGCCCGTTAGTCCAGCGGCACCTCAAAGGCCAAACATATTCTGGCGCTCTAACCGCCCTAAATTCCTCACACACTCCCCCTACTTACAAAATTTATGTCGCCCTCGACATTAAAGAACCCTCTCGGTGTATGTTTGTTTTAAATTGGCTTCGAGTGACTAGGACCCTCTGGCAAACAATTCAAAACAAATACACAGAGAGGCTATTGTGTTTCCCGACAACACAACCTGCGCTCACCATCCTACATCACTCCATCTCTACCCCTCTGTACCGTCCCCCTCACTAAAGGTCTTTTAGGAAAAAAGTTCATTGTAAGGACTGACCATAGTTCCCTACGATGGTTACTATCCTTCCGTAACCCGACAGATCAAATAGCACGATGGCTAGAACTATTGTCACAATTTGAATTTGACATAGAACATCGTAGTGGAATCAAACACAACAACGCCGACTTCCTATCCCGAAGTGAACCAGACGGTTGTCTGTTCTACAACAGAGATGAGGTACTGCTAGACCTCCCTTGTCACGGGTGTGATCTGTGCACTAGAAGATTCAGACAATGGTCCGACTTTTGTAAAGAAGAAGATATTATCCCAATGTCCACAACCAGTGCACAGTTACCGAAAAACACCATAGCTAAGCTCAACATGGTGACCACTCGCAGTAAAACCAATCATCTCGTGCAACCAACTGTCCTTTCACCGGCCCCGGCCACTCAACGTTCTAGTGGGTTAGCAGACCGGCCAACGGACACAATGGCCCCAAATGAACCCGTCCGATTACCACGTTCTGATCTGAACTCTCACACAACCTATCAAACGAAAGGAGTAAAACCTGCTGAAGTAATTAGTGAGGAAACAAACAGTTATATATTTTGTGAAGGGCTGGGCGTATCGAAGGAGGAGCTGCGAAAGTTACAGGAAGATGACAAAGAATTGAGTCATGATTTCCAGTGGATAAAGAACAAATCTAAACCAAAAAGAGAGGAGGTTAGTGGGGAATCACCGGCCATAAGAAACCTTTGGCTAAATTTGGATCTACTCATTGTGGTGTTTGGCGTGTTGTGCAAATGTTGGTTTCATCCCGGTCGGAAAGATGAAGTGTTAAAGATTATGCTACCGAAATCTTTAATAACAACAGTTTTAGAGGAAATGCATTCGTCTGTATATGCGGGTCACTTGGGCATAAACAAGGTCCTGGATAATGTAAGGAAGTACTATAATTGGTACCGAATGAAGAAGGACATTCAAACCTTCATCACTAACTGTTCAACCTGTCAACACATAAAACGACCGAAGGTGAACAGTTCAGCTAAATTGCAGCCAGTCCTTACAGGTTCGCCGTTACAAGGAGTGTGCACTGACTTTATTGGTCCACTGCCTGTAACAAATAAGGGAAACAGATACATCTTAGTGGTCGTGGACGCCTTCACGAAATATACCCAAGTTCGCACCTCTGGTCATCTGGACTCGCCCGTTAGTCCAGCGGCACCTCAAAGGCCAAACATATTCTGGCGCTCTAACCGCCCTAAATTCCTCACAATATATATCTGTATGGCACAGAGTTATTCTTGTTTACAGAATTCGATTCCTGCTGCTGAGTTAGATTTTTTTTCCTTGTGATAAAATCTAATGGACTAGCATTAGTAAATGGTTCAAAAAATTTCTAAATAATATGTGTAAATTTGTAAGTAACATATTTATAAATTAAAGTTTCAATGAAAATCTTGAACAAAAAATAAAGATCATTAACACCCCCCCCCAACCCAGCATCAAGAATCTATTAATGTGAGCAGGCCAAAAGCTGTTACCTGGGGGTGGCTGGCTTTCCCTTATTGCCAGCTTTTCCTGAGCTTCCCATCTTGTCCATCCAGGTCCCACAGTTGTGTTCATTGCCACCAAACACAAAGCCAGTGTTCCAGTCAATGCCGACTTCATTGTTGAAACCTGTAACAGAAAATGGGATTAGCTGAAGCTCTGAACTCAATCAACAAAAACTTATGGTAAATAAACTTTTACCTGGCTATAAGAAACTTTGCCCCCCCCCCCACCCCAAACACCACGAAAAACATTAAATTAAAGGTAAGTAATTTTAAACAATTTATGTTTTGGGGAATTTTTAAAAATGGTTTCAATTTCAATGCCAATTTTTGTTACTAAAACCATATAAAAATTTAACTGACCTTGATCTGTCATTTGCTCATCAATTTGTGTGCCAGCATTGCGTTCTCTGAACTTAACACCCCAAGCATGTCTATTCAAGGCTTCCTGCATCACGTCATGGAGAGGTTGCTCCTTTGAAAAAGAGACATTTTTACAATTAAATATTTGTCTTGGTCAATCCTTTTTATGCAAAATTTTAATCATCAGTTCATTTAAATTAAAAGATGTATAAAGCAGTTAGTGAAATTTGTCAAGAAAATGATATTTTTCTTAATTGAACAAATTTATAATTTCAATGTAGTAATATTTAGTTTTAAAGAAAATATGCTCACTCAACAACTTTACTCTAAACAAAATGATTTAAAGAGTTTGCAAAAAACTAGAGAAATTTCTCACTCTACTTTTTAATGAGACACGACTCAAAAGAATTCAGTTGTGTTAAAACTTAGCCTCTACATGCGTTAAATTTAAATACATGAAGGATTTTAAATCTTTCAGTTGCATTATGGTTTTCTGAGGTTTATTCTTGTTATTGCCAATCCCTTCACCCTAAACATATCAAATAATCAATATTTCCAGGAAAATAAATAGGACCTGCTGACTGATCTTACTAGTCTTAACAATTACATCTTATTGACATTGAAGAATATTTATCTTTTCTCTACAATAAGATAAATTGTTAGGACTGGATGAAAGACTGGTATAATAATTTTTTTAAGTTCAGTTTGTTATGATCAAAATCAAATTATGCCCCTTTCTTGTACTTATGGCAATTTTTTACTGCACAATTCTGTCTCGAGTAAACTAAATTTGTTAAGGTTTTAAAGGTTTAAATTTTATTTTGAACAATCAACATGCAGAAATATGAGATCATAATAAAATTTAAACTGAAAAAAAAAAAAGAAATCCTTATTAATGCATTTTGAACGTGTTTTTTCATGACAAAAACAAATTCAAACTTACATGTGCACCTGGCTGTAGTGGGGGTGAGTCATCATTGGGGTACATACGGCTGACAGGGTCCTTGAGTATGCTGTACCCATCCTTCACCTCATTGCAGTAGTCTCTGATGGATATGAGCCAATACCATACAGCATCTCTTGCATTGTACCTGGCTCCCGTGCCTTCATTCAACAAGTTGGGGATTAGACCGTGACGCAGGGTGCCAGCATAGCCAAGGATAATGTGTCTAAGGATGAGAAAATCAAAATCCTTTTAGATTTTAAGATTGGTGACCAGAGGCAAAATCTAAATTTCAAAACTATAATGAAATAATGTAAAAAAATTCTTCATCATTTTGACCAGCTATTTATAACCAAAAAAAAGTTCACTCTTTCTTATAATAGCCTTTAAGTAGACATGATATAACTCATAATAAAAAATTATCCCATCAATCTGCATATTTTTTAGAACTCTATTAAAATCTGACTTTACATGAAAAAATTATGTTTGGATCGACAGATGCTAATGTTTCAGGTAAAATTATGTACCTGGCCTCCTCATGTCTCCCTGTGATGATTAGCAGACCACGCAGAGATATAAATGTGTCTCTCCCCCAGTTTCTCATGTAACCAGCTCCAAAGTGAGGGAAACCTTCAAAAACAAAAGAATGTGCTATAGCGACATTCAAATTAGTTGAAAATAATAGATAACGCTTTAATACAAGTTTGACATCAGCAAATTTTAGAATGCTTTATTTTAAGACCTTTTCTTTTTTTTTTTCCTAAAGAATTTCCTAAATTATTTTATAGGCATAACAAAATAACAATAAATAATAATTGTCAATAATGTCAACCTTTGTAGACAAGTGTGAATAAAAAAAGAAGTCAATGACGTACTCTATAAAATCTGAGTATTGTTTGCTAATCCAGGCATGAGCATCAAACCCTACCTCTCATTCCAAAAAACCCCAACAAAATCCCAACTGGCATCAACTTAACTGATTATTTTAAAAAAGTTTTAATATTGTAAACTTATCCAAACATGACCTCTAGCTTAGCCACCACCACCCCCTCCCTCAAATCCTCTTCCCCCACCTACCAGCTGACATGGACAGCGGTGCTTGCTCCATCACTTTGGTGTGGTTGTTAAACTCTTTCCTTGGCTGTGGTTTGAGATTTGGTGAGAGGAAAGGGAGCCTAGCCTGGCAGGTGTAGCCCACAACTTGCAGGGATGTGAGGCTGAGAGCCCTCACAAAACTTGAACCATCTTTAATAAAACTGAAACAAAATTTTAATGACTGGGCTAATCCTAATCACACTGTAAAAATGAAATTAATTAATAATGAAAGACTGAAGTTTAAAATAATTAAATCTATGCTTAAAATCTTCATTTTTTATGTTAAAGCCGAGATGAGAATACTGCAAAATAGTGCAAAAATCATTTTTAAAAATATAAGTTGGCGCTTTAACATTAGAAGGAAAATATAAGATTCTGACACTCTGGCAGTAGGGAGTAATGGCCATTAAACCCATGATTCATATCACAATAATAGAGACATCTTGATGCTATAATACTATTCATTGTCTCATTTTGATGTTTTATCCTTGTAGTATTATTTCAGATTACATTTTCTTTCTCCAGACAAATTCCAGTCACTTACTCAGACATTTTGTGGACAGCAGCCTCAGACAGTACAATGTCACAGCCGGTCAAGATGGCATCAAAGTAACAGGGGATCAGGAAACGAGGCATTTTCTTGAGGTGGTGGAACAAGGATTCAAACCACTTGGCCAGCTGAGAGACAAAACAAGGGAGATAATGTACACCAATCAAACAAACATAACCAGAAGTCATCAGATAACAATGTAGTTCATTGCCTTTGAAAACCTCCATCAAAACATTCATGTGTACAAATTTGTTTCCTTGAATAATTCTGATGGTGTTAAATACTTGTTTCATTTTGCCTATAAATGAATCTATTGGAGTGTCACAAGCAACTTAAAGTGATTAATTATGATGAGAAAATAGACATAAAACTCTTACACATGATAAGCAGTCGTATTGTATATAGTAATTTGTAAGAGTGATACTTTATAGAGACAAAAATGGGACAATACTATTGTGACCCCCACTTACTATTACTTCATGGAATATGGCCCTCTTTGCAAAAAATTTAAACACCCATTCTGTAAGAGGAGACTGTTGAATTTTAACTTTTAAAAAATAATTTAAAATAAATAAATAGTTCTGAATTTTTTATGAAATTCTAAAACTGGATGATTTTAGTAACATGACTTTTGAGAATCTGTATCTTAATTTTTTTGTTGATGAAGTTGTAGTTGAGCCTTCTCGTCAATGAGTGGCATCCTTTCCAGGATCTTCCAGTCATAGGCCAATTCTCTTGATGTCTGCCTCCTGTCCTCGGCGCAAAGTGTTTCTTGGATGGCCTCTTTTTCGTTTTCCCTAAGGGTTCCATTTCAGGGATTGCCTTGTTGTATAAGAAGCAGGTTTTCATAGTGTATGACCAATCCACCTCCACTGCTTCTGGAGAATCTCTTCCTCAATTAGCTTCTGGTTTGTCCTCTGCCACAATTCCCGGTAGCTGATTTTGTCCGGCCAAAGACTTATGTGAGTCCTTGTTCTCCATGTCTAGGCTCCATACAGCAGCACAGCTTCACCATAGTGCTGAAGATCCTTATTTATAACTTGCTACTTAGATTTCTAGAGACCCAAACATTCTTGAGTTGTTGGAAGGCTGCTCTTACCTTCCCAATCCTTATTTTTACATCAGCATGCATTAAACATTTATCTACAACACTGCAAGGTAAACAAAACTGTGCACCTCCTCGAGTGGTTCTTTATCAAGCATGATGGTTGATGCACTGGTGGCATTAACTTTGAGGACTTTACTCTTCACTTTGTATATATTGAGACCCATGTTAACAGCAGAGGCTGCAACAATGAAATAGCTAGTGGAAATTCTGTTTTTAACATTCATTTTTTCTACTCCCTGGTTCAAGGCTGGCGTGAGGATAAAGCCACTGGCTAGTTATTATGAGCAGTTCTACTCACTGGTTCAAGGCTGGAGTGAGGCTAAAGCCACTGGCTAGTTATTATGAGCAGTTCTACTCACTGGTTCAATGCTGGAGTGAGGCTAAAGCCACTGGCTAGTTATTATGAGCAGTTCTACTCACTGGTTCAAGGCTGGAGTGAGGCTAAAGCCACTGGCTAGTTATTATGAGCAGTTCTACTCACTGGTTCAAGGCTGGAGTGAGGCTTCAAGCGGCCGGCTATGTAATCAGGCAACCAGTCTCCATCTCTCAGATTGCCACACAGGGGATGGCCCAGCTCATTCTTTGGTCTGATTTCACTAAGTAAGGACAGAACACCTGGTGAGAAAATTACTTTGGTTAATGTTTCTTCACCTCATTACATATCTAAAGTTATTAGTACTCCCCCCCCTCCCTCCCCACTCATTCAAGAGTGTAATTTAATTGAATTTAATTTTGTTTTAAAGAGCTGAGCAAGCAGTTCTTGAGAAAATAATCTGACTAGCCATTCATCTTAATCAATAAGACAACATTGCAAATTTCAAAAATTAATTTAGATTTTCTATTGCAAGGAATAGTGATCACAACAATAGGAAATAAATGATAAGTTAAGGACAAGTTATAATTAAGTGTTAAAATATTGAACTTTAACAGCTGCTTAGGGACTTCAAAAATTTGATTTCAAAAGCTACTCATTAGATGCGATAAAACATGGGGGGAAAAAATCTAGAATACTTTTTTTTACTCTTAATAATATCTGTCAACTGTACCCAATTAGCAAGGATTAGCCAAAATAACAAAATAATTATGGCATTCCAATGAAGCACAAGAGCAAATGTTATGCCCCCTTTGTCAATGGAGTGTTCAAAGTAATATAACTTAGGCAGCATCAAGTGACTTCACAGTGGAAACTCAAAGCAACAGACATCACCATAATAAAGAAACAAGAGTTTTATTACTTTTATTTAATGAGCTTCTAAGATTCTTACCCCCTCCCCTGCTCTTTGATGCACAATTTCTCTGTTTAAAAACAGCACTAACCCCTCACATTCTCTTCTTAGTATGTATATAGTTTAATATTAATTATAAATAATTATGTAATTTAATCCATTCACAGATGGATGTAGAAATTAGATACATGCAACAGCAGCAATCTTATGTTTTTTTTCTTGACAGTAAAAATATTTACTAGAATATATCTTGTATATTTTTTCCCATCCCATCTGAAAACCATGGACACATCTCTGTTTACAAATACAAAAGACACCAAAGGATATATGGGCATATTTGATATATAGACGTAACCACATATGTCTCTCCTTTATGAAGGATTTTCCATGAGGCGTGATTCAACATCGTGAATTGTGTTAGTACAACCATCTTTGATTCTGAATATTTTCAGAAGGAAACTGATCTGACCAACTTCAATTCAGAAAACTCCCATACCTTTAATGCCACAGTAGACCATAGCACCATGGCTGGGTATGTCGTAGGCACCAAAGCCATAGCAGTCATCTCGCTCCTCCTGGTCTATCCTGTACAGGCACCGGTTAATGTCTGCCAGCGAAAGTTTGTCTACCATGGCCCTGAAGTTGGTCGAATCAAGTGTGTCATCAAACATTTTGTTGCCACTGTAGGACCGCATCAAGTAGCCAAACTGACCCAAGCCGCGGCGAATTTCCAGGATGGCTCCTTTGGCGTGATCAGGGAGGGAGCATCTGAAAAGTAAGCCAATGAAAATGAGTCCAATTTTTTTGGTTAGTTAAAGTTACATCAGGTTAAGTTAAGAGCAAATTAATTTTGATAATTGAATTTTAATAGCTTATGAAAAATTTTAATAAAATGTGATTAATAAAACACTATTTTTAAAAATGATTAACAATTTTTTTTATAACCGTGCTCTTTCAGTTTTTTTTAGTGACTTTCTGAAAATAAAATTGATTTCAATATAGTTTATATTTTGAATTAAAACTAGTTTAAAAAGGAAAGGTTAGAACCAAGAAATTAATTTTTTAATAACTGATGAGAAACTTTTAACTTATTTCCCTTATCAAAACATCTTATTGTCTAGATATCATGTCTTTAAAAGTATTACAGTAAATAACCAGCAAACTTCCTCCATATTGCACTAAATAAAATTCTTAAAAAATACCCCAATGCACATTTGAAGTGTAATATTTTCTGTTATGTGAAGGAAATTCAAATACAAATTAATACATCTACGATGTAAGAAGGGGAAGAGGCATTGTTTAGCAGGTTATTTGTAGTTAAAATCATTAAGATGCACAGAGTACAACTTTATGAAATCAAACATAAATTTGTTATTTGTATTATGTCAATACATGGACATATATCTGCACATGCAGCATGCGTTAAGGATTACCATAATGATGGCAAGAAAAATATGTAAACTAACTTTATAGCGATGACACTGCCAGGTGTTAGATTGATAAAAGAGACCTCGTGAGTGACCCCGTCATCAAGTAATCTGGCGGAGATCACCTGGCTCTCGTGAACTGGGAAATTTTCTCTCAACTGCAGGTAGTAGTCTGGGAGACCATTGATGTAGTTTTTGTCAGCTTTGTAAACAAACTGTGTGGCTTGCTGAAGCCTGCCTTCAAGAATTACTGTGTCTATTTTACCTGCAGATTGTAATTTAAAAATTTACACTGCACTAGAACTTGGCCTCATTTTTTTAGATATACAATCTGCAATAAGTCAGACACTGAGCAAGGGACACAGGAGTTTCAGACTGACTTAAAACTGTTTCACCTGTCTAATTGTGGGAATTTACAATT
Source organism: Radix auricularia (assembly GCA_002072015.1). NCBI lineage: Eukaryota > Metazoa > Mollusca > Gastropoda > Lymnaeidae > Radix > Radix auricularia. The sequence goes on from MUZC01003054.1 coordinate 378,697, forward strand.
ATACTTGATATAGTTTTAGAAAGAAAACTTAAATGTAGAAAAAAGTAACTATTACCCCAGTAATGATAAAACCCTGGCCCAAAATGATAAAAATTATATTTTACGTAAGTATTGCTTTCCAAGCTGATAACCTGAAAGGAAATCTTGTAAATATCAAGGTTCTATCAAAATATGAACTAGACAATACTTGAATAGGACAGTAAAATGTTAGCAGCTACTAACCTTGTACTGTTATGTTTCTGATATATCCTTGCTCATTGGGGTTGTGTGGATGTGTGAAGGCTGTCCTCGACACTACTATCACAGACTCATGGCTCTGGGGTTTGTGTCTAGTGATGGACACTGTATTAGGGTCCAGCTGATCTACATACACCTGGAATAATAAAATCATATTCTTCAATACAAATTTCTTTTTTCAAGCATGAACTATTATCACAGCCAATGATTGTCCATAATGGCTCTGCTATGGTGTAATGATCTATATAATTGGCTTTACAAAAATTAATACTGATATTGCCAATTAAACGTTTTACATGTTCTATGGAATCACTGGTATCATATCAATGTGTAACAGCAATGCAAGACAATGTTGGTTTCCAATACACTTTTAATACTATGCAATGTTTTCTAAAATAAAAGAGTAACGTTTTATGTATCAAGTAAAATTGTTTAGATGATAAAAAGTACTCTAATATCAGTGCCAGTTGAGTAAAAATAAAATACAGAGGTCATTTGTAAATTGTACTAGCCGTTTGGGCACAGCAGCAAGAAGCCCACTTTATCATTTTAGGGAAACACGCATAAGAGTGGCTGTAGCCCCACTGAAAATTTCTTTCTAATTTTTCAAAATCTCTCAAGACTTCCATTTGTTAACATCTGATTGATTTGGAGGTTTGATAATTAAGGTTAATTTCAGAAAGTTTTCTAGACTGAGGTTTACTTTTTAAAAATTTTTTGGCGTGTTTTTTGATGAAATACCAAGGCTTTCTTGGGATCTAACTTCTAAGCCATCCACTTTAAAACAGAATATTTAATTTAAATTTTATTTGTAGCACCTTTAGCACAAGTATGGTGATTACATGTGATTTTTCTGACAGGGAAGAAAATGATCCCGATTCTGTTGTAGTAGTGCTTTTTTGCATACAAATGCCTGCAAATTCACAAATATTTATGTTTATTCTTGATAAAACTTGCTTCAGGTAAATCTGGACTTAATTATCGTTATTTTGTTTTGTTTTTTATTGCATTTAAAATGTTACAAAAAGCCTAAAACTTCTGCCCACACAGAGATAGAAAATGAAAAAAACTCTGTCCAGTGAAGGGTTGAAAGATCACAATTATTTTAATTTCACATAATATAATGCCGATACTCTAAGATTCCTCATCTTTTTTCTTTCAAATATCCGTCCCTCAAAGTTTCTCCTATTTGATTTCTCCTTGTCCTTGACAGAAAATCCATCCTTTAATGCAGTGTTTCTCAAGCTGTGTGTTGTGACACATTAGTGTGTCGTGAGATATTTCCAGGTGTATCGCGATATTTAGAAAAAATATTTAAAATTGCTGGAGTTCTGAGAGCTGAAGCTGTTATGAATTTTAAAATAAAGCAAAACAAAATGTTTGTTAAATAAATCAACACCAAAATCAGTAATCACGTGAGTTTGGCAAGGGGCAGGACGTTAGAGATTTGGTTGGCGCATGTGTACACCCTTTTCTTTTTTTCATTCTCTCTACCAGTGTAGTTGACTTGAAATTTTTCATTTGCTTAGAGTTTGAACTTTAAAGTATTATTTTAAAGTATGCTAAGCCGGCATTTTAAGCAAGTTAACATAATTTTATCTTAACTTGCTTAAAATGCCGGCTTAATTAGTTTATATGATAAAATTGAGAGAAATTGTCATTGTAGAAAAGTAAAATATCAAAATGAATATTCAACTGCTTTCCAACTGTTAACAAATTTCAAGATAAGAAGAAAATAGGGTTAATGGGTAATTAAATTTTGAACACCCCCAGTCAACTTCATTCGTCTCTTCAACATTATTTTCCATCACTGGACATCGACGAATTTGCTTGGGTGATTAATACTTTTGCAATCAGTAAAGAAGTTAATTTGACGACCAAAGAGGAGGAGCAGCTGATTGAATTACCACAACAAATTTTATCTAACAACTTTCACCAACACGACTTAAGAAGAATTCTGGCTTGTAATCATCAAAGTCTGTCCTTTAATCAGCTTGAAAGTCATTAAAACTCTGTTGCCATTTTCATCTTCTTGGTCCTGTGAATTTGGCTTTTTTGGCATTAACTGAAATCAAGTCCAAGAAACAACAGAGACTCCTTACAGTTGATCAGTAGCGTAGCTATGGGAGGGGGGACAAAATTTTAAAGTCCCTCAGGGCCCCCACTTAAGGGGGGCCTCAGGGCCCCCACTTAAGGGGGGCCCCCAAATTAGGGTCCGAATTTTTTTACATTTAACTCTTAAAGTGTCAAAGCGCAAAAATGTGCAATTTACCTTTTTTTTTTAACAAAGCGCAATGATGCGCGACTCGATAGAACTCTCTTTAAAAATGAAATTACAGAAAATAAAAACTCTTCGGTGCGTGAAAAACAATGTTTTTGACATCCGGCAATGGCGGCTGTTTCCCTCGCTAGTGTTATCCCTCGATTCGCAAAGTTTTTTTGTAGTTGTGACGGGTTTTTTTTCAAAGATACCATTTTGCTATACTTTATTACTAAAATAATAGTACTAAACTACAGGTAAAAATTGTTTTTAACTCAATAAGGTCTTTTGATAACATAAAATAACCATTCTTATCCTAAAAGATGAAGTCAGTATGACAATAATAATTTAAATGGATTTTACGCAATTTTTTAAATTTCATAACCGGTTGATCGCAATTTGGGAAATTCTTACGGCACTGAGGCGGAAGTTTTCTGAAAACCTTATGGCACATTAAGAGTTAATATTACGCTAACACCATGTATGTGGGACTCCCAAAGAGGTTAAGCCCCCCGGGCCCTGAAACCCCTACAAATTCCTAGCCATACCAGTACAGTTGCTGATGAGTTGCGCATTTGTTATTCAACTTTGGAGCCTCAATGGAAAGTGATGTGTTCCCTTAAGCAGGCACATCCATCATACTGATATATTACAGTAATATTCATCACAGTAATATGTAAAAATAAAAAAGTTATCTTTTTAATAATATAAGTTAAAATAATTTTTGTGTCTTGCAAAATCTCAAATATTCTTAGTGTGTTGTTACCCAAAAAAATGTTTGAGAAACACTGCTTTAATGTATCTCTTATTTGATTTCAAATTAGTCTTAGGTAATTGAATGAAAAATATTTTTTATGACACCAGCATGTTTGAGTTTGACAGTTCCTGAGCAAAAGGTCTGTCCACCAGACACTGAGAATTCTTCCAAGTCATTTGGTCCTAATTATTGATTATATTATACATTAAAGCAATTTTAGAAAATATCACCCTGTAAATAGTCATTCAATATTTCTGTTAGTTTTATGCTAAATATAGTTAACTCCCTTTAACATCTGCAATCTTGAATTTGCTCATTTGCAATTACAGATCTACTTTTTTACCAAATGTTCTTACTTGAGAATATCCCTCCCTTGCCAACCAATAGTGGAGCTTGTTCAGAGCTCGTTTGCCAGCAGTGATGCCAAAATTTTGGTTGATGAACGGTCTCTCTGGTGTGTTTTCTTTGGACCAGGATGTATATAGACGAGTTTCAGTTACAACATTTATCTGAAAAATTTAGAGTAAATGCTATATCTCAAAATGAAACAGGTTACAATACCAAAAATCTTAAATCATTCATAATAAAGTTAAACCATCAATAATAAAATTAATTATGGAAACTCATAGGACAAAATAACCATCTACTGCTATTCATCTTCTTTTTTTAAAAATTAAATAAATAACAATTAATTTTTCCTAATAACTTTTTTTTAATGTCTATGTAATTAAAAATGAAAAAAAAAAATTTTTAAAACTAAATAAATAAAAAACATTTATCAGCCAAAAATTATTATTACTTGAATTATTTACTATTAATTATAATTTTTTTTTTTTTGTGAAACACAGTGGAACTTCTCATCAGCACCCCTCATAACAAGCAAATAAATATATGTTAACGAGCAACAGTGGCGGCGTTAGGTAAGCGCGGGGCCTAGTGCCAGCAATGACCCCGCGGAGCCAGAGAACTAGTAAAGATTGCTAAGCACCAGTATGCTATGGTATTTAAAAATATGACATATCTTGATAAGGTGTAATTTTAATACCGCGTGTCACCTTTTTATTAAATTATTACAGGTTCAGGACAATCAAAATCTTGTTTATCTGCTTGTTTTGGAAAGTACTTATCCAGTGCTCCCTTTTGACTTCTGTCGAATTCTTCTCTTAGCTTGCGTTTTTTAGCTTTTTCTGCGCCTGAGTCATATTTGCGAAATCTATCGCAATCTCTTCCACTCATGTTGATATCGTACAGAGAAATCACTTTGATGACGCTAATTAATGTTTCCGATCGCACCACTACTGAGACACTGCCATTCTGATGACACAGTTTTCTAAAAATAACTATTTTAGTAAATCTATTGTGAATGACGTGTACACAAATAATTGGCTGAATGGTACATCTGACCTATTTTCCGCTAACGGTGTAATGCTTTCAAAGACGTCTAGAGCTATGCTACGGAATTTAACCTTCAAAAAGGATTACAAGAGTGCCTCTTTCGTTTCTTTACAATCGTTTCCAGCACACGTTCTACCATCCACTCTTTGGTTCTACATGTATAGGCTATTAACCACGACGAGACATGTTCAGGACCGAAACGCGGGGCCTACCTAAGCGCGGGGCCTGGGGCAGTCGCCCCAGTTGCCACCCTCAAACGCCGCTCCTGACAAGCAATATTTTGCTTAACAAGTTAAAAACACACTGGGAAGTCCCCTTTTCTAGACATTTATTTGTGAGCCAGTACTTCTATTTGTGTTTAGCACTCAGACTGTTAGCATAATGTTTTCGTGTGTGATCATCCGTTTTTACAAATGTCGTATTCAGACAGTATTCATAATTTTTATTGTTCAAAGTGTAATAAACTGTGCTAAAATATCTTCCAAGAAAAAGCCACAAGAAAACAAGCATAATAGGGAAAAAAGGAGACGTAAAATAATTGAAAAGCAAGATCAAAATGTGAGCTTGGCTAATCTAGTGCGCACGTACAATCGGTCAACATCAATGATTTGTACTATTCTCAAGAACAAAAACAAAATTAAGGAGATTGATGATTCAAAAAGAGTGTCAAGAATGTCTACAAAATTGTTAGGACACATTTGTGTCAAATTTTGAAACATTGACAAAAACTAATGTCTTAAGACAATTTTCCAGTTATAAAAGATTAATTATTTGTCAAATTCATATTTTTGTTTTAAATCTAAATTGTAATGCAGTTTTGGGGCCATCCATATATGACGTCATGCGCCTAGGGGGGTATGGGGGTCAAACTTTTGCGACAATCTGTGACGATGGGGAGGGAAATGTGACATCATAGCATCAACAACAAAAATGCGCATCTTTAAATGAAATTTCCACTAAACTACTGTAATTCATTGCTTGCAATTTATTTAATGAGTTTTCAATGGCTTCACGCGTGTTAGCTGTCAAAGTTCTGACAAATTACAAAGTATTTTGATACAAATTTTCCCTCTAAACAAGAAACAAAAATCATAAAACACAAAAAAAGATTTTGGTTCTTTGAATGAATCAATGACAGGAAGTTAAAGAGTCTTTGAAATATGCTGACATTATCTATCATATATACGCATTCTAAAGCCTACCATTTTTGGACAAAATCTAGGGGGAAAGATGGGGAGGGGAGTGGGCTTATGAGCTGGTCATAGGTGATTTCTGCATGTACATGAATATTGGTGTTAAGATTCGACGGCTCTATCAGAAGCTAAAAAATAATAATATTAAACATATGCACTTACCTTATTTACTCATTTTATTTATTTTTGTGAATGTTTTATTAATAAATTGTTTTAAAAATTTAGTTTTCAACAACGAATTTTAATGTACGTGCTTTCGCCACTTTTTACACCCACCCAAAAATTTTGTTAAAAATAATTAAAATTTTTTAAAAACAGATAAAAGGTAACCCTGGTCTAACAAAGAGTCCAAAGACAACGAGATAGGTAGTAAAAAGTAAATAATCACTATGACCGATTTAGTTTTTTTTTTTTTAAAAAGTGTATTATTTTGTTTACACTTTCCTATTACTTTTTGAGGTCTGCTTACTTTAAATACTAGTCTCTTCCAAAAGATAGGGGTCGGCTTATGAACAAACGGGCTATAGAAGGAGCATATATGGTAGTTATCAGTTCAGACGAGCCAATGTAGTTTTATTTTATCACTTTTATCCACCACCCCCCCCCCATTCACTTTCCCTTCTCCACGCCTATCGCGACCATGTTAAAAAAGTACCTAATCTAAATGTTTTTAAAAGTATATTTTAGTTGGTAATAACTAAAATATATGATTTTTAAAAAAATAATTTGGGCTTGATTTAAATTGTTTTAAGTTAAAGGTTTGGTTTGTAAATGGTTAGTGATGTAATAACTGTTACCACCCGCCCACAGGTGTTGACGCGCTTTGCTGAAAGAATTTAACAAACTGGCACCTATTCCTTTGTGTTTCTTTTGTAGGCCTAGCAGAAAAACTGATTTTAACTCTTAACGTGCCATAAGGTTTTCGGAAAACTTCCGCCTCATTGCCGTAAGAATTTCCTGAATTGCGATCAACTGGTTATGAAATTTAAAAAATTGCGTAAAATCCATTTGTATTATTATTGTCATACTGACTTCATCCTTTAGGATAAGGATGGTTATTTTATGTATCCAAAAGACAGTATTGAGTTTAAAACTATTTTTACCAAAAAAACTTCGCGAATCGAGAGATAACAATAGCCAGGGAAACAGCTGCCATTGCCGGAAGTCGAAAAAAAAAATATTTTCTGTAATTTTGTTTCTAAAGAGAGTTTATCGAGTCGCGTATTATCACGCTTTGGTAAACAACAGTAAATTGCATATTATCGCAACTTGACACATTATGAGTTAATAAGACATACAAAGTTGTCAGTATGTAAAGTTTATCAATTAAAAATTTAGTACCGCCACCAATTTTCCTTTTAAAATGCATGGATGCGGCCACGAATTTCTCTGGCCAATGCGGCACAGAGGTTTAGAATAACCGCATAGCAAATTGTGTATTATTGCACAGAAATGGATGCTGTGCAACTTTGCTCACGTCTTTTTTTTTACTTTGCAGTTGCACAATAACCTTGGAGGGAAAATTGACCGCCACCTATTGGACTTTAAAATTCAAGCTGCTCTGCCTATGACCTGATAGAACGTTATGTCATTAATGTTGACATTTTGTTTGAATGTTCAGTTTACTGTAGTTTATGAGTATGGCGAATAAATTTACAGCAGGAATAAAAGTTTGTAGAGCACAATAGTATGTTAGTATTTTTTTGGAAGTATGCTGTTATCTGCTGTGTGAAATGAGGTGAATGGATGGTGGCTAGGTTACATTCTATAGCCGTCAGGACCGCTATAATTATTCAGCGTTTTGGGCGAATACCCGCACAGCTTTTTTCAACAATGTTGACACCCCTAGTTATGATTAGGGCTGTACCGGATTTCAGCTCCAGCAAATCTGGAATCTGACCATCTTTACAAATCAGGGTTGGGCTTCGGCAGAATTTCACTTCATAAATCCAGCTGGCGAAAGAGCCATAATGTATATAATGTATATATATATATAATGTATATATATATATATATTGAACTTGAACTTGAACTATCCCTTAACCCGACGCTGGGTCGTTGGGGCACCATTTTGAGCTGCGCACTAACTCATGCCAAGTGTCACGGTTCTGAGCTGCCTTCTGGGAATCGCTAAATGAAAGGCCGGTCCACTCTTTGATGTTGTCCTCCCAACTCTTCCTTGGTCTGCCTCTTTTCCTTTTTCCCTGGACTGTGCCTTGCAATATCGTCTTTGAGAGACCTCCAGATCTTGACACGTGTCCGTACCATCGTAGTTTCCTCTTTTTAATTGAGGTGAGAAGGTCCTCGTAAGGGCCAATGACAGCACTTATTTTGTCGCGGACCGCTTCGTTCGTGATGTGCGCCGTGTAGGAGATGTTTAATACCTTTCGAAAACATCTCATCTCAAGCGCACTAATTCTTTTTTGGAGGTCTGCGGTGAGCGTCCAAGCCTCACAACCATAGAGGAAGACTGACATCGCCAGAGAGCGCATTAGTCGAATCTTTGATCTCAGGGAGAGCTTCTTGCTTTGCCAGATGTTTTTCAGTTTGCTTAGTGCTGCAGTTGTTTGGGCCGTTCTGGCAAGAATTTCTGGTTTTGAGCCTTCATCGGATATTACAGCCCCTAGATATTTGAAGGTAGGGACCTCCTCGAGTTTTTGACCGTTTATCCGTATTTCACTTGTGAAATTCTTATTTGCCATGACCTTGGTCTTTTCTGCATTAATTTCCATGCCATAGGCCTTCGACGTCTTCTCTAGCTTTGCAAGGAATTCTTTTAGTTCGTCCTCGCTGCCAGCTAGGCCGTCTATGTCATCGGCGAAGCGTAAGTTAGTTATGATCCTTCCTCCGATGCTGACCGTTCCGACATGGTCTTCGAGCACATCAGTCATAATTCTTTCTAGGAAGAGGTTGAAGAGGATGGGGGAGAGTAAACACCCTTGTCTAACACCAACAGTGGTCTTGAACCAATCTCCCAGCTTGCTGTTGTAGAGTACTGCGCTGGATGCTCTGTTGTATAGGTTCTTGATCACAGTAATGAGGTTGGCGTTAATATTGTACTTGTGCATGGTTGCCCACAGTGCTGCATGCCACACTCTGTCAAACGCCTTTTTGAAGTCTATGAAGACATGAAAGAGGTCCCTCTGGTGTTGCAGATGTTTTTCACAGAGCACTCGCAAGTTGAAGATCTGCTCTGTTGTGCTCCTTCCTGCTCTGAAGCCTGCTTGTTCTTCTGCAATGATCTGCTCTGCTTGTGGTTTTAGTCTGTTTAGTATTACCATGAGCATGACTTTGCTGGGGTGACTGATCAGGCTAATTGTGCGGTAGTTCTGACACAATTGTAGATTACCCTTCTTTGGGAGCGTTATAACCAGCGATTGAGTCCAGGGTGTTGGCCATTCTCCTGTCTGCCAGATCTTGTTGCACATGCTAGTTAGAATGTTTATTACTGGGTCACCTCCTGCTTGAATCAGTTCACCTGGGATGTTGTCTGCTCCAGCCGATTTCCCCTTTTTCAGCTTTCGCACAGCAAGCTCCACCTCATCACGGAGAATGTAATGCATGTCCATGTTAGATGACGTTGGGCAATTGAGCACTGATTCGTCGCCCTTTGAGTCTTCATTGTATAGCTCAGAACAGTATTCGGTCCATCTTTTTATTATTTCTTGTTCTTCTGTAATACATTTCTCAGATTTATCTTGAATTGTTGAGATGCGACCTTGCTTGGTGGATGTCAGATCTTTGACAATCTTGTAAGCCTTTTTTGAGTTGTTTCTCTGTAGATTATCATCGATGTCTGAGCATTGTTGTTCTATCCAGTTTGTTTTTGCTTTATTCATTTCTTTCCTGATCTTTTTGTTGATTGTTCTGTATTTGATTGCTCCTTCTGCAGTATTCTTTACGTTCTTAAGTTTTCTTCTTTCATCGCACATCTCTAGGATATAAGTGGAGACCCATGGTTTTTTTATGGCATGTTTTTTGCCAAGTATATCTTTTGCTGTCTCAATTATTGTGGTATTGAAGGTATCAGTGATTAGATCTATGTCCATATCCTTTTCCGATTCACAAAGTGTGGTCAGTGGAGCAAATTTCCCTCCAATTTTTGCCCTGAAC
>MUZC01003054.1:389217-423402 GCA_002072015.1 Radix auricularia
CAAAGCAGTAGTACAGTACATGTAATGGTCAAAATGAGGTTGAAGGATGAATGGTTGCCAATGACAACAAGTTTACACACGGTACATTTTATTATTCCATACGATCCCCTCAGCTTACAATTCCTTCGGTAACTTGATGCTAATAGGACTAACCAACATTAATGGTGTGGGAGATTGAGAGTGGGGGTGGGTAAACTGTCTGTAGTCTGTTATATTATATATTTAAAAATATGGGGAGCCTATGATTTTGGTATCGTCCCATCACTAGCGTTAATAAATGATAATGTTCATGCACATGTTTTTAGAGTTTTTTTAAAACACAACAGCATTGCCGTTATTTGTTTGATGAAGCTATCGGCATGCTATAAAATTGTACATACATGTTTGCTAACAACAAAAGGTATATGTGCACCAACTGACAGCAGAAATTTACAAATTTAAAATAAAAACCAACGTCGATTATCGATAAAAACTTTTATTATTCTCCAACACATCTCTGAAACTGGCGATTTAAGTTAGCAACACAGGCAAGTGGGCTATGATGACGATGTCACCAGCACACATCCCAAGCTGATCGCATTGCCATAGTACCAGAAGCAACACAGCGCTGAGAGCAAAACGCAAGTGGGCTGTGACGTCACCAGCAGACCGTGGTGAAACATTTTCAAAAGCTGGCGATTGGTCATGGGGATCGAGATAACCGATGTTAAGTGGCAAATTTGACCTTTTTTGTGCTCGTGTTATGAGGTTTCGGCGACTTAAAAAAATCGAATTAAACGACGAGAAAATGCTAAGACAAAGAGAGAATTTGGCGGTTCCAATAGAAACCGTCGACTTAATGGGGTGGTCGAGCTAAGCGAGCTCGAGGTAAGTGGGTTCCACTGTATATATATATAGATATATATATATAATGTTGTTGTTGAGCCTTCTCGTCCATGAGGGACATCCACCGATCATCGTCGGCATCTGCGCTTCCTCCAAGGGCATAGGCCACCTACGAGAGACCTCCAGGCATCTCTATCCTGGGCCAGTTTCTCCAGGATCTTCCATTCGTGGCCAATTCTCTTGTCTGCCTCCACTTCTCGGCGCCAAGTGTTTCTTGGATGGCCTCTTTTCTGCTTACCCTGTGGGTTCCATTTCAGGGCTCCAGCAAATCTATAATCCGGCTGGATTTCACTTCATAAATCTGTCCGCATCTGGCTCCGGTCGGATTTTAAACATTTGAATCTGGTACACCATTAGTTACGATATTAAATAGATTACAGACTTTAAATACATATTTAACTCTTAAAGTCGCAAAGCGTTGTAATGCGTCTCCGCCCACTCTCCGTAAAGCATCCTAAAGCGTCCCTAGATACCACTCTCGTTAGAAATGAGATCTCAGAAAGTAAAAACCCTTCAATGCTTGAAAAATGATGTATTTGACTTCCGGCAATGGCGGCCGTTGCCAGCGCTAGTGTTATCGCTCGATTCGCGATTTTTTTGGGTAGTTTTAAGGGTTTTTTTTTTTTCGAAGATACATTTTCGCTATACTTTATTACTAAAATAATAGTCCTAAACTACAGGTAAATATTGTTTTAAAGTCAGTACAGTCTTTTGGATGCGTAAAATAACCTTTCTTAGCCTAAAAAATGAAGTCAAATGATGTCAGTATGACAATAATATTATAAATGGATTTTACGCAAATTTTTTAATTTTATAACCATTTGATCGTAATACGGGAAATCCTTATGGGAATGAGGCGGAAGTTTATTGAAAACCCTTATGCAACTTTAAGAGTTAAATGTCAAAAAAAAATACTTAAAAGCACACTTGTTTTCAATTAGAAAATACGGCTTTGGGGATGGCGGGGTCAAAGCTTTGTGACGTAATATTGGAGGGGGGTCTAAGTTTTTGTGATGAAGTGTAACGAGGGAGGGAGGGGGGTAAAAGAAATCTGCCAAAATCCTGTGATGTCATTTATGGTCTGCCCCTAGTTACACTCCATAACAGTTCTTAAGTAATTTTATTTGAATAACAAAATTATTTGAAAAATTAGTATTTTTTCAGCATTGAACACATTATTGTATTTTACATTGATTTGATTGGGAAAAATTGTTTCATTTAACGATTGTTTCGCTTAACCAGTAATATTCTGGAATGAATAAGAGGTTCCACTGTAGCTTTAAAAAGGGAAGTAACTATAAACGTATTACTTATTCCTTATGTTCACTTACATGAATAGGAACCATCTGGTCATATCCTCTGTTACTGCCAATGGCACAGTTAGCAGAGGCCACCATCGCCCCTGTTGGCCAGAGATCCCAAGCTGAACGTTTTGTGATGGGGCATTCATTGTCATGAGTCTGGTCATAGAACAGAGCATGGGCCACGCAAGGTACCAATGGCCTGATACGAGGCTGAATGAAAGCTCCTACAGGGTCCCCACCAAATCTGTGAACCAGCCTTCCTTGATCATGTGAGTCTATGGCAACAAGGGCTTCTGGCAAAGTCGAAGGTTAAAAAATTTGTGAAGCATTGGCATTTGTGCAACTGTAAAAATTCTTAGGAAAAACGTCTTTACCAAAATACTTATGGCTTATTACTTTTACAAAATTTTTGCAGACTAATATTTATTATTAAAATTTCTATTTCAGGCATCAGTTTGCTTACTTTTTATTTATAACTTTTTTGGTTACAATGAACTGTTAAAGAATATAATTTAAGGTTATTTCATATGGTGAGTAAACAGGTTGAATTTTAAAAAAAGGTCTAAATTAAAGCAGTAGTAAATGGAAAACAGGTAAACAGTGTATGAGTTAGCCTGACAGGACGTAACAAATCAGCTGTTTACATTGTTTTACATTTACTAATTTATAAGCTAATTGCAGTCTCACCCCTATTTTGTTCTCTAAATTAATACCATATTTCCCTATGAATAGTGATGAGTTTTACAATCAGTAACAAATTATAAATGATAAAAACTGTAATTTTAAAATACCTCTGATAAGGGAATTGATTCCCAGTCTGTTCATGAACAAATTGTCCAGTTGCTCACTGCCAGTGAACAGCTCTGCAATGACGTAAAGATCAGGACGAACACTGCGGGCAACATCAAGCATATGCTGCATAAGCAAGGAAAGAAAAAAATGTACAACTACCCATAAACAATAGTCTTTAGCCACAACACAAAAGTTTTTGGTTAGTTCTATCCACTAACATGATTAAATGATGAGATCCTGTGTAACATGAAACAAAAGATTCTGTTTAATGTTATTAATAATAATAATGCACATTTCTATTGCGTTTGTATACCTGTTTATAAGGCATAAGAAGAAAACTGAGAAGAGAGAGACAGAGAGGTTATATGATTGATAGGCAGAAAATGAAGGCAACAGAATTCAGTGATGTAGTAAAGTAATCCTTAGTAAGCATCAATTACAATGCATGTTTATCTATTCCAGATAAATAAATTTTAGCCCATTTTTTTAGGTTAAATTCTAGAGTTTTTAAGGGTTTTTTTTGTAGGGAATTCCAACGCAGTGGTGTTGCATTTTTTAATCCCTAATTATGTCTTTTCTTAAGATTTAACTTTTCTCTCACTACTCCCCAATTCTTCTTCTTTCCATTCATGCTTCTTAAGATTTCACCCAGCCACGTTTTCTCCATGTCTGGAAAGCACACCATCCACGAGTATAATTACCTCAGCCACATGAATTGGCGTGCTGTGACAATTGTCAAGCCTTAAGCCCTGGAAGATTTTGGCTGATATTTTGGTGTATTCCTCCATCCGCTGCCACAGATAGGGACAGTCACTAGGAGATTTTCCAAAGTTGAGCTTCACACTGTCTCCCCATCCAACTAATTCTCTCCTGAAATACACCTGTCTACCTGTACACATGGGAGAATAAAAAGTTATCACATTATGCAAATAATACTAGACATTAATATCAATGCTGCTGTGCATGCACGGATCTTACATCAATGTTTCAAAAAGTATTTTTAATAAAATGTTTTGTTGAAACTATTTGGTATTAGATCAAGGCATCTCTTCCATTTTTATACAGAGTTCAGCATTGTGGATCAAGTTATTCCGTGACTTTTCATTTAACTAATTAGCTCCTGATGCGACTAAATGCGTCCTTATAGGGGTCCATACGGATGCATCCAAATGCGTTTGTTCGCAAAGTGACGAACTCTCGTATTTTTCTGTAAAAAATAGCATCAAAATCTCGCTTTCCGCGAGACTTCCGGCTTTTTTGTGATTCTACGAGATTTCAATATTATTACCGTATGTTTTTATCTTGTTTCACTTTCGATCCATGTGTGTATTAGTTTGACTCGTCTCTATCAAGTGTGTATTCACCCGAGGTGTCGAAAATCGCGATATCGGTCTTTAATCGTCATTATTTTGCAGTGCACGTTATATTATTATTAAACTTAATTCATTCCTGAATGTGTTAATCGTTTTATTTTTTAAGATAAAAGAATATATTTAGAAAAGAAAAGCATTTTCCTCATGAAATCAAAAGCTTAAGGAAGTTGCTTCCCTTTTGTCCGGAATATGGAATTGATACGGAAGTAGCCCTTCAGGAGCTATTGAGTTAAAGGCAAAAAGTTACATTTAAAGTTGTTTTTTTCACAAGCAACTTGTTTAAAACCATGCAAATTATCATTTCTCAATCACCCCTAACAAGACTGAAGAACTCTTCCATGAATCTCTTATTAACTCTTAATGTACCAAAGAGCAGTAATGCGCGACTCAATAGAACTCTCTTTAGAAACGAAATTACAGAAAATAAAAACTATTCAGTGCGGGATGAACGATGTTTTCGACTTCCGGCAATGGCGACTGTTTACCTCGCTAGTGTTATCGCTCGATTCGCGATGTTATTTGGAAGTTTTTACTTTTTTTTTTTTTCGAAGATGCGATTTTGCTATACTTTATTACTAAAATAATGGTACTAAACTACAGGTAAAAATAGTTTTAAACTCAAAACGGTCTTTCGGATACATAAAATAACCATTCTTATTCTAAAAGATGACATCAGTATGACCATAATAATAAAAATGGATTTTACGCAATTTTTTTAATTTCATAACCGGTTGATCGCAATTCGGGAAATTCTTACGGTACTGAGGCGGAAGTTTTCCAAAAACCTTATGGCACATTAAGAGTTAATCTCTCAATTCTCATTAATACCAGCAACTAACCAGGCTCTGCAAAGTTCTTCAAAGGATCATCCCCCATCACCCAACCATTGCATGCCATGATGTGAGAGGGTTCCTCATAGGACAGCTTTTCTTCTTTCTCCACACTCCCTTCATGTGATTTGGGAATGATGAAGTAGCTGGAAAAAAATGAGGGTTAGGATGACCTATGTAATTGTTTTAGATATGAAATAATATATTATTCAAACAGGAAATGTATGGGCCTGACAAGACATCACCAAACATATGTATGGGCCTGACAAGAAATCACAAAATATATGTATGGGCCTGACAAGACATCACAAAACATTTGTATGGGCCTGACAAGATGTCACAAAACATATCTATGGGCCTGACAAGATGTCACAAAACATATCTATGGACCTGACAAGATGTCACAAAACATATCTATGGGCCTGACAAGATGTCACAAAACATATCTATGGGCCTGACAAGATGTCACAAAACAGTACCCATCTGACGACTGATGACTCATTGATTGCAGTCTCACCCCTTATTTTCATGTAATTGTTTCTCTTTTAAGATTTTAATGGATGTTATTGTGCATAAAAAGATTTCATTTTCACAAAGTGTATTTAAATTTATACTAGACAGAAATCTTTCTGGTGACATAATAAAGCTGATTAATTCACTGGGTCGAGAACTAGTTCTCCAGTTTAGGTAATTAACTCAAAAATCAATTTTTCCATCCTAGGTCTCATCAAGCCAATGAAACTTTCAACATACCCATGCATCAGTGGTTCCGATTCTATAACTTGTGGAATCCTTGGTCCGGCTGGGTTAACAAAGCGCCACCTGGCATTTGCTATAAAATTTCCTATGGCACAATTGATGTGGTCCTGCGTCTCCCTGTCCTTCTGCCCATTCAGAGTAACAAGTTCTTCTGTCAGAGCCTCACAGCACTTGTTAATTCGGTCTGTTCTTGAAAACACCCCAGGCCTGAGTTAGAAGATGTTATAAAATAGGTAAAAATGAAAAGGTGAATAAGATTTAAAGTCAAGAAAGTAAATTACACTCAGTCATTGATTTTTTTTATTTAATAAGAAATGTGCCTGTACTAAAATTACTAATCCCTTTTTAATTAACAATTAAAATCCTGCATAAAAAATGTAAGTAAGAAAATTTACGCATAATCCTTAATTGCTGTATTTTTTTTTTTTAAAAATGTAAATCTGATCTACATAAATGAATTGGTTTTTGCTTGTGTCCATGATAGATCTGTATAACATTTGATATTGGGATCTCAAGATTGCATCAAAGCAAAAAAAGACAAAGTATAAAAATGAGCCAGCAAGTCTCAAGATATGTTTCCTAACTAGGTGTGTGTTTATTTTTTTTTAATGACCATTTAAAATATGGTTAAATGTGGCTTTTTTTCTACAAACTTTTTTTTTGTGTGACTTTTAGAATATTTTAAGACAGGAGAAAAGCTACAGGTATTTTCATCTAAAAAATGTCCAGCTGCAAAACCATGCCAGCACCCAATTAGTGTTGATGTGGGGCAATGATGAGCATTAATGCCTGATCACACAGCTCACAAATGTCAAGGGGTGTCTAGATAATAATCATTTATTATTGGGGTCAGGTGAAGGTGACATAATATTAACTATTAAAAATCAGTTAAAGTTTCAACTCGAAGTCAAAAAGGGCCCCGTATCTGAGAAGCAGCAGAGTGCAGTTGTAATCTTAAAAATCTCAATTATTGTCACATTTTTTCTTGAAAAAGTTGATAAAGACAAAAGAAAACGCGTAAAAGTTACTGTTTAAAATTATTTTAAATATTCAAAATTTCAGCATAAATATCCCTAAAATCAACAATTTGAAGAGAAAAAAATGTAAATAAACAAAATCAACCATATGATCCCCAAAACCTTGTTATGAGCCAAAATTGAATTGGCAACAGCCACTATGTTAATTGATTACCATCAGTTTGAGGTATTCATGTTGTGGATCTTGTATGTTAGGCATATAGAAAGGTATAAAAAAAAGATGAAACTACTGCCACATGAAATAAACATCATACTGAAGCCATTTGTTAGATATTTTCCAACTGAAGTTAACTGAAGGGGAAATAATTAATAAATCTATAAAGGGGGAAAAAATCATATTTAAAAAAAAAAACAACTAAAAATCAATTCCAAGCTGAACAACCAACTTAAATTTCAATAAGTTGTTATACAAAATAAACAATACAGAAATGTATGAACATTTTCTTAACAGTCTTTTGTTTTCATTTATAAAAAGGGATTTCAACAAGCAACAGCATGAAGGAAAAAAATCTACAAATGCCACATACTAAGTATTCTGCATTTGGATAACACTTTCACTGGTGATATGGAGTGTGGTAGTATGAGTATGAACTTATTCGGTAAATACAAAGTTGTTTGACTGCCCTCTGATTCTACACACACAAAAAGTCAATCACTAGCAACAAAGATTTAATCAATGTTCAGCATTAACTTTAACTGTACAGATTGTTACAAAAAAGAATTAAGTTTCTTAGATCAGCACTAAAACTTACAAATGACTAAATATTACTTAAAGGGTATTAGTTGTTTTTCTATGTAGGAAGGAAATCTCTCAATATAATTAGAGACGTACCTAATATTAAATTCAGAAATAAAACAAGACTATCTTTAACCCTAAGTATAAATTAATCTTATCTTTTCCACCAATTCTGAACTCTTCTAATCTCTAATATAAAATTTCTCCTCTTTTTTCACCTAGTTATCATCAGATCATCAAAATCTAAGAGTAATTTTTTTTTTAATTTAATCTTAGTTTGCTGGGTTGCAGTTATTGCAAAGGTATCAAATACTAATCTTTAGTCCGCAGATACAACTTTCTTTGTTGAGCAAATCCAAATCTACCTTCCAATGATAAATTATCCTACTTCAGTTTAAACCAAACCTTTTCAAACATGTGTAACAAGAAAACATCAAATTAACAAACTAATTACAAATTTATTTTTTTTAATTTTCAAAAATCATTGCACCCAAATCCAAGGTACATTAGTGCATGTCAGTTTGATATGAATTATAAGCTCTGCTCTAAATATTTTAGCCAATGGATTAAAGCTAAGTACATAACTTTAAAAATTACACCCAATGTTATTCTACTTAATTATGATGTAATTTATATTTTATGTAACTTTAATGAACCTAGCCCGGTAAGCATTTTAAACTATTTTTAAAAGTGAGGCTAAGATGTATTCAGTGGTTAGCATTAAGAGAAATTCCATAACATTAACTAAAGAATTTACACATAATTATTCCAAATAAACACATGTGCTATGGTGAAACAAAAGCCTTTTTTTTTTAAAAACCAGGATTCATCAACCAGGATTATAAAGTGTTAGTTATGATATAGCTCTACTGTATATTTCTATAGTTACAGAATGTATAAAACTCTCCAGAGTGTAGTTAAAAGATTTCAAAATATAAAAACAAAAATAAAGCACCATTTTCTCTTTCAGTAAAGTGTTAAAACTGATTACAGGAACTATGTAAGGTGATGAAGAAGCTTGAAGGTGCGTGAATGCAAACCAGGTATTCACATTCAAAATAGAAAAAAGCAACTACGAAAATGAATAAGAATTCAAACATTCTACAGTGCATTTTACCCTTGTTCCACTTTAGAGCTGAAATTGTTTTTATTGAAGTGAGAATTTGAATAAATTATCTTTGTAAGGTCTAAAATTAATTGTAACTTATGAACTACAAGAAATGAATGACACAAATAAAGTGGTCCAATAAATTTGGTTGTTAGTTTTGTCGTATGAGAATAAATAAGTGTATCATAATGTGCAGCACTTTTTAAAGAATAGTTATTTTTAAGGCAAAAAAATTTCACTAGGTCATTAAGTACAAAATATCCTCAAATCAATTTATATCATTTTATGATTTAAATTAATGTTATTTTCCATGTGTTTTATTTAGTTATCTGTTTGTGTATTTGCAATCCACTTTACGGACATTATATGTAAAAAATTTAAGCTTTTGTAAGTTCCTGTTATTGATTATAAATATTCTTTTAAAACATTAAAAACTTGAACATTGATTAAAAGTAATGCCTTAACTTGAAATGAAAAATCAAACCCATCTTAAATGAAGAAAATAAATATTTAAACTAGTGTCACACTGTACTAAAAACTTTTTCTTCTAAACTTCTAAACATTACATGAAATATCAATTATTATGTTGATTTGATTAAAGCAGGTTATCCAAAATTAATTACAGTCACATGTAAAAGGTTTGGACTCAAAAACAAGGAATTTCAGATCAAAGAAGATCTTAATAAGAAAAGTACCTTGCTGAGAGTGAATATTCTTTTCAGGTGTTTTTACAAAACATGTTTACACCATTAAAAGTGACTTAAATTGTGAGCTGCCAATAGAAAATATGCTCCTACCATCCTCCTAATAAAAAAACATATTGTCAAAATCCACCAAGTTCACAGAATTTGTCATACATTTAATTAATTTAGAAGAAGTCAACAGATATCTCCCAGCAATTAAATCCCATCTTCCCCCACACCTTACGTAACTGTTACACAGATTCAATATTTTACTATATAAACTTACAAAAATAAATAAGCAGATTTGTTTTTTAAAATTAACATTGCAAACCTAGCAGCTCATTAATATATAAGTCATAACAGATTTTACAGGAACACTAAAGAAAACTAACATAAAAGTAATGCTACTTTAAATTAAAATTACAGATAAAATATTGTTTGCCTTAGTTGCAGTCCACCACAATACTGAGCAATTTATTAAGCATAACTAAGTTAAGAAAATCCAATAGTAAATTCATGTTTAATATTAGATATTTTATTTGAGTAACAGGTGTTAAAATATTAATCCACTAGATATAAAATCATTAACAACCTCTTACTAAGACAACACTTTAAAAAAAAAAAAAGTATTTTGCCTACATAAAATTGTGGTTTCAAAAGTCAGATTTGCCTACACAAGCAAATCTAGAATTGAAAAAAAAAAGGGACAAACTACTATTACCTATCTGTGTTGTAGAGCTTGAGGGCTAATGTCATATTGATTGTAGATTTAAAGCGTCTAAATTTGGGATCTTGTATAATAGACAACCGTGTCTCTTTACCAGGGTCTCCTAGATTGGGGGTACCTGTAAATAAATAACATTACGTCCAATGAATTTAAGATTTCAGAATCAGTCTTTTTAACAATTAATGGAGTTTTCTAGGCTAATAACATTAACGAAAAATTCACAGCAATAATTAAAAATGGATTTTTACAATTTGTTTCATTGCAAAAATAAAGGCTTTGTTGTTATTTAAGTATACATTAACATGCTTACTAAAAAAACTTCTGAAATCACAGTTAAATTGAGATTACGTACATAATTTCTATTTAAGTTGACTGTATTCCTGACATTAATCACATTGGTTATTTTACTCAATTTGATATAAAAAATTGGTCATTTTACTCAATTTGATAAAATTGTAAAATAGCTACAGCTAAATTTGCTGTATAATGCATATTTTTTTGACTGATTACTTTTGAGAGTTTGGCTGCGGTGTTGTTTTTTTTTCCTTTTCAAGTCCTACCTTCAATTGCCTTTCTAAAATCCTTGACAATTAGATCAACACCAATACAGAAGAACTCATGGAGTCTGTAGGAGGGGAAAACTTTATGGTGCAGTACATAACCGATAGCCTACATGTGTAAAAAAAAATAAAATTATAAAGGCAGATAATTCGAGGAATAAAATTAAAATATTTAAATAACAAAAAAAAAAAAAATTCAAAGAAATTAACACCCAATATCCTTATTTCTCTTAAACAAAAAGAAGGGCTACCAATTCCCTTGAGCATATTTTATTTATTTACCTCATTTCCAGGAAACAGGGACTTGATTATTTTTTATCAATGTTATGCATAGCATGAATTAGAGATACTAGATAAAAACACTTACATTCAGGTGGTCCTCACTGTTCACAGTTTTAGGTATGCCATCTTTCTCCCACATTCCTTTGCTAACCTCAAGACTAAAATGTTCAAATATTCTATCCATTATGTATGCTGGTCGAAGGTGAGGAGAATTTTCCAGGTTAAAGGCACATTCTGGGTGCTGCCACACCCAGGGGCTGTCTTTGGCTGTGTGGTTGTAAACCAGGTCAGATAAACTCATAACCTGATGATTAGAAAATGTTATCTAATATAAAAGCCTAGGTCAATCATTCTTTATAGCTAAGGGACATAATCAGCATATTTTTTAAAATTGAAAATAAATATGTAAAATCAAAATCATTTTGGTTTCAAGAATAACAGGGCGTGTGATGTTTCTCGCTGTAAATTATAACATCATTGTTTGAGCTTATATTTAAATTTTGGAAAAGGGAGCGGGGAAATTCTTGCAATTGGAAGGATTAAATGATTACGCTATTCTTGAAGCATCGGATCGACTGGGTGGTATTGAATTTGGAGTGTAAAGTGGATAAGTAAAAATTAGCCTATGAGAAATTAATTGTAAGTTTAAAAATAAATTTAATTGATAGATATAATTATGATGCAATTTTTTAAAACCATATTTGGTAAGAGATACATAAAATTTCATTTCTTTATCATTTGTAGTTTTATTTTTATTGCTGCTATTGGGGACGGGCTCATTCACATACCAACTTTGGTTGTCAGACACACTGATTCTAATGCATGCAATAGCATTCATGTAAATTACTTGGGCTTTTTAAAAAAGTGGGCCCTGTAGATGCCCCAAAACAACCTAGTATATATATATATATATATACATACTGNTATTCTTCAATTTTAATTGCTATTTTATAAATTAAAATAATTTTTATCAAAAATTTTTTTACCAATTAATCGAGAAATTAATCGTTAATTTCCGCAGCCCTAAATTATTTATTTCATTTTCCTTATAAAATCAGCTTTATTTTAAAGTTTCCACTTTAAAAATCTTTTTTTTTTCATTGGAGAAGTTTGTATGTAAATAAAGCAAACTATTATTAATTTATAGTAATAAATTATTTATTAACAAATCGTCAAAATTATTTGAAACATTTTCCTTGAATGTAATCACTATTTTATCGATTAAAATAATTTTAATCGATAAAATTTTTTACAGATTAATCGAGAAATTAATCAATAATTTCCGCAGCCCTACTAACTACATACCCCCCACTCATTGTTCATAAATGCCACCAGCTTCTCCAGATCTGTGTAGTCGTACTGCTTGCTTCCGTCACTATAGACTGGGCTGAACTTGAGCTGATCTCTTATGGAGTAGGCCGAGTTGGAGATGCCCAGCTCTTGAACAGGAGTGAAGTGGACCATGTTGTAGCCACACTCATAAGCCACCTGATCACAAATGATAGTTCTCTGAGTATGTGGGTATGCATGTATGGTTGTAACAGTGTTCAAGTGTGATATTTGTATGAAAGTTTTCTCAAGTAACCCTAGTACATGTGAATTTCATGCAAAGCTGTTGTATTTAGTAGCTCATAGTTGAAATAAAATATACTTAAGTATTCAAAATCAACATAACAAAGTTAATCAGTTATGAAAACAAAAAGTGTGATTGAAGCATTTATTCAGAAGGCAAAATCTTATCTATTCGAATACATGGAATTTCTTTACATTTGTTATTCATAAATTTGATTGCAAAAGAAAAATGATGAAAATGTTTTTTTTAATATGATGCAGGCAACCAAACAATTTTCTTTAAACTCCTAAACATTATCACAGGTTACTGTTAACCTAACCATCTATTTTCTCATTAACTTAGAAACACCAGTCAACCCCTTAAAGTTAAGCTGATGAGATTTTATTGACTCATTTCAATTTCTTATTTGGTAATATCATAATTAATTATAAACTATTCTGGATTATATTGATTTTTTAAAAGTGTTAACAGTTAACCCTTCTTTTTCCCCTCCCATAAGATTTTTAAAAAACTCATTGCATCTCAAATTTTTGCAACTCTTTTTTTAAAAAAATTAATCAATAATCAACGGTTTACCTGTAGTCTGGGTACCCAATCTTTAAAAGGGCCCAGTAGTTTGGTGATAACACTCTGACAGACTATAGCCTCCATAGTTATTTCCTCTTGATTCTTTCCATGCTTTAAAGTGGGGTCAACCAGGAAATATCCAGAGCCGTTTGCCTTGTCAACTGTGGTTCTAGTGAGTTGAAAAATGTGAAAAAGTTTGAATAAAAATTACAAGAACCATAAGTGTAATGCAAGGAAAATGAAACAAGTTGATTTAAAACTCATTTTAAATATCAGTGTCAATGAATGAGAAAATGTCTTTGGCTATTTATAAATTAGCAACCTATAGGACTCCTTGTTCACATCAAAACTACACAATACGCCTAAAAGCGTGGTAACTAAAACTAATAATTATTTACGTACGAATTGTCTAGAGTGAAAAAAAAGTTAAATGAGCCAGCAATAAGCATCTTCACTTCAGCTGTCAAGTCAGTTCTGTCACTTTTGATGCCTGTCACAGTTTTCCATTGTATTTCACGGTACTTTGTGCGCAAGAAAGGGGTGTTGACATTGTCTGGGTGATTGCAGAACAGTCTGACATTGGATGACATGAGACTTGGTCCCAAAACAAAACGTAAGATCCATCCTAAGAGAAAATCAATGTCAATATTGTACAAGCAGGTTTGAATTTAGGGGAATAAAAAAAATCTTACAAAGCAATGCATGGATCTTTTTTCTTCCATAAACTATGTGTGTCAAAATCTGAATACTTGGATGACTCATCATTAACAGTTAGACAGAAGTGACATTTCTTGGCTTTTGCTTGAAGTCCCAGAGGGCACATGAGGAATGATAAATCAAACAATTGAACCTTTAAAATGTATCAATATGGTTTTATATTATTGAATGTAACCGAGTCGTACAGCCTTCATGTATAAAACTTATTTCATTTCAAAGAAGTACAAATATGTTGTTGTTTTAATATTAGACGCTGTCTCTTTTCTGGAGGATCAACAAAAAAAAGTAATGTAGAGGTAGGGAGTTGGGAGTGGAGAATTTTGGAAAAAATTGGGGAAGACAATATGATGGTATCTGATTTATTACATGGTTTTATATGGTTCTAATGTTAAAGAAAAATTAAATGTTTAAAAGAACTATATGAAAAATGAACTTGTCTGAGATGACTGAAAAAAAGCAAAAAATGTATAATAGCAAAACAGGATTTAAGGAATCCTATTAGTCATGAAAGTAAAGACATGTTTTTATGGAAAACAATGCAAAACCAGACAAATATACAATGACTATACATTTTTAATTATAAATGATCTTGCATCTATTGTTTTGTTTTTATTACAATTATTATCCCTATTAAAAAGTATATTTATAGCACTGCTTGCAAAAGCTGCCAAATAAATTAATAGTTGTAACAAATATGTCAGTCCAAAGAACCTCAGCTGTGTTACTAACCAGATTCACATTGTGGGAGCAGGGCCTTGACCCTTCAAGCCATAAGAAAAAAGTGGGGAGTGAGAAAAATAAATCTGGTTTACCTTACCCTAGATTAGGTTGAGATAAATATCCTACTAGAACAAAAAATGCTATCTAAGCTGAAAAGTAGGCAGGAATTTAAATAAATAAAAAGTCCGCTCAAAATGTTTTAATTACTTTTTAAAAGATGAATATGCGGATTATTAGCATGTGATCCCAATTTTAGTTTCTTTATGGTAATAAAATGGGAAATGGCCTAAAAGGGAAAAAAATCATTGCTCCACTATGTCCCTCTTTTGGAGACAAATATAATATGGCATTGATTTACTGCAAATTTTTTCCTGTTAGTGGAAAATGGATATGAGTGATTTTTTATGGTTAATAAGTCAAAATGACTTAAAAGTATTTGAACTGACTTTGACCAAAAAAAATTAACCATTTGTAAAACTTCACAGAAAATGTGATGATAATGCTAATTAGCTTTTTATGACAGAACCTTTGAAAGGATAATTCTTACATATATACTTTCTTTAAAATACAGTATATGGTATTGCCTGCTTTAGTGATGATTATTGCATAATATTTTTTTTAAAACCCATTATACATCTTTAAACAACAGTTCTTAGAAACTGAGGTTGTAAAAATTTAATCATGAAAACAAATTAGACTTTAGTCCTAATGGAATACTTGCTGGATATTTCAGTTATTTTTAACATTAAAGCTTCAAAAGGTAAACAAGTTCTTTGTTCCCAGGTATTTGTGTGTCCTGTACACATTTAATAGAACCAAACTGGGCAAAAACTGCAGTCAATAGAAGCCAAGTGATTTGACACACAAAATTATATTTAATAAACATAGTAGAAGAATAACACACAAATTAGAATCTCCTAATGGAAAGCAAAAATCTGATTAAAATTTTTAAAGACATAATTCAAAAATGTTAATGAAAATTTTTTAAAATCAACAGATAGATTATTTTATTATTTCAACAGGCAACATCACAGAAAACTTTCTGCAACTCTGTTAGAAAGCGTGATTCAAATGTTTTGGATACAATAATAGTCCCACCTGTAAAACAGCATAAATATTAAAAAAGAAGAGAACAACTCTTTCATGAGTGTGATAACTTATTAAAAACCTGATAATGTAATAGCCATTTTTAGGACTTTTATTCATTTCATCATGGAAGCGACAACTTATTTCCATTCACTTTTCAATCAAACAAAACATTGATTAATTTAATATACAAGCAGCTATCTAACACAATAATTAACTAAGATCTCAACCTTTTAAATATTGCTTATTTTTTTACATTTTTATGTATTTGTACATTTTTGCTATTTAACTCACCTTTCTCAAGTCGATAAAGTTTGTATTGACTATTTTCCTTGTGATTAAGAGCAAGTACCCTGACTTGAGGAGCAGAAGACATTCTTTCTAGCTCAATCTGATAGTTGGGATATGAGAGAAAGAGATAAATGTTTCAATTGTTTAGAAAGTCAATTTATTGGTTCCAAAAATATATTTGTCATTTTATTTTTAATTTTGTTTTAACAGAAACGTAATGCTGGTCTGTTGGCAAGTGACGCAGCATTCACAGGCCATGGTTATAGGGGTTCCACTTATCATCCAGCTGCCTTTGTTTCCCTTACTAGTGTTAGGTACCCATTGGGAGCTGGGTGGACTTGGGGAACCCTTGGCCCTGAGAAAAAATCCGTCTTCACTGCAATTTGGACCCATAACCATCAGTACTCCAGCCGAGCGTGCATGCCACTCGACCACCGTGCTCCACTTCAGATAAGATAAGACGAACACTATTCTCAAGGTAGCCTGTAAGTTCATCAGTATGTGAAAGCATTTATATTTTCTTTTATTTTAAGGAAATTTAAATAGTGATTGAAATTAATAAGAAGTAGGGAGGGAGTATGTGTGGCACTAATTTAGATTCTTTTAAAATTAAAGAGCGTTACTTTATTACATATTCAGTGAAGTATTTTTAAAGTATTTTTTTTAAAGATATCTATCCGCCATTTTTAAAACCATAAAAAGGAACACTCCATGTAAAGCGCTGTGAGCCTGGCTCCTTGCTGGGATACAGCGCTATATAAATTATCATTTTATTATTATTATTATTATTATTAAATCCAATTTTTTAATTTATTTTTATTTATAAAGTATATTCCATGATTCAATGTGATGATTATGGAACACATTGCACAAAGCGCAACAAGTGTTAGTATTGGCCGCCTGTTATTCTTGCTTGGAAACAATGGAGCAGTTAATTCCTACCTCTCTTCAATTTAGAGGCAATTTTAATTACAACATATGAGTATGAGTATGGCAGGGGAAAGAACAGGGAGCTAATTTGAAGGCAGACACTAGCACTCTGATCCAGTGGCGTAGCTAGAGCTTTAGCCGCCCGGGGCGGTCTACAATATGCCGCCCTTTTCAGGGCCGCCCATATATGACGTCATGCACCGGGGGGGGGGGGGAGTCACACATTTGATGTCATTCAAAAAATGCACAACTTAAAATAAAAGCTACACTGAAATACAAGATTACCCAAACTGTATTTAATGACGATTTACGTGGCTTAACGCGTGTTACGATATTAGAGTGCAACCTTAAACTAAAAATATTTTTTAATGACCAAACAAACAAAAAAATGACTTTAAACATGCTCATTTTCAAATACAAAATACCGCTTGTATGGGGGAGGGGGGGGTGGGGACTTTGTCACGTTACAATGAGAAATGGGTCTAAATTTTCGTTTCGTGACGCCATGTGACGAGGGGGCAGGGGGTGAAAAATCAGCCGAAACCACGTGACGGCCTCTTCATTAAGTTAATCACATGATGGTTTTTATAAATTAATAAGCGTGAATAAATAATTGTAATTGAAACGAAGTACATTGTTAAAGGTGGGAACAATTTTACCATTGCATGCCCTATTTATGTAAGCAGTAATAAAAGAGGCCGCATAGATGATAAACCTATAAATACACATTATATAAATACAAGATAATTGTTGTGAAGCCCACAAGAAAGTTATAGGGTCACAGGTCCCCCCACCCCAAATGAGACAAAAGATATTCCAAATTTACACCCAAAAACATTAACAATTAATATGCTTTTATTTTTATTTATAAATATATGATATTTTTAAATAAAAAAAGAAATTGTATACATCAGTATGCAAACATATTATTTATACATTTAAGTCATTTACTTACTCACCTAACATTCATGGTCAAAAAATCGTTTATTATGTTATCAAAAATTATATTATTTGTAATATCATGTTCCATGGACAATATTGCAAGATTTTGTAGTCTTAAATCACTTATTGTGGAGCGAAAAAAAAATTTTCAACTTCAGTTTGGAGAAGCTCCTTTTACAACTAGATACACTGATAGCAATTGTTAAAAAAAATATTAGCAAAATTGTAATGTTGGATAATGAATTTTCCATTATTTAAAGTTAAATATATTTTAATAGATCAAGGGGGCATTTCTCTGGATAAAAACATTTCTCGTTGTACTTGTTGCTCTAAATATAGAACCACGTCTTCTTAATTTTCCCCACTCATATTTTCTCCTTTTAACTTGGTATATAATCGATATTTCCAACTCTCTGTAACAGCGTTCTGTATTAGCACAAATCTTTGTTTTATCAAATGGGTTTGCATAGTTTGCATTAATTTAAAAAAGATGAGTTCCCATAAATTGAGATATCATAGAAAAGTAAACGATTGCCATGAACTGAGTGAAATTCCAGCATCTGATCTGGTTCTACTTGTTACTTCAGATGTCAATTTTCCAAGACGCTTAAAATTTTTAAGTATGTCTTTTTCGGAATTATTTATATTATTGTAGCGTTTATTAACGGAGAAATGAATAATCGTTCATTTTAATGAATAACAGTATATTAATGAAAAATCCAACCTATGTGTGTTACTTTAATGCAACAAAAACAAAGTAAATTTAATTTTTTAATAAGTTACCTTACAATAATTTTATAAAACCCGAAACAGTAATATAATTTACTACTTGCAATTTAAACACACTATTTGAATTACTATGTCATGTAGGTACTTGTTAGCGCATCATTCTGCGAATGTCGAAATTCCACGCTAAAACTGTCGTGCAATATTAATACTACATATATTCTTACCAGCGGTGATGTGTTGTTGTTTTTTTGTGCAGTTTTCTTATAAAAGCGCCATCTGTGATTTATACAGCTTAATTTTGAAAACAAATAGTTACCTTTTTTGAGCGATTTTAAATTTTTAAAATGTTCTGCGTTAGTTATAAAAACCACTATGAAATCAAACAAATATTCCACGAATCCGTTAATTTAAACTCAAAATTGAGATGTTTTTTGGGTTTTTTTTTGCTTCACTATGGTTTTCCCCCTTCAAAAGAAAAGGGGTGGTTTTCGGAAATGACAGGGTTTATTTTTCAAATGCCCACAAATGCCGCCCTTTGAATGAGTACCGCCCGAGGCGGACCGCCCCCTCCGCCCCCCCCCTAGCTACGCCACTGCTCTGACCAATGTTACCTATAATGTTCATTGGTCCGTGTGCAAAGTAAAAAATAATTTATATTATATAATAATGTAACATCATCACCATGGCATCATTTAAACTGTAAGTTATACCCACAGGCTAAGGCATATGATTGTAGTCTACAGTCTAATATTAAATTATCTTGTTAGATAATTATTAAATATTTCATTTTAGTCATAACAAGCCTATTCTGTAAAGCATATGTATTTTTCCATTTATTAAAAAAAAAAAAGCTTTAATTTTTGTTTTAGTCACACAATTTGTTTGTGCAATTGTATTTTATGTGAGTGTAAGGATTTTGTGGTCTATTGGCTCAGCTACAGAAGCCAATGGAGATCATTAAGCCCCAGTTTGATAACATGATGATGGCTTTATTTTATAGCACTAACACTATCCATACTAGTCTAGAATCCTTGTTGCACTATCTCAAATAAAATTATTATTCAGATTTTTCTTAATTTATTTATGTTGTCACACCCTTCTAAAATTTCAGAGGACTGTTCCTCCCCTGATTCCAAGGAGGGCAATGCGCCAAGGGACTTCGTCATTAGTCCTTTGAAGATACACGTTCCGATGTTAATTCCTTCAATACTGTGGCGCAGATCCTTTCATAAGTTAGAGACAGAATCCTTTGGTCCATTTGCTTAGCCACAGGAAGCCAAGTGCCGGTTTGATGTGGTCTAACCTCCTCATCCACAATTCAATGGGTGATGTAGAATTGTGTACCTTCTGCAGTCTCTCCAGTTGCTTTTGAGGTAATCCCCACAGACATCTGTTGTAGTAATCAAGTCTCATTTGTAAGAAAGAGAATGCTACAGTATTTATTATTTTCTTTTCGGTTGAGGATGCAATTGAAACAGGTCATGGAGATGATAGAAACAAGCCCTGACCACCAAACTAATCCTACATGTGGAAGAAAATCAGCAGTCCCGAGCCTGCGCTCTTCATGGGGCTTCCCGGAAAACCCCCTCAGCCCTCTGGCCCCCTAAGGGACGTAAAGACTGAGAAGCCCCCCCGGAGCGGTCGCTGCTACAAGCGGCCGCCTGGGCGTCCAGGGCACTGGGCCGAAAACGCCTCCCACTAAAGTGTGCCTCCCGAGGGAGTTGTGGAATTTCCCTACTGTGACTCGCTATCAACATAGTATCACTTTGGCGCCACCACGGCAAAGCTTACTAGTCTATATAGTTTAGATCACCGCAAAGCGTGGGGATCATCACTGACCTAACTAGGGTTTAAACCTCACCGGAAGGTTTCCTCAGAGCTGGCGACCAAAAGCGTTTCCTAGCGGTACCTTTTGCTATTCCGTACTGGCGCTCCTGGCCCTAAACCGGCACCGCTCAACAGCGTTGCTAGTTAATGGAGGGGGACGAAACGGTCGCTTCGGAGTAACCCGACCCTCAACGGGTACTTTGGTTTTCATCATCGGCATTGCATCTAAATGCTTTGCCTAAGATCCGTACAAACTAATATAGGGACTCATTAAGAGTTTACTATGGAATTAAAGCTGAGATCTTTTACCATGTTAGATGAGGTGCCAACAATTAGTGATGACATGGCCATCTTCAGCTGAGCCATACATAATTTCTTCATCTTGTCATGATTCAATTTCAATTTGTTTATTGCCATCCAAGATTTTACAATAATACAGCAATCTTAGACAGCCTGAATGGCAGCAGCACAGCTCAAAGGATGCGGGTAGTAACTCTTGTACAACTTTTTGCTGATTTTGGTCAGCCAGGTAAGATGTAAACCAGCTAAGGGTAGTTCCAGAGGTGCCAGAAGTCTTTACAGTACAGTAAAATTTCATTGCCAATCACATCAAAAGCAGCAACTGGACCAAGATTTGTATATCATTGTGGTCCACAATAACTAGAGCATCATTCTTAACATGGAGTATTGCTGTCTGAAAGCAATGACCAGGTTGATAGCCATATAGAAACTAATCAAGAAAGTCATAAGTTGTGGGTGCTAAACATGCTGCTGTGACCTTACTATCTCAAGAAATTTAGACACAAACTGCAGGTTGGAAACCTGATGAAATTTGTAGCAATCATTTGTATCCACACACTTTTCTTTACACCAGTCTCAACAATTTCTGCTTTGAGGAAACATGGGACTCAAGATGCAATTAATATATTTACAATCTTAATTCTTAATCAGTAATCACTAGCACTAGTATGCCAAGCCCAAGCTTTATTGGGATGGGGTCTTAATCTTAGTACTCTTACTCTTAGTAGTCTTAGTTTAGCAACCCATACTTTAAAAAAATAGTTAAACGGAGTTGATTATTCACACAGCTGTGGGAATAACGTCTCCGTTATCGACACAGTGACGCATGCGCATTGGTGTCTATTTGAACGATTAATAGTTTATAATCTTAAAATCTTACCTTACTTCGACTTCATGAGCGTTGTTAGAGGAATGGTCAGAACCAGGGTGACACCTTTTATTTCGTATTGGTGGATCGATTCCCTGAACTAGCTGATTTTTTAAAAATTTATTTATTTTTTCTTTTTTTATTATAATTTTAAACCACAAGGAGTTTGTATTACTTATAACATGCTATATATTTTTATTACATTCATTTATATTTTTTCAATATTTCCATATTATGGAACAACATTTTAATTTCACCTTTGCTTTAATAATGATAATGTCTTTAACCTATGACTTAAGGTAAAGCATTCATGCTATATATACAACATATATAATATATTATATATATATTTATTTATAATATTAATTAATAAGCTCTATATACTACAGTGGCGTCGCTAGGGGGGTGCGGTGGGGGACGGGCCGCCCCTGGTGACACCATCAGGGGGGTGACACCAGACCGTAAAATTCTATATATTCTCGTTATTTGGCTATGGAAAACGCGGAGGAGTTCTATGGGTTAAATCATGAGGGGTGACACCATGAGCTACCGCCCTGGGTGACACCAACCCTAGTGACGCCTCTGATATACTATAACAATTACAATTTTGAAAAAAAAAATTATTCCAACTACAGGGTGCTAGTCCTAGTTTTGGGAAAAATAATCCCCTTCTATTACCATAAAACTATGAATTATTATGAATTAGTATTAGTATATTGTTTCGTCCAACTAAATGAACAGTCTTTTTATGATGAATGCAAGTTAATAAAGTTCATGGATATTTATGGATGACAACTTAGACTTATTAACTTTATATGTGTAATGGAATATTTTTTCTCTAAAGGTTTTCAACACTAAGAATGATTCAATATTAATAGCTATTTGCCGAACAACCTATGACCTATAGATTAGAATTAGTATGCTTTTAATTTAAGGACAATTTAACTGTCACATTTTTAGGCTGTGTGTATAACGCAGACATTATTCCCACAGCTGTGTGAATAATGCCTGCCATAGTTAAATAGTAAGACTGATTTAAAATTGTGTTAAAATTAAAAGTATTAAAATTAAAAGCAATGTATCAATGATAAATAAATGGGCTGAAGTAAAGAATCTCGACCGTAATCTCACGACGCTACCGGTTGCTGGAAACAAGAGTTCTATAAATGCTAAAAGGATTTTAAAAAATGGAAGGTTTTAGGGTTTGGGTTAGGTATAGCCAGTATAGCTTTGGACAATTGAAGTTTTTAGGGATTGGGTTAGGTATAGCTATAGAATTTTAATTTTAAAGCTTTTTAAAGGAGTTGCTATAACAACAAAGATGGCCGCCGGTAATGACAGTGACGTCAGGGCTGGCTTTAGGGAATAGGAGGCCCTAGGCAAAGTGAAGTTGGTGGCCATAATTGTAATAGAAAATAAATAAAAATTACCTAAAGAATAAAATTACACAATATATTAAAGAACACCTGTATTTATATATGTATCTACAACAAACTGAAATTTAAACAAACATATTCGCGCAGGTGTCATAAAACTTCAACAAAAATCAAATTGTCCTGCAGCAAAGTCTGCAAAATAAAAAAAAAAAGATGTAAATAATCCAAAGGCTGGACGAATTCTCGTTCGATAGATAACGTTACCAGACTGTTCAATTGTTCTCAAATGGTTTTTAAAATTAATTTAACTTCGAAAAACTTCTTTTCCCCGATGCTACAGTAATCAGCATTGTCAATGCTAAACGAAGGGCTATAGCGATATTTCGAACAGCAGTATTCAAATCATGATCATAAATTAAACGTAAAGCGTCAAGAGAAGACGAAACCGTAGCTGGAACAATGATGGAAAATACTTGCAATTAACTACATAAATCATTCGGATCAATATCTGAACCAAATGAATCAATGAGCGCAATATTCAAATTAATGAAACATTTCATCAAATCGTTTTGGTTGAATTCTGCAATTTTTTTGATGTTGTGAAGAAATCCCAAAAGACCAAAGCGACGTTCCAGTTGCTCAAAACATGCAGTCAATACATAACTGCTTGATCTAACAATATATTAAAATATTCCACTCGATATTTTTCTTTTGAATCTCTCAATGATTAGTCTATGCTTTCATAGTAGAACTGTATGTGCGCTTTCCGTCGTCGCAAGTTGCGGCAGCTAGAAATATTATTTCATCTGGTTCCATCTCTATTCTTGAGCCAATTCTCTGAACGAAATTTGAGCGGACACAAATCTATTGTCTTTGTATTTTTCCATGAACTTGTTTGCACTATTTATACATTCCAGAGCAATGTCAAATTGAATTCTTTCATTGCATCAATTAGCTGATCATATTCATTTGAGACAATAAATTGTACCAAATGTATAAAGTTACAAGAAATTGAATTTTCAAAAGTTGTTTCGCTAATACAGTAGCTTTGGTCCTTGATTTCGGATCATTGGCATTTTCAGACACTTCCACCAATGCATCGTACACTGCTCCGTTTGATTAAAAACAGTTTTAACATTATTGATCTTACATTCCTAGCGTATATCGTAAATACTCTTTGCTATCAGATTTTTTTACATGAGTTTTAATATATTCCATCATTGTCCTGAAGCACCAAACAACAAATAAATTTGATCCAAATTTCTAAAGAGTGTCGTTGCAAGCACTGAAGATTTTGCCATGTCTCCAAGAATTAGATTGAGACTGTGACATCCACATGGCACATAAAATGATTTCGGATTGAGGTCAAGTAGATGTTTCTCGTATACCACGATTGCAGCCTTTCATTATATTCACTCAATTATCTTATCCTTGGCATCCGCAGTTCTGGAAACATAAATTCAGATCTTCAAGCTTTTAAGCATGTTTCCGCGACACCTAAACCAGTGCTGTCGTCGACAGCCGTGAATCCCATAAAATATTCATTGATTTCTACTGGCGTACTGGCAATGTTGCATATTCCCAAAATCATAATCATTTGGTCTTGGTGACCAGCATCTGGTGTATTTTGGGAAGAGCGCAAGCTCGAAGTCACTTCATGCACTGATTTACTTGGTGTATTTTGGATCAGATTAATTACCGCATTTTAAATTCTTTTACTCAAGTACTGATTAGGGCTGTCAATATTGTTGAAAAATGCTGCCCGGGTACCCGTCAAAACTTTGAACGGGTACCCGGGTTACCCGTTCGAAAGGCCTCAAAATTTTCGTCAATATGCCCGCTATTACTACCATTAGCCTTTTACTGCTTTGTTTATTGTGTAAATGCAAATTTTGATGTAATGAGTCAACGATTGTAAAATGATGACATTGAAATACTACTGTAGTACAGTGGTGTAAAAACAGTGAGAAGAGGGATGGTAAGGTGATTTTTTTGAGCAGGGGGGAGGTGTGCTAATGGTATGATGACATGGCGGGTTATTTCTAGTTCATTGCTGTATCTGACAACTGTTTTAATTAACTAAACTTTTCAGGACTTGCCCCTACTTAGTGGACCCATCCCCCAGTATTTATTTTTGTAATACGATACAGATTGTTCAAATGATTGAAATATGATTTTATAGAAACAAAAAATTTTAAAAAATTACCCCTCCCAGAATATAGCAGGTGTTTATTCCTTTTTAAGTATGTTGGGGATGGGATTGGAGACATATGTTAGTGTGGGGGGGTAGATAAAACAAATTAGCGCGTCTCAATCGGTAACATAGATGTGCGGCGTATTTCAAAGCCAAGGTCATTTCTAGCCATTCCTAGTTATCGCTCTTGTGTCCTATTTTGTGTCATACTGAGGGGATGGACCCCCCCACCATTTATTTTCGTTATTATAGTGAAAATCATTCAACGATTGAAACATTTTTTTAAAAGTATGGTGGGGATAGGAGTGGAGACACGTGTGCGTCGGTTGGTGGGGGGGGGTTGGCTCGCTCTGTCGGTAACAACGATGAGCGGTGTATTTCAAAGCCAATGTGAAGGTCATTTCGAGCCCTTCCTAGTTAATAGTAGTTATCGGCGTTGTGTTTTATTTTCCTTACTGGAACAATTCAAAGAACAAAAACCTTTTTGTTTTAAATGATTTTTGTATCATGTTCCTGGAAAAAAAGTATATCAACATACTTTGTAGTTTATTGTCGAGACCGTGTTTTATTTCCCTTTAACACTTATTTCATTTTAAGCATTTTCATGTTAATACGTATTTCACAGTATTTATTTCAAACGAAAAATTTTAATTTGATAAATTATTCTCGAGCCGAAATTTGAACACATAAGAGCCACAGTTTAAACACTGGTGGTAACGATATTGCAGTACCATTTTCACGGGTACCCGGGCGCCTTTTTACTACCCGGGTAATTGGTGTCAAACGGGTACCCGGGTCCCGGGTACCCGTTGACAGGCCTAGTACTGATTATAAATTTCTTCGGTTTTCAAAATCATAAATGATCTTCTAGGCATCCATCGTACTTTCAGAACAATTCAACCAAATATCTATTGTCTGCTTGAAACAATCGATCCATAGTGCCACAAATTGGTATGTTCCTTTTTTCAAGAAACTGCACAATTGAAATGATTCTCTGTAAAACATTGTTTTAGTGCTTAGTCTATTTAGCATTAGTTTAGTGTTCCCTTGTCAATTGTCTTTCCTTTCTTCAACCGATTTTCCAGTTTAATCCAAGCGCCGATGGCACGAATGTGCTTAAGGGAGGATTCATGATCAGCTAGAAAACTGGACACGTTTTTCCAATTGCTATTTCCTTCTTATTGACTTATTTCATAAATGTTCAGTATTAAAAAGATAGTAAAAGCTGAAAATATCAAAATAATATTTTAAAAATTAGCCATGCCCTACTACAAAAATAACATTTTATTTTTTTGTTTAGCTGTTATCATTTACAAGCTCTGAAAACGGAAAAAAAAACTATCGGCTAAATTTCGTCCAATAGTTTTCTTGACATAAAGTTTCGACATCCAAACCCATGCTTAGATTCGTTTTTATATTTTGTTACTTACAACAGCATTTAAAATTTAAATGTTAAATGTTTACTACTTAAAACATTTGATATTCAACAGTAGTATATTTAGCGTAAATTTAGGCTACACATTCGTCAATCTTGTGCAAATGTGTCTGGACAGATCAATTTACATTTCAAAATATCACATTTTAAACATTCATTATTTAAAAATAATCAGCGGGAACGGTATTACACTCATTGTTTTGACCTGGTCGTAGTTTGCTCTTTAAATATATATATTGCTCAATGATTCTTGTGCGAGGCCCCCACTAATCGGAGGCCCTAGGCGACTGCCTAGTTTGCCTGTGCCTAAAGCCGGCCCTGGTGACGTCACGGTCAAGATTCTACATGTTTACCAATAAATGAATAAATGTAAGTGAGACTAGTTCGATTGTTTGATTAATCTTCAAATTAACTAGTGATAGTGTCAAAATAATCAAAATTAGTTTCACTGCCACTGACACTGTTATGAGATATGTCACCATCACCGTACATTCATACATAACACATAAAATACAATTCATGCATCATAAAATTAATTCAGTAATTTAATAATTATACAGAATGCAGAGTTTACAGTTACAGAGTCTGCAATGCAAGGTTGCGGACTAAAAATTAAAATAAAATTACTCAAACTCAAGTTTAAGTCACTTAAGTCTTAACTACTCTTAAGTGTCCAAGTTTAATAAAGCATGCACTATCATACACTTGAAATTTAAAAGCGGTTCGTTATGCATTTGTGTTCTTACCTCTTTTTAACTGAAGATACTACACGATTAATGAGTGCATTATAATTCGTAACCCACATGAATAGTCAACAGCACAAAATTCGTAGACCTAACTAAAAACTTAAGGTGGCCAGACAGTGTCAAATACTGAACAAATTGCTGACCTTTGAATAAACTAGTTATCAGAATCGATATATTATAATTGTAAGTGAGAAGGTATAAATACGGTATAATTTCAATTTTCAGCACTATTATGGATACTTTTAATTGACACTATACTCTTAAATATATATATATATGCATTAACACTATTAAAAAAAATATAATTTTGCAAATAACTTCTAAAGAAAACATAACTAATTTTTGGTATCGCCGAATTAAAAAAAACGATACCAAAACCAATAGCCTGTCCTTGACCGTGTGACCCTTTTAAAATACAGACAAAAGTGAGGGAGA
Organism: Radix auricularia; assembly: GCA_002072015.1. Lineage (NCBI taxonomy): Eukaryota > Metazoa > Mollusca > Gastropoda > Lymnaeidae > Radix > Radix auricularia. The sequence goes on from MUZC01003054.1 coordinate 417,030, forward strand.
GAAAAAAGGAAATGTTAGTAAACAAAACATAACATCAAATGGTTGTCTCCCTCTTTTAAAATAAATAATATTCATACAGACTAAGGGGCCGTCCATAAATGACGTCACGCACCTAGGGGGGGAGGGGGGTCACACTTTTGTGACGATGCGTGACGTGGGGGAGGGAGGGGGGTTGAAGAAATGTGACGTCACATCGAAAGGGTAACTTTAAATAAAACTTCCACTGAAATATTTGGTCACTTAAAATTTATTTAATGTTGTTTTTTTTTTAAATTCAGTGCTTTTCAAAGTGCCGGTCGATAGGCTATCAGACGCCGGTTGGCGTAAGTTAACAAGACACGAAAATTAAATATACTTATAATTCTTAAGTTTGAGAATCCACAAGAGAACATACGAAATTGTTACCCTGCGTCGTTTGATGTTGACATCAAACCTTTTGTGATGTAACCGCAGTTTCGTTGTTCACTCGCTGCAGGAGTCTGCGAACTTTTTTTTTGGTCGGTTATTCCCCCCCCCCCCCCCNAATAGGATTATATGTAGATATTTTAAGTCAAAACGACAACGAATATCCATTTGGGTGGTGGGTGGGGGGAGGGGAATCTATTTGATACAATAATAAAAGTTTTAAGTTTGATATAGTTTTTCGATTGGTTTTTGGTCAAACGCCTCTGGCCATTCTAAATATAATAATATTAATAAATGTGTCCATTTAAAATTAGTCAAAAGTATTCATTAACTTTATTGAATGCATCAAATTCTCGACATCACAATTCGAAAGGAGCACAAAATAACTTTCTTCTGCCTTTTTAAGGCATTAATTTTAAATTTGACAGAAAGGATACTTGATACAGTCAAGTCATGTTAATTACTTTTGTCAATATAAATGAAAGTAGGTTGGATTTAGAAGTCTTCGTATAGTACGTAAATAAGAAATCTACATAGATAACAAATTTAACAAATGCAATTTCTGGAAGGAACCGGTTCAATAGTGGGCATAATATGCTATATTATGGTACCATAACGTATTTGAATATATCTAGTGGAGTGTAGTGGATGTTATAGGCCTATGTCCCAAATGAGTCTGCATTACCCTCAAAAATTCCCTTTTGATCCCAGATGCTATTTTTTAAAAATATTATTTTAAAATAACTTTTTTTTTAATAAACAAAGAAGTTACAAGTAATGATTTATATTCAATGCTTATTTTGTATACATTGAAATAAAATATAATCTAAGGATGTTAAAACATATATATATTATTTTGTTAAGGCCGGTTAAAAAAGTTAAACGGTTTGAAAAAAAACGGACCGGTTCAATAGAATATCTAAATATTAAAATTATAAAAGTTTATATTAACAATACTGTTAAACCAAAATTAGCGGATTCTAGCAAATTTTCTATGCCCACAATGATTGAGCATTACCCCCAAGAGTTCCCTTTTTACCCCAAATGAGATAATTTATTGGTGACATTATATTTACAACTGTTGGTGGACGTAGGCCTACGTGAAATCCTAAAAAAGAAAGAATTGAAAAAAACAAAACAAAAAAACAAAAAAAACAAATTTGTGAGCTTCGGAGTTAAAAGTTATGATAATGTTGGATATTTTAATAGTGTAATAGTAATTCAGTCCTCAGCTCGCAAGAATTACTGTATTTTGCAACGCACAAGATGACACCCTACTTTCCTGCACAAATGTGGGGTTCATACAGAATGGGCCATTTTCCTCTTCCAGCGCATACTTAATAATTTTTAGAAAACATGAGATGTGATATCAATGTGGTAATTTTAGATCAAATGCCTTTGATGTGCATATACTTATCAGGGAAACTGTCATTAGAAGATCGAAATCAATTTGAGGAATTGTCTTGTATCTATATATTATAGGTCTATAAACAATGCAATGATCCTTGTAATATCAATAGTCACATTCGCGAGCTTAATCGCGAAGGTTAATCATATCAATGGTTTTTGACATTACCGCTGCATTGTTCGTTAGCTGTCTTGCTATGCCATGGCAACTAAACATTTTTTTTAAAAATGTAATATATAAAACAAGCCGAATTCATACTTAATCTTATAGGGCTTTAAGCTGTGTAGGGGCTCATTATGCTATCAAATAAGTAGAGAGAAAATCAGGTCAAAACGGGAAAAGAATGCAATGGTACCTGGTGAAATGGAAAAATTCTTGTCGGTCGTCTGATACGAAAAAGTTTGAGAATCACTGGCTTACAAGTTATTTAATTTATTTAATATCTTTTACATAGCTTCACTCATGTTACGATAATACAATGTAGACCTACAATAAATAAATACTTAAATGACAAAAAATGTGATTTGAAACATTCTTATTTTCAAATAGAATTTTTTTTTCTTTTTTTTTCTTAAAAAAAATTTTTTTTAAGGGGGGTCAAAGTTTTGTGACGTAAATTTTGAGGGGGGGGGGTCGACGATTTTGTGACGACGCGTGACGTAGGGGGGGGGTAAAAAATCGGCCAAAATCGCGTGACGTCATTTATGGACGGCCCCTAATATCAATAGTCACATTCGCGAGCTTAATCACGAAGGTTAATCACATCAATGGTATTTGACACTACCGCTGCATTGTTCGTTAGCTGTCTTGGTATGCCATGGCAACTTAACTTTTTTTTTTTTTAAATGTAATATATAAAACAAGCCGAATTCATACATAATCTTATAGGGCTTTAAGCTGTGTAGGGGCTCATTATGCTATCAAATAAGTACAGAGAAAATCATGTCAAAACGGGGAAAGAATGCTATGGTACCTGGTGAAGTGGAAAAATTCTTGCCGGTGTAACAGGCCAGATTAAACCCCTGACCAGAATATACCCGGGTATAATCTGGCCTAGGCTAGAATATACCCCGGGGGTTAAACTGGCCTAGGCCAGAATATACCCCTCCAGGCCAGAATATACCCATTTGACAACATGAGGATATATAGTAAAAAATGAATGAATGGCTATTTAGACATTCTATTGGTGTTTTAGCTTTGTCAGAGAAGTTTAATTCATTTCTTAAGTAGGAAAGATGTTTTATTTACAATAAAATAATAATATTAAAATATTTTTTTAATTACGATGTCTGATAGGATGGTCCCTTTTTGTCTTAGTTGCAGACTACACATATTTAGATGGAATCAACGTTTTTTTATTGTTTATTATTATTATTATTGTTGTTGTTGCTGTCTTTTAATTTTTTTTTAAAAACAAAATTGAATAATTCAATAAATACATAAATTGATTATAGAAAAATAAATAATTTAAGCGAGATATAGACTATAGTTGTACATTTTAAACGCTTGCAAAACTTTATTTCGTGGACCTCGCTTATTAATCAAATCATTATGTTTAATTATTTTGCGAATGGTGATAAATATTATTTTTTTTTAATTTGATTAATATTATGCATGAAAGTTTTGTTTGTTTTTTCCTCTCATAAATTACTGGCAACAACAGTTTATGCCCATATTCATTTTGTTTTTGAAATAATGAACATTGCATAGCGCCTCCCCCATCCCCCCTCTTTAAAAAAATATATCTAAATATAGGCGGATCTCCAAAATACCAGAATATGACAAGACTAAATGTGTGAGAAACAGTTTGACTTCCCCGATGCTGCTTGTCGTATTTCCGAACCTTTATCTGACGCTCGGTTTACTTTCGCGCGTCTTAAGAATTTCAAAAGAAACCTTTGTTCCAGTAAAGCATATTAATTATATTTTTTAAATCATTGCAATTCATTTTTACCTGTATTACTTTTAACCCACCAGAGGCGTCACTAGGGTTGGTGTCACCCGGGGCAGTAGCTCATGGTGTCACCCGGGGCGGTAGCTCATGCTGTCACCCCCTCATGATTTAACCCATAGAAATTCTCTGAGTTTTCCAGTGCCAAATAACGTGAATATATAGAATTTTAAGGTCTGGTGTCACCCCCCTGATGGTGTCAACCGGGGCGGCCCGCCCCCACCGCACCCCTTAGCGACGCCACTGTAACCCACTAAAAATTTCAAGAAGAAAGCGTCTTAGAACAACTCTTGGCCTCACTTTTGACAAGTTTGTATTTTATGGCCCAACTCGAGATATTGAACAACCGAAACTTGCATATTAAAGGATAAAGTCCAACTCGAGATATTGAACAACCGAAACTTGCATATTAAAGGATAAAGTGGAAAGGGCGGTTACTTCAGGATCATAAGCTACATTCTGACAGGAACAGATGACAATCACATCCTCCTCAGGGGTAAAGTAAAGTAATTCAACACATAAACACTGGTATTACATAAGAACTACATGACTTATTGAATAAAAAAATGGAATGGATTGACTGAGAAAACCACCATTTTATCAACATTAAAATTCTAATAAAATGCAAGACTAGACATTAACCAATTATATGTGTAGAACATAATAATCATCAGTAAATAAATTAAATAAAATGAAAGAAATAGGTAGCATAACTGTAGATGAGATAGGTATACATTCACTCCTAAAAAAACTTTTAAATAAACAAAGCTACTGGCCCAGATGAATTGCCTGCCAGGTTATTAAAAGAATTAAACAATGAACTGTCCCCAATCCTTGTAGTTCTTTTTCAAGCCTCTCTAAACCAGAGCAAAGTGCCCCAAGATCGGAAATTAGCCAACGTAACTCCACTCTTTAAGAAAAGTGATAAATCAGACCCCGGTAATTACAGACCTGTATCACTTACTAATATCACCTGTAAATTACTAGGACACATAATATATAGTAGAATAATTGATCACCTTGACAAATATAATGGCCTATGCCCACATCAACATGGCTTTAGAAAAAAACAGATCACGTGAAACACAATTAATAGGTCTAATACATGAACTATCAAAAGTCTTAGATAATAAGGATCAAATAAATACAATATTACTAGACTTCTCAAAGGCATTTGACAAAGTTCACCACCTTAGTTTACTTAAAAAAAACTTAAATTCTTTGAAATATCGGGTCGCTTACATTCCTGGATCCAAGACTTCCATTTGGGTAGGGAGCAAACTGTAATAATTAATGAATCTAAATCTGCACCAATAAAGGTTAACTCAGGAGTTCCACAAGGAACTGTCCTAGGTCCCTTACTATTTTTAATTAATATAAATGACTTACCCAACAATATCTCAACAGGAACAAAAGTTAGGTTATTTGCTGAAGATTGTTTAATATATAGAACAATTAAATCAGAACAAGATAGCAAAATTTTACAAAAAGAATTAGGTGTATTAATAAAATGGGAAACTAACTGGAGAATGTCCTTTCACCCAGAAAAATGTCAACTGCTAAGAGTAACAAAGAAAAAGAAACAAATAAATTCAAAATACTTCATCCATGGAAAAGAACTAACCCCAAACTAAGGATGCGAAATACTTAGGAGTCATAATAAATGAGAAACTATCTTGGAATCCCCATGTCAATGAAATTATCAAAAAAATCAAACAAAACCTTAGGTTTTATAAAAAAGAAACTTTAACAAATGTAATAAGGATATTAAACTAAAATGCTACCTCACTCTGGTGAGACTTATACTAGAATATGTATCTACTGTATGGGACCCATCCACCAAAGAAAATATTGATAAGTTAGAACAAATTCAAAAAAGAGCTGCCAGATTCATTACTGGATAATATTCAAAACTCACAAGAGTACCACCATTAGTTAAATTATTAAACCTTGAAACACTAGAGGATAGAAGAACCAAGAGTAAATTAGTAATTATACATAAAGCGATTAATTCTAATTTAGAAATACAACACAGAGAAAATTTAATACAAACCTCAGATAGACATGAGGATAAAAAAAAACTTTTCTTATTCCGTATGCAAGAACAAATACATACAAGTTTTCTTTCTTTCCGTCCGGTATTCTGGCGTGGAATGGGTTGCCTGAAGAAACCAGGAAAGCCAACACTTTATCATCATTTAAAACTCTTGTAAGAATACAGGACTAAACACAAACCATAGAAATACGTAGGACGCAATAATCTTCTGTACAGAAGGAGCGTCTGTAATATATAAGATAAGATAAGAATAGTCTTCAGTATTGCAAGGTCTTAAAATAGCTTCTTTAAAATTAAGTTAATGAAAATTAATTATAAGCAATAACGATCTATGCAAAAATTGTCTAATCTATTGCTATTTCAATGTTGGTTATTAAGCATGGCAAATTTTAAGCTGGAAACATTAATACATGTAATCAGGAAAAACAGTAAAGTTTTATTTTATTAAAGAAATTAAGCTTCTCTCTTTATCTCTATTGGGGTGTCATTACTACTTTCTAATAAAAACTATCTTTACTTTACAGCGTTAAAATATTTTACGGGGGGGGGGGGG
>MUZC01003054.1:423496-436077 GCA_002072015.1 Radix auricularia
AAGATTTTGGGGCGTCTGCAGCATCTGACTTATCATTGGCATTGAGGACATCAGTACAAGTCAACAGCCAGACACAGCTGAGGCTACTGTTTCTGATTTGATTATCGCTGACACTTATTCATTTTCTAAATTAGATATTGGAAGGTATGTCTGGACCCACGACCTTTCAAATGAGTTGACATTGCAGCTGATTCGTGCTTATACTCGCAAATGTTAAAAGGTGCCTTTTGTAATTATTGTGTGTTGTTTCCGCAAAAAGTAAATCGAGGAATTCAGTTGGCATTTGTCATCAAACCATGCAAAAAATATAAAGATTTTAACGAAGATCAAGCTGGCCACATGCAAAGCACATGGCACAAAGGCTATCATGAAGATGCAACTGCAACCAATTTTGTTGCATTATTGAAAGCCAAAGCAGTTTCTATAGATGGGCAGTTGGACTCATCATTTAGACATTTTAGAATACAAATTCAAGAAAATCGCAACAAACTGGGTCCCAGCACTTCTACAATTCTATTTGCGGCATGCATGATTTAGTACTTCGTAGAAAAGAATTAAATTCTGGTAATTTTTATGACCCATTAAAGTTTCGTGCAATCTGTAGATGAAGTTCTTGGTAATCATTTTTCAAGTGTTTCTTGTAGTGTCAAGTATATCTCGGCAACGGCACGGGTTCAAAATAGCAGCTGTCAAAATAGCGACTTCAAAATAGCGACTGTATCTAAACAGCGACCTTCAAAATAGCGACCGTCATAATAGCGACTGCATCATAACAGCGACTGTAACAAAATCGCGTTTTTTTGTTTTTTTTTGTTTTTTTTTGCTTGCGATAATGTTTTAAAAACTTACTGTACCTAGCCTACAATGGAGATTATAAAATCAAGAAAAGGATGACATGATAAGCCATGTAGGATTTTTGTAGAGAAGGGACAATACAAAATTAAATACAATCAACTGGAGGTGTGTCTAAATAAATGTTGGTGTTTCTAAGAGTATATATGTTACCGGCAAAGTGTGAAATCCCGGTATTCTATAGAATGCCTAGGTAAAGTATAGAATGCCTGATGGTTTCAGGCAAACTGTGAAATAGAAGTCGTTTATGAAGATGTTACATACTTTTCCTAGGCATTCTATACAATTCCTAGGCATTATATAGAATGATCAGTACCGTTTAGGCAAAGTGTTAAAACGGCACAAGATGAGAAACCTTTATTAATTAATATGCATTTGAAAAGGAAAAACAAAATACGAAATAAAGCACAGAATATTCTTACCGGAAAACAATGAAAGTAGAACTGAGATTGGAATGACACTTTTTACTTAACTTTCTTCTTCACACAAAACACTCCATATTTTAGCACTTTGATGTTGCACATACATCTCGCGAATTAAAGAAGAATGCTAATAGAATATTGTTACCGGTAAAACACAAAGCACAATTGGCAAGGCCTACTTGTTGCAGCAGGGAAGGCTAGAATGACATTCTGAGTTGCACTTAACTTTCTTTTTCACGCAAAGGCACTTCATATTTTGGCATTTTGTCTTGCACATACATCTGACGAATCCTTGTCCGCTTCCTGTGGACTGAGAAGTAGCTGCAGATCGGAGAGGTATTTCGTGGTCAGGGACGTCTTCAATTCTCATTAAGTTCTTTGGACATACGGTGAATTCTGATCTGGCGTAGAGTTATATACTTTGCCGGCAGGTAATCCGGCATTCTATAGAATGCCTAGGCAATGTATAAAATATCAAATCATTTCACAGTTTGCCTGAAACCATTAGGCATTCTATACATTACCTAGGCATTCTATAGAATGACTGATTTCACACTTTGCCGGTAACATATACACATTTTCTGGACGCATTAAAAAGAAAATCTGTAAAAAATTAAAAATATAACTGCTATTACTTCAGTTAAATATATTTTGCAGAAAGCTCGATAGAGAATAGCTAACATAGATTCAATCGGCTAATTGAGGGGGATTGCAGTGGTAGGGGCAGAGGTGGCTTGTGGTGTGGCTGCTTTTTTCAGCTATAGAGACAGTTCGACTAGAGGAAATTTTGATCCTCGGATGTTTCGACCCTCATTTTTACCCTCGTAAATTTTTTATATTTTTTTTGCCTTCTAATTTAAAAAATAAAATATTATATTTTAATATTATTATCTATTAAAAATTAAAAACGGCATGAAAACGTTATTTTCAATGTTTAATTTATCACTAAAAAGTATAAACACTGAAAAAAGTTTAGAACCACTGTGTTGGGTGAACGGTTGGACATGCGTATTTTTGCTAAAAATGTGACATAAATGTTATTTATAACAATCAATAATGTAATCAGTTATAATTGCAGATATAATTCTTTTTTATGTTTGATATTTGTACACTGTCTTCAATGTTAATTAACTTGCGGGGCATTTAGTTCAGTTTTATTGTAACAAATTTATGACATTTTTCTCAAATGTAGGGGGGCAAATGCCCCTTCTTGCCCCCCCTGTATACGCCCATGTTGTAGTGTCTTAGCAACTTTCACAGGGTTGGCCTGTCAACACTATAGAAAGCCTTCTCATAGTAAATGTAAGTTAACACAATTATAGACCATAAAGCCGAAATGGCACCCAGCTTAAAAACGTTGCTTATACTATACTCAACGTGAGTCCGAATACATTGATTTATATCTTTAATTGACGCATTCTTGATAGTTTTTATATAATTATAAATTGTATATGTGATGTATAGTTTTTTTGTTATTATTGTATACTGTAATTTGTAGAGTTACCAATTACAATGGAGGCCTCGTCCTCAGGTTTGGATGGAAAATTGCACAAGGAAAATAAAAGTTCTGAAGATAGGGCCGCTTGAACTCCCCAGTCTACATCTGAAAGCAGATCTGCTTTGTGGCGTTGGAAAAGACAGCTCAACTTACGGGAAAGTTAAATTACAATATCAAAGAATGCATGGTCCGTGAGAGATTGCAGACACAATATCTATATTCATTTATGTCTTTAAAAAAGTGTAGCTGTTCTCTTATTGCGATACTATTAGATTTGTAAGCAATCGTAATGCTCTCGCGTTGGGGCACGGTGGTCGCGTGTCACACGCACTCGGCTCAGTGGCGTAGCGAAGGGGGGCAATGGGGGCAAATGCCCCGGGCGGCACTTTGCCAGGGGCGGCAAATTCCTGGTCGATATTTAATGTCTAACAAAAAATTTATAAGAAAGTCGAGCTTTTTATCGAAATAAAGAATATAAATCAGAAATTTATAACAGAAATAAAAGATGTATCCTAAGGCATGTGAACTTTTCTTCTAAGACTAATGTTACAGTACTGAAAAGTATTTAAGTAGTATGACACTGTAACACTGAAGTAGTGGTAGCTTAAATGACTCTTAAAATTTGGCAGCCGCTCCTGTTGTAAAATCAAAACTTTGTCTACATAAAGCATGAGTCAATCGAAAGCTCAGGGCGGCACATTGTGTGTAAAGAGGGGGTTTCTAATTCCTCATTAATTTGCTTCAAAAATGAAAAGCGTTAAAATAAAGTTTAATAAAATAAAATAGAGCAAAGATACAAAATTCAAAGAACTTCTTTGTGTGACACAAATATAATCCTTAACCTACACATACTATATAATCATGAACTCACACACATAATATAATCCTTAACCTACACATACGATATAATCATGAACTCACACACATAATATAATCCTTAACCTACACACAAGATATAATCATGAACTCACACACATACTATAATCCTTAACCTACACATACTATATAATCATGAACTCACACACATATTATAATCTTTAACCTACACATACTATATAATCATGAACTCACACACATAATATAATCCTTAACCTACACATACTATATAATCATGAACTCACACACATAATATAATCCTTAACCTACACATACGATATAATCATGAACTCACACACATAACATAATCCTTAACCTACACACAAGATATAATCATGAACTCACACACATACTATAATCCTTAACCTACACATACGATATAATCATGAACTCACACACATATTATAATCCTTAACCTACACATACGATATAATCATGAACTCACACACATATTATAATCCTTAACCTACACACAAGATATAATCATGAACTGACATGCATAATATAATCCTTAACCTACACATACGATATAATCATGAACTCACACAGACATACTAAACCCTCAACTCACAAAAAAGTAATATAATCTTTTACTCACACATTTAATATAATTGTCAACACACACATACTATAAATATCAACTCACCTAAAGATGATACAATCTTTTACTCACAGACTTAATATAATTGTCAACACACACACATACTTTAATCCTTAACCTACACACAAGATATAATCATGATCTCACACACATAATATAATCCTTAACCTATACACAAGATATAATCATGAACTCACACACATATTATAATCCTAAACCTACACATACGATATAATCATGAACTCACACACAAATATAATCCTTAACCTACACATACAATATAATCATGAACTCACACACATAATACAATTCTTAACCTACACATACGATATAATCATGAACTCACACACATAGTATAATCCTTAACCTACACATACGATATAATCATGAACTCACACACATAGGATAACCCTTAACCTACACATACTATATAATCATGAACTCACACACAAATATAATCCTTAATCAACACATACGATATAATCATGAACTCACACACATAGTATAATCCTTAACCTACTCATACGATATAATCATGATCTCACACACATAATATAATCCTTAACCTACGCATACGATATAATCATAAACTCACACACACATACTATAACGATCAACTCACAAAAATAATATTATCTTTTACTCACACACTTAACATAATTGTCAACACACACAAATACTATAAATATCAACTCACCTAAAGATGAAAATATGTCGTCCACCAAAGGTTGACAATGAGGGAATGATGTACACAACGTCCAGGTTTTCGTTATAAAGTACCAGGCAAAGGGAGGTAACTTTCCTCAATGTTCCAACGCCGGGACGGAGTGGGCGTCAACCTGCGAGTCTAGGATTCCGGTCTGTTGAGAGTTCTCGAACTTTTAAAACATTGCTCAAGATTATCATGTACTGTGAGAGGAATTAAATTGGTTTTTCGTTTACTTCTGCATATTTCGTTCGTATCGGCTTCCAAACACAATTACACAGGCGACAGTTTCCATTGACTTTAAAAAAAAAAATCATAAAAATGTTATGTTCTGACACTTATACAATTGTAATTTATATTATACCTGATTCAGATTTTGGGGCACACCATTTAAATAATTATTTTTTAAACTAAAAAACATGTTGGAAATGTAAACACTAAATACATAATATATCGACACCGATGTTCCCTTTAAGCTGCGCGCCTGCGCTAATATCTGACCACACCGCGCAGCACTTTTGAAATAAAAAGCTATGAGGATAAAATTTATAGGACATGCCATTAAGGATCATAAAGAATACTCCCTAACGCATTACTATATAGGGGTCAGACTGACACGCCTGACTCCTATCAACAATAACACACCACATTACCTGGGGACGAGACTCCCTTATTTTTACCAGGCATGCTTACGCGCCATAAGAAGTAATGAAACGTTAGTCAATAAAACGAACAAAGAAATTTACCATCATCTCAGAGAACTAAAGAAAACCCCTCACCTTGAGCGAATCAAGTGGATGCGACAATTTAATACAACAGAAATAAATGACACCTTCAAAAACTTACACATTAAAGAAATAGAACCGAGGGCTAGAGAAATAACTTTTCGCCTTATTTATAATATGACGCCAACCTCACAAAGGCTCGAACAACAGACACTCCAGAGACCAAGATGCCCTCTCTGTAAATATTCAATAATAGAGACAGAGAGACACTTGTTTATGGACTGCACAGCAATACAACAAACTAAAACTACTTTAACACTACTATTAAAAGCGGGAACGATTCACCCAGTAAATATAGATAAAGCGATTGCCTTGAACACAATCCCTAGATCCCACAACACAACCCAACATGTCATCAGCTTACGTCTGATAGCAGAATACAGACAGCATATTTGGCAATGCAGAAGGAATGTAATTTTTAACAAACACACATATACAGAAAATTTAATAGAGATCCTCTTTAGAGCTAAAATTCAAAATTTAATAGACCAAATTTAAAACAAATATAGACTAAACTAAAGTTAAATAATAATACAACAAATTGGCGGGGCTGGAAACAGTCACTGTAAATACTTGTAAATATAAAATATAGATTTTTTGTCCTTTTGTATGCGTAAAATGTTCACCCCGGACAGTGTCTACGCTAAGAAATTCGCTCTTTCCTTTCAGAGAGGAAACTGCAGAATCAAGAAAANCCTAACACGTTAAAATTTAGTTGTCTGTTGTCTTTAACACTGTTTAATTGTATCATCAAAATTTTGAAAAACCAAAAAAAAAAAAAAAAAAAAAAAAAAAAAAACTGTAAGGCCTTCAGCCAAAATAAAATGTAAATGCAAAAAATATTTTCAATAAACGCTATGTCCGAAAAAGGGCTGCAGCGGAGATCGATGAGAGAAGTTTGAGGTTTCCGCTGCAACCCCCTTTTTCTTTTTAAAAAAAAAATAAAAAAATTTTGAATTACAGCGCACAGAAGTTTTGAAAAAATATCACACAAAAAATATGAATGCTGTGCAGCATTGCACACGAACCAACGAAACTTAGAGGAAACATTCACACACACACACACACACACACAAATGTATATTTTTATATGCATAGAAATATGCCTTATACTCTTTACATGCAATTTTATCATTTACTCTTTACATAAAATCTTTACTCTCACTTTGGAAATATCCGGCATTTAAAACTGTTTGAAATGGAACACAAATTAAAATCGTACCACCATTATTCAATTGAATAGTTTTCAGGCGGTATGCACTACAATAGAAGTTTGATATATACCAGGTCTCAAGTCTCAACCAGGGCCAGCCACTCTCTTGTAACTTAATTGAAAAACTTGTTTTAATATTCTGTAGATTTCATTTGCATTTGAAAATATTTTTCGCAGAGTCATAATTTGCAAAACTGCTTAAATTTGGGGGATAACTTTGAAAAAGTAACTAAAATGGTTTTTAAAATGTTCCCGAAAATTTCCAATTTATTTTGGCTTCTTTGTTGTTAAAGCACGTCCTTTAAAAAGCTTTAAAATTAAAATTATATAGCAATACCTAACCAAAACCCTAAAACCTTCAATTTTCCGACAATTCTAAAGCTATACCTAACCCAAACCCCCCAAAAAAGGGGGATTGAGTGGTAATTTGGGTCCTATTATAATTTTATAGTATTGGAAAGAGCTATTTACAAAAGTAATTATAATTGTGAACGAATAAATGTTAATGTATTTATTATTTGTTTACTTGAGGGAGGATTGTATTTTTGACTTGTCCTAAATGTCGATGTTGACGAAAACTGCCTCAGAATGTGTTTTGTGTTCATCGATGCGACTGTTAATAAATATAATGTAATAATAACACAGTCAGAGCTCGCTAAATCGAACTTCTCTAAGTCGAAAAACTCACTATCTCGAATTAATATTCAGGTCCTGGCCTAATTCCATAAAACTAATGTGGTTAAGATCTCTTTAACTCAAAGATTTTTGGTTTCCAGCCTCCGTAATTTTTCAAGTCGAATTTTTCAAGGCGTTTGTGTAAAACTTGTTCATGGAAAAAATCTTAACCCCCCCCCCCCCTCAGTGGAGGGAGACAAGTTTTAGGGGGAGGGGCTTTCTCGGTGATATTGGTATGTCAAAGCATATGAGTATTGTCCTTGATTTTCCATTGATTATCCATTTTCACAAACTCAAAAACTCGTGAGTCAATTTTTTTTCGGTTTTCGGTTCCATTTGAGCTCAACTTAAAAAGGTCCAAAATGTACAAGTGATGATGCTAGGCTTTTTTTTTTAATGCCGCTTGTGCCGATGAAGACATCTAAAAGATAAATACTTTCTTATCTTATCTTAGATATACAGACGCTCCTTCTATGCAGAAGATAATTGCGTCCACAGACCATGAGAGATGATCTGTTGGCAAGTGATGCAGCGGTCACAGGCCACGGCTATGGGGGTTCCACGCATTACCCCAGCCGCCTAACTATTGTCTAGTTAGGTACCCATTCGGAGCTGGGTGGGTGACTCGGGGACTCCTCAGGCCCCGGGAACAAATCCTCGCCTTCACGTGGATTTGAACTCGGGACCATCGTTACGACAGTCGAGCGCTCTACCTTTCGACCACCGCGTCCCACTTTTGTTGTGTGTTTTTCTGTCCTGTCAACTAAATGATAATAAAAATATTGATCAACTTGTAATGATCTGATATCATACACACATATCATGAGTGATTCATTTATCTCCGATATCAGTTTTTTATAAGATATTTTAGGATAAACTCAAGCGGCAACAAGGAAGGTTTTATCGTTTCAGGTAGGGGGTGGTGTGGAGGGAGGAGGGTTGAGCAGAAACATTTGGGTCAGTGAAAGTTTAAAGTGCTGTGTTATGGAAAAAGTGGGGTGGGGAGGAGGTCGGCCGGTTAGATCCATGTGAAGACAGAGATTTGTTCTCAGGACCTAGGGCCTAGGGTGTCCCTGAGTCTACTCTGATCTAAATAGGTACCTAACACTAGTTAGGGAAACAAAGGCGGTTATGTTATGCGTGGAACCCTCATAGCCGTGGCCTGTGAACGCTGCATCACTGTGGACGCAATAATCTTCTGTTTTGAAGGAGCGTCTGTGTAGATAAGACAAGACATTCGAAGCCTCTTCTTACGTTGAACTTTTCTATATCCATTACTATATGCCATAGGCCTGCTTGGGATGTTTGTTTAGCGTAGTCTCATAGTCATGGGCCATGGGTTCATGTGGCCTGTGCTACCTTCAATAGACCAAAACGTTTATCAACAACTTTCCACTAAAAAATTGACTTTCCAAGTTCCGTCTGGCTCTGGGCCTGACTACCTTTTTACTCTATTCACGCTAACGATTACTTCGCATATTACTTTGCTTTTAAAAATATGTTTAAAGTCGGGTTTGGGGGATGAGAGCCTTTGCATTTTTCACCCAAAAAGTCTAACTAAGATAATAATGTTATTCATCATGTTAATATTCATTACAACAATCCCATTAAGCCTTAACGAATTACATGTGTTGTGCTAGTTAGATGTACAATAGATAATAAATGACTGTAAACGAGCAAACAACATCAAACTATATGAACAAAAATATTAAAAATAATCAATGTATTTCTAGTAATACAATAATAAGCGCACAACTTCAAATATAGAGAAATGGCTCATTTAACTTATGTAGCATTTCCTCAAAGCAAATTTTAAAATAATCCTAAAAATATTTATATTAATCCACAAACAGCGAAAATATCTTTTAAAACTATTTGTGAGTATCTAGCATATCTGATATTTTTATCGGTCACATGCAGTCAAGCATTTAGAAATTCAATTGTAAAAGCGGATGGTTGAAGGCGTGTTAGAAAGTTGCACCAAATTAATTGACAAGAAAAACAGGGAACACGGTGGTCGACTGGCGCTCGGCTGGCGTGCAGAGAGTCACGGATTCGAATCTCTGTGAAGGGAGGCATAATTTCTCGAGGTTAAGGTATATCTGGGTACCAGACTGGGTAACTGACACTAGTTGTGGGAACAAAAGTGGCTGAGAATGTCGCCACACAATCCCTTCATAGTCGTAGCCTGTAAATGCTGCGTCGCTTGCCAACAGGCCGGTACTGGCATAGTCAGTGCATTCCTAGGAAGCAATAATCTTTTACTAAAAAATATTTTTTTTCAGATTCGCAAATGCCAATCTGAAACAGGTCTGGAGATCTACATACATCTGTCAAAACAAAAGTAAGGATCTTTAACACCAACGTTAAAACTAAAACAGTACTACTTTATGGATCCGAAACATGGCGAACGACAGAGATAACAAAAAATAGACTCCAAACCTTTGTTAACAGATGCCTCAGAAATATTCTGAAAATAAAATGGTTCGACAAGGTCGAAAACTCCAAACTGTGGGAGAGGTGTGGACAAAGGACAGTAGAACAACAAATCATGGAAAGAAAAAGGAGATGGATTGGACACACCCTTCGGAAAGTTAACAGCAGGGTGAGGCAGGCCTTAGATTGGAACCCCCAGGGCAAACACCAGCGAGGAAGACCCAAGCGTCCTTAGAGACGGAGCATGTTAGATGAGGCTGAAGAACTGGAAAGAGCTGGGAAGAATTGAAGCGACTGGCAAGGGACCGTGCACAGAGGCGAGCTTTGACAGAGGCCCTATGTTCCACAAGGAACCCAAAGGACAAATGATGATGAAAGAAGAATCGTCTTAAAATGCGTTGGATTTTTTAACGCATGGCTCGAATACAAGATGGGTGTTTACGGACTTATTATTTATTATTTTTTATTGTGTAATTAGAAAGATTATTTATTTATTTTAATAAGGATCTTAGAATGAATGTGTTTCATTCGTTATGATTTCTCTGCTCACATCAAGCACTGACTTCATTTTTAGTACAAGCAATAAAATTAAATAGCTAAATTATACCTTTTTTTTCTATAAGAAAGACTCTAAGACTTGATTGCAGCTGCTTATTTTTTCTTCTCCTGTGTATGTCACAGATGGTTATCGCTCGATTTACTAGAGTCCTTTAGAAAACGTGTGCTGTTGCACGACGAAAACATCAATATTTTATAAAGATTAACGTAGAAATATTTTAATACATTCTTAAAGTGAAACTTTGATACGATTATAAAGCTAGTGTGTTGGACACGTCACATGTCGTAGGCACTATATGAGAAAAGCTGTGCTGAAATAACATTTTAAGTTTTGTCCGGTGTTAGGAAATGATGTAACATTAATTTTAACAAGGAAAGTGTTCTGAAACTAGTTGTACATTTAATTGTTGAAGCAATGTTTAAAATCAAATTAGTTTTCAACAGGATATTGCTTAAATGCACTTGGTCAAATGATTTTAATTTCATATACAAAAATAAATGAGGTAAAGTTTTTTAAAATTTAGTCGATTTTTTAAAATCTGTAAGAATACGGTCTGAATTCTAAACTCATTGCTCTAGATGCCCACATTTATATAAAATAACGGCATCTGAATTTTCGAACATTAAAAAAATCAATAAATCTCAGATATGTGGGCGTTGGAGTTGAGCAGTAAGTTGGAAGATTAATTAAGAATTAACGCAGCTTCTTCTTCTTCTGCGTTCTCAAAGTCTTTTTGAAGTAGGATTTAGATCACAAGCCCTATATCCGTGATTTATTGCGCTGTGGCTGTAAATTGGCTCAGTTCACCATACAGTTTATCGTGGAGGGTAGCTTCCTGGGGCCAAATGGCCTCCCCGGTGTGGAGGTACAGAGGGAAGTTTTTCAGCACATGTTCCGCGTTCTCTGCAGCTGTTCCACAGGGGCACAATTCTGTTTCTTCAATTCGAAATTTGAGGAACATGTGCTGCCTAAGTTTGTTGTGGCCCGTCCTTAGCCTGAATATGATGTTCTGAGATTGGCGGGGGAGTTTAAAGAATGCATCGCCCTCTGGATGGTAAACTTTCAGCTCGGACCATCTTTCTGCTTCAATACTTTTAAGAAACGCCTTTATTTCGTTGGGGTGTAAGGATTGGTCTGTCTGGATCTGTTTGCCTCCAGTTTTTGCCGGAGAATCCGCTGTGTCATTTCCCTCAAGTTCCACATGGCCTGGGATCCATATTAACGCAGCTAGTATAATAATGTGTATAGGCTAAACGTATCAATGAATTCCCTTATGGAATTCCCTTAATTCAAAACCAGTCTATGTTTGAGAAATGTTTAAAAATAAATAAATTATGAATAACCTTTTAAAGTGTTAATCTGTCCTACCGACACTTCCTTCATCTTATTTTATCTTACCTATCTGTTACTGTTGCCCCTTCTATACAGAAGATTATTGCATCCTACGCTTATATATGGTTTGTGTCTAGTCCTGCAGTTTTAAATATTGATAAAGTGTTGTTTTTCCTGGTTTTTTCCGGCAAACCATTCCACTCCCGAATTCAATCAGACCAAGTATGATAATTGTAAGCCGTGAGTTTTAACTCAATTTGAATTACAACTTACCTGTAATATATAAACTAACTAACTTCAACGAAACTTCAACTCATACGCATACACCAAATTTCTGGTCGAATTAATAAAGTTATTGACTTCTAATATAATGTGTGTGTTTCAGCGCAAGCACTAGCGAATAGATTTTTTTAAAGATTAAAAAGAAATAAAGAATTTTCAATAAATTCTAAAGTTGTTTAGAGTAAAAATCTATAGGCTATAAACAAATTGTTTGAAGGATAAAGATTGAATTAAGTCTGAAGATTATTTGATTTGTGATTGTGAAGCTGAAATCCTATTATAAAGTCATAAAAGTCATAATTCTAATTTTGTTTTGACAATATATTCCCATATATATATATATA